>CM046450.1:11152101-11532101 GCA_025506515.1 Flaveria trinervia
TATAAATTTTTTAAATATGTTTTTGTTAATTACAATTTTGTCATTGAGAAATAGTGGTTGAGATTGGTTTCTAGAGTTCTCACAAAAAAAGTTAGTTCTCATTTGATCTCTCCCATATATATATATAGAAGGGTTCAAATGAGAATCATCTTTTTTTGTGAGAACTCTAGGAACCAATCTCAGCCATTCATTTTTTATCACATGCAAATCACATGTCATTTCCCCCTTTTTTTTTAAACATTCGTAACTTTTTTTCACGACATCATTTTTTCAAAAAAAATTCACCATAAAATTCGGTATTTTTTTATCTTTCCATCGTCTACCATATTGATATACTTTTATAAAAATCGTACATCCGTTGTTTATATATGTGTAAATCTAGTTACATAGTACTGGATTTACACATGTGTAAATCCGATATTACACATGTGTAAAACGAATTTCGTTAAAAAACGGGAACATTTTTTTATAAATTTTTTTATGAAAGAGGGAAAGTTGGGGAATATTTTTGTGTTTTTATTTTTTTTATTTTTATGTTATTTTCTGATTTATAAATTTTTTAAATATGTTTTTGTTAATTATAATTTTGCTATTGAGAACTAGTGGTTGAGATTGGTTCCTAAAGTTCTTAAAAAAAACTAGTTTTCTTTATATATATATATAGGCATGACTTCAAATAAAAATTGTTGTTTTCATAAATAGCCTAAGAAGAAACAAGTAGGATGACATGTGACACTTCTTAAAATTAATTAAGGATATTTTACTCCAAAAAACACATTTTCATCACTTTTTTGATTGCCAAAAATCAAGCACACCTCACTTGCATTTGTATCTCTCAATCTCCATGCACTGCCTTTCTTCTTCATAAGTCAACAAACATACACCCAAGTTTTCATCTGAACTATATTTCATCCTAAAAGTGTCATACCCATAAAAATCCACCGTGGGGTTCGCCGAAGAGCCACCGCTAGTTGGCCAGAGAAGGGAAAGGTCGACGGGGAAGGGGGGTTGGGTTTTCAAACCATATTTACATTGTTGGTCCCTGTGGTTTATAAATGTATGCTCAAAACAAAACCAAAATAGACGATTCTTAAGTCTAAAGTTAAGTTCAAAGAAATATATTTCCAACTCTGGTAAATTTATAATTCTTTGTTAAGATTTGGTCATTCTAAAGCTTAGTACAAGATGAAAGGTCAAACTTGAATATTATAGAAGAATACTTAGGTCAAGTTTGGAAGAACATAGATCCCTTGATTTTTATCCTACCTACTTGATTCTTTTTATGAAAGTTAGTTTTATAAGTTAGCTTTAAAACCCAAGTAGTGTTACTTAAATGATTAGGTTTTCGTTCCCCAACCATTTTTATCTCTAGAATACAGCTACACATACTCTTGTAAGAAGATAATTATTTTAAGACCACTAGACATACTTTATAATTTTAACATTTAAATCTATAAAATTTCAAGACTTATACCTAATGTGGTAAAAATCTCATAACTTATTTTATTTTTTGAGTAATGAAAAGCTTTTCTGGTCTATATTTTCGGTCACATTTTGAAAGCTAAAAGTTATTTTGGGTCTTTCATATGAAATATTTTCAACTTTTAGAACTCAAAAGCATTAATAGCCTATGTATCATACCAATTTCATACACATATACACCATAACATAGCCTTGAACACCACTCACCAATGGCTTGTAAACACTACTAAACCAATACTTATCAAAGTTACTTTGCATCCGAATGCTTTAAATGAATTAAACTTGTAGATAAACGCAACAACCAATTAGATAACAACTTGTATAAGCTTAGGAAATCTAGGCTCAAATTCGGGAAATAACAACTTTATTCAAAAACCAAGCCATGAGATAAAGTACCTACGCTATTACTACATACTTACCATGGAATAATCTTCTTCACTTGCGTAACCGCTAAATTGGAAAACCTGTGAGCTAATAATAAGTTTAATGATCCCTGGAGAAGTTTCAACACTAAATGTATAAGGGGCTTCCCATTCTGATAGTGTTGGTTTTACATCCTTAGAAATTCTACCATATTTAAGTTTCTCTCCTTTTCCACTTTGCCAGGCCACTATCTCTCCTTTAACAAATGGTGTTATAGTTTGAACAAAACGCACTTTCTTTTCATCTCTGGAAAGTAAGGTCTTCCAAGAAGAAAACCTGTACCCGCTTGTATCACTACTCTTCCATGAGAAGAAAGTTTTAGTCTATTCACAAGTGCAGTTTCAGAGTCTTGTGGACAGAGTAAAAGTGAGACAATGGGCAACCGAACCGGGGAACCCAAAACACGGCTCACCACATTTGCAACAAGATCAAGAACCAGCATGTAACTGGTGGTTTAGCAATAAGCATACACGTATTTGAACGGTCAACAAAGTAGAGCCTGGACTCCCTTTCCCATTTGGCTGGGACCGTGGATGCACAAGTCATGTCTAAACACCGAAACCTTGTGTAGATGGACTCTACAAACTGTAATCTTTCGGCAACAGAATCAAGTGATCTTTCTAGTGTCGAAATATCTGGATTTCTAAAGCCTGCAGCAAAACTAGAGAAATTGTTGAAAAAGCTTGATACAGCAACCTTAAATGACCTGCTTAACAACTTCGATCTGATGGCAGCCAATGATACAGCCCAGTTTCTTTAAGAGTCGCAAGGTGTTCAACGCAATCAAGTTCCTGCATAACATTCGAGGCATAAATTAATATAGAATAGTTTGCACAGATATGATGTAGTAAGCTAGTAAGTACCTCCACAACAACATCAGAAAGCTTTCTTATGCCAAAGGCCAGACACAATCTCTCAGAAACATCAGGGTGAACAAGCCTCAGTTTTGAAGAAGCAATATACTTTACATATTGAGAGCCAAAAGGGTCAATATACACACACAAATTTGGGCGTACGAGTCTGCAATCAATGTCAGGGACACGCAACTCCGATTCCCAGTTCAATCTATCTGATTTATGCTGCTCGAATTCTTTACATATAAAATTTAGAAGTTCAATCACTGCACATAGTTCATTTGGATCAAGAAAATCATAAACAGTCCTGGAAAAAAACGTCACAGCAGAAGAAATAGAAAGCGTGTCATGAAGTCCCAATTGTTTAAGAATCTTCAAAAATGACAGGTAGCGTAATGGAAGCTCATGTGCAATTGGCTGTAGATTTATCTTCAAATGGGTTACAAGAGTATAGGCACGTGCAGAGAATGCCCCTTTAGCAATGAATATGAATGGCACTCTCGACAGCTTTGATACATCTGTCAAGAAGAAAAGGGAATAGAGTAATTGGTCAAGTAGATTGTTATTACTTTCATTCCTACCCAAGAAATCCAATACCAAAGTGTAACTAAATTAATAATATTGAGAACCTGAGAAAGATAAGGTACTCCAATTCGTGTCGAGATACTTGAGAACCTCAAAAGTAGCATCCTCAAGGGTGAGAAAGCATGACACAGAAATCGTTTCATGATGCTGCAATTATATAATATTGATCACTAACTTTTGGTGGCGAGTATATATACAAATCTTAAATATATTATATATACATTAGTACGTTACCTGCAGGTGCTTTAGAACTATCGTGAAAGGTGGAGGGCTCCTAAGTAGAAGAGCCCTCCAGGAGTATTCTGGTGGAACTTTAGAAAGGATGGGAGCGACACCCCACGCAAGGGGCCAATCTTTCAACAAAATAGAATCGCTGTATGAACAAACAACTCTTTTAACTCTAGTGTTAAAAGGGAAGCCTTGTTCCGCAGGAACGCATGCAATCTTGCCAAACACATTGCAGAAGCCTTCGTCATGCAGAAGAGCAGAATTTTCAAATACTCTTTCGATTAGAGTTTCAGCCAATGACCATATTTTTGAGGAAACTTGGTCTTCATCATGACTTTGGGCTACAAGATATTCTACTCTTCTTGCACATTGGAGCACAGTATCAGCACCACGTGTGTTTCGAAGCCCTATTTTCCTTAGTATGCTTAGCCATCCATCTGAAACAAACCTTTCCCCAGGAAACTTATGATCCTCGCCAGAGAAAAGTGATGTTAATAGCGCGTCACCAGGATCAAACAAGTCTGTGGGTTTATATAGTCTCCGTCAGCACCTGTTACGAAGTTGGTGTTTCTTAGTGCTTCGATGAGCGAAGGATCGGGTTGGATATTATGCCGGTTCATGTGAAGTATGTCTGCAGGAGGCTTGTTAACCCATATTGTTTCTCTTGCAACTTAGAGATCCATGGGAGTAGACTCTCAACAGACTCCGCAGGGTTATTGGCGGGTGTATATGATTTTGATAGCGGATCATTTTCTTTGTTACCTTTAGAGCAAATGCCCCCCATCACATGCAAGTACAACCGAACTCTAAACAAACAGACGTAATATATACCTCTCTGTCAAAAGATGGCTTTCTTTATTACCTGAACATAATACCTCGATCTGATTCATATCCAAAGTTGGAGTTTTCCTCTACGTGTCAACATCATCTTAAATGCAACTTGCAAACTTGAACCAATACATGGTAATAATAATAAGATACATAATTAAATTATAATGGATGTGTCAGATTCAATATTAAAAACTAAGAAAAAAAGTCGGATCATTGAACAAACCAACCTTAGCTACTAGCAGTTCTCTGTTTGAGTGTGAATGAGGAAAAGTAGGGTCGGAACTAGTCATGCGGATAAGGAGACAAGTTTAACAGTTATTATTGTTATTATTGAAGTGGAAACTTACACTTGGTCCCTTAATTATGGTTGAAGGTACTCTTCTCATTGTGCCTTTAAACTTCACTTTCTACATTGTTAGTTATATTTTTTATTATAAATTATAGTAATTTTAGAGTATATTTTAGCATATGTTTTGCATTATTTGCATGTATTTTTTAATTATTTTATATAATAGTAGTTTTGTAAAATGGAATCTACTTTGTGTGTTTTGGTTGGTTTTGTAGGCGCATTCAATTAAGAGAGAAAGAAAAACTTAAAGAAAATATTTATTAAATAAAATCTTGAATTTTAAAGAGTACAGAAAAATTACTAAAGTTTAGAAAATTTTATGAAGATGATTATCTTCAGAGATAAAGAACAATAAAACCTAAAAGGATGGTTCTCGAAGTTAAAGGGGAAGAATCAATAGAAAGAGGCATCAACCAAAAAAAGGGGGATCTGGGAGCATTCTTGAAAGGAATTCATTGAAAAATCAAATTCATCAAGCAAAAAGAGCTCTAGCAATTTGGGTTTTTTTGTTGGTTTTGATTCGTAAGTTTTATTATATTATGGTTGATCTAGTCGTCATATCCGGCTAGAACAATCTTCGATTTCAACATTAAGGTTTAATTTCTATGATTTTGGTTTTAACTTATGTGAAACGATTATGAGATGTTTTTATTTTGATGGTTTGTTTATTTGATTATTGATCTTAAACTCGGATCTAAACCGGTATATATATTAGATTGTTAATAAAATTGGCCATTTTATTAATTTCTCTAATAAAGTTCTTCGAGATTTAAAACTCTAATTAAGTTTTGATTTTTGATATAAAAAACAATTAATGGTTTGAGTTTGTCTATGAATTCATTCTCGTAATAGAATCACACAATCTAGTTAATCATACCGAACGGCGTGTGTGTTTAATTATAATCGATACTTCTATCGTTTCAACCCGCACGCTAAGATCCGAACGTCGTGAGCTTAGAGTAGCGGGTTGGCTCCAATCAACGAACTGCGATTGATTGGACATTAGATAGAGGGGATATCCAAATGACGTGATGTCTAGTATCGATACAAATCATTAATTGAAAACTATCATTACACCGTAATCGTTGATGATCGTAAGCCAAATTGAGTCAAGAAATTATCTTAGTGTTGGAATTAGTTTTTATATTTGAATTTACTTCACCATTTAATTGATGTCTTCAATAATCTCTTTTTCATAATTAAAAAATACAAAAAAATGACAATTTTCGTTTTTCTAGCAGAACCTTAACACGACCGCGTGGAATTTCCTTTACAGTTTTGACACGGCCATATCAGCTCAGTGGAATTTTTCTACTTTTTGTAATTTTTCGACTTGTGTAGACGTAGCTCGTGATATCTCTCGAAAGAAGATGATATCCCGAATTAGCGACAAGTATGCTTTTCTTTTTAACACTTTAATCTTTATTGTTTAATAATGTTATAATATATTTGGTTATTGTATTATTTGTAGGTTTGCTTCAAATGATGTCCATAAAAGTATTTATTTTATATTGCGTCAGTTTTTACGTGGACCTTGGGACACATATAAAAAGGTCCCGAAGGATGAACTTGCCAATATGTATAAGCGGTTTAAGGTAATTTAGTAATTATATATTTATAGATCTTGTGCTTATTTGTTTTAACATTATATGTTTAACTTTACAATTTATTTTTTACAGACCCGTTTCAACTGAGAAACGGAATCTGAGCAAGATATTTACGAGGGATTTCATAATGTGCTAAAGGGTCGTTATAGAGATATCATGAGTAGTTTGAGAAAACAATCTATACAAAAAGCTATCACAGGTGGACATATTATTCAACTAGGAAATTTCAAGGACATCAACATAATTCGTAACTTTCCACCCGATTTGGTAGCTCATAGCGTATGGCAGGACTTGTGTGATGTAAGCAAGTTAATAAATTTTTATATTTTTGATATTTATTGTTTTACATACTTAATATATATTTTTATTTATTATAGATATGGAGCAGTGATGACGCGGCACGCAACCGCACGAGTGCTAATGGTAGTGGCAAAACTTCTCGACAGACAGGCAGGTCAATAGGATATAATGAGCGTCGGATTAGACTAGTAAGCTAATCATATTTATAATTTTTAGTATGTGTTTGTATTTTAATACATATTACATTAACTATTATCTATTTTTATTTCGAAAAAAAATTGGGTAGGGAACATTTATTCAAAGAAATATTCATTGATACTCACCTTACCAAAAAGTCAAAAGCAAGACTGTGGGCCGGAGAGTTTGATATCAATAACTTGGAAGGGATGGAATTTTGCACCGACCGATCTAAATAAGTTTACGTAAGTTATATTTATCATTTTTAGTATATTATTCGTATCAACATTTAGTACATTAAAAATCATATTTTGATAAATTGTAGGATGATTATTTGCAAGAGATGACAAGGGTGTATGGGCAGAGCTTTACCGAGGATGATCCCGCTGTGTGGGCGTGTGTGCAAGCAGACGGTCGCACAAGCCGGGTATTGAGGATAGGATCATCGGATCTTATTACGTGGTGACTGGGACACCATCCTCATCTTATGGGATTGCGCCATCATATACTGAGTATCAACAATCACAACCAAAAAAACGTTGATGTTATTATTGTTGTTACTATTTTATGTTGTTTGTTCACTAACTATTATATGTGTTTAATGATTTGTAGGTTGAAACTTTGCAAGCTCCGATGCAAAACCGATTTGAAGAGGAGAGGTTGGCGAGAGAGGAGTTGCAACAATAAGCACAACAAACTCAACTATAAGCACAACAAACTCAACAACAAATGCAACAAATGCAAGAAACGTTTCAAAAACAATTGAATGATTTCATGAGTAAATGGAAGCAATCTCCTGGTGATTAGTAGACATTTTGTTATCTAGATATATTACTTTTGTAGTTTAAATAAACTTAAACGGTGATTGTAATTTAAATCTTTTATATTTTGTTTGTAGTAGTTGTAGTTGATTTGTAGCATATTTTTGGGTGAAATTGTGGTTGATTTGTAAAGCATGTTTAGTAAATTTTTTCTGTATTTTTAACAGAAAAAATCTGGATTTATTTTTTTTATTAAAAATTCTTTTAATTAAAAAATATTTGCGTTGCAAATGCGTTAGAAATTTGACACATGATTTCTTGAAAATTGTAGCAAAAGCGTCATTGTTTTAAAAGACGTATTTTGATGATAATAACATTGTGTAGCAAATGCTTTGTTTAAAAATACGTATTTTGACATTGCGTAGCAAACTTGTCGTTTTTTTAAATACGTATTTTGACATTGCGTAGCAAATTTGTCGTTTTTTTAAAATACGTATTTTGACATTGCGTAACAATTTGTTGTTTTCTTAAAATACGTATTTTGACATTGTGTAGCAAATTTGTCATTTTTTAAATACGTATTTTGACATTGCGTAGCAATTGAGTCGTTGTTTTAAATTACTTATTTTTTATTAATAATAATATTGCGTAACAAACGCGTTGCAATTCAATAATTACTTCAGAATGATTAAATTAAGGTGTTTAGGAAAATGAGTAGGAAATGCGTAGTAGGTTGCTTCGTTGTGTTTTTGTCGCAAATATGTCGTATAGTGCGTCACAATTGTCTCGTAAACTATTTGCCACGGGCATTTTTCAGACAAAATGTTTTTGTCGCAAATCCGTAACAAATGATGTTTTCCTACGCATTTGCGACGGAAAAACGCGTAGCAATTTTTTTTTCTAGTAGTGACTACGGGAAGTATATATTACGTGTGTCAGTATAGAGTTCAGTTGTACTCGCATGTGCATTTGCACTAAAGGTATTAAAGAAAATGATCCAGTATCAAAATCATATACATCCGTCAATAGCCCTGCAGAGTCTGTTGAGAGTGTACTTTGGATCTCTGAGTTGCAAGAGAAACAAATATGGGTTAACAAGCCTCCTGCCGATCCAGACATACTTTACATGAACTGGCATAATATCCAACACGACCCTTCGCTCATCGAAGCACTAAAAAACACCAGCTTCGTAACAAGTGCCGACGAAGACCTATATATAAACCCACAGACTTGTTTGATCCTGGTGACGTACTAACGTATATATAATATATATTTTTTAAATTTGTTTACATACCCTCCAGTTTCTACCAAAAGTTAACGATCTATCATATAATTGCAGCATCGTGGGATGATTTCTGTGTCATGCTTACTCACCTTGGAGGATGCTACTTTTGAGGTTCTTAAGTATCTCGACACAAATTGGAGTACCTTATATTCCTCAGGTAACTATAATGTACGTAGAGTGTATAGTAGATAAACATTTACCATGACTAAAGTTGCACAATCTTGTAAAGGCAACACACTAATGTTATTTAATTTACTTAAGTATTGTATTTGGCATTCAATAAATGTTAGTTATATTTTCTAGTAGTGAGTCTTGGTAGTACTTTGAAAAGTATAATAAACTATTTAACTTGATTCTAAAAAAGTTTTTACAAAGCAAGTATATAAAAAAGCATTATTAAAATCTTTACAAACTTCATCTTGTCCATTTACTAACAAATTTTATGACACAGCCATTCCTAAATGAAATCAAATTTTTATATATGTTATGCTTTTGAATGTGGTCACAACGTAACCTGCAACTTTTACTATGAGAATTACCAACGCGGATGTTCTCTGCAAATCAACCCGACCCTCAAATAAATTTAAAAAAGTAACAAATATGAGATATGTAACATTATATATATAATACCTGAAAACACGTTATACCATTCCACCTCCTGATTTGGAAAAAAAGGCTTTAACAAGAAAAACAGTCATGCTAGTTTTTGATATGCAAGAGGTTAAGAAAACATGCATGTGTAATATTTTTGTCATGAAAAAGTTATATTTACTAGGAAAACTTCAAGGATGGCACCACCAAGTGTTAGCAATTTCACTGAAAAAGAAATTAAATATGATTAATAAAGTAAAATATTTTCACTTAAATTATTAAAAAATGTTATAGTAGATGGTGATTTTAGTGTCACCGGTCATTTTATGTAATTAGAATTTACACGAATGCTAATAAGAATTTAAACTTTGTTCTAATACGAGTACGTCGGTGCGGAGTGCACACTTGTATATAAGACGAGTTTAATTTTAATGGATAAAGTATTAAGTTAAATTATTAAAATAATTGAATAGCTTTTACGTTTTATAAATTTGATTTAGAAAAAGCTTTAATAATTTAATTTTGGAAAACTTTATCGGAACAATAAACGGTTTTATCAAAACCGTCAACTTTGAAACCAACTTGGAAACCACTTTTGTTTTCATTCATATATTTTGTATAGTTGGTTCAAAGGTGGTCAGACCTTTTTTTGTGTACTACTACACAAACAAAAGAAAAGCACTTTTGCATATTCAACCAAATTCATATATTCATCATCTCTCTTTGATTTTGATTTTCTTGCCATAATCAAAATTGTTTTGTTAGATTATCCTAGATTAAATTTCGTGATACCCGGGCAAGTAGGTCGAATTGTTAATCAAGAAAAGTGATTTCCTCACCATCTAACAAACTATTCGGTTCCGTTTTTCGTCTATATTTTACCCATTTTCTAACAATCTTGATTAACATTTGCAATCATGGCTGAATCTGTCAAGGAGATGACATCTAGTTTCAACAAGTTGAACAAGTTTGAAGGCACTGATTTTCGTCGTTGGCAGAAAAAGATGCATTTTCTGTTAACGACACTGAAGGTGGTGTATGTGTTGTCTACCCCGATGCCTGAAATCACTGATGCTTCACCGCTGGAACAGATTAGGAAACGGAACAAATGGGAAAATGATGACTACATTTGTAGGGGTCATATTCTGAACGAGATGTCTGACGCTCTCATCATATCTATCAACATGTGGAAAGTGCAACACAATTATGGAATGATTTGGAGTCGAAGTATATTGCGGAAGACGCCTCCTCTAAAAAGTTTCTTATAAGTGATTTCAATAACTATAAGATGGTAGAGTCACGGTCCGTAATGGAACAATATAATGAACTTGTTCGTATTCTTGGTCAATTCACACAACACAAAATAAGTATGGATGAATCTTTTGCTGTTTCAAGTATAATTGATAAACTTCCATCTTCATGGAAAGATTACAAACGTGATTTAAAACATTAAAAAGAGGAATTGTCTTTGGTTCAATTAGGGAGCCATTTGCGCCTCGAAGAGTCTCTTCGAGTGCAAGAGAATGGCAAGGGTAAAGGATAATTGAATCTAGGAAATCTGGACAACCCTCTGAACCATCTGGACAGTCTTCTGTTCATATGGTTGAAGACAAGAAGAATTACACAAACAAAGGAAAGGGTGTCAAACGTAAGTTTCATCCTACAAACAAACCGAACAAGAAATCCAAGAATTTGGTTTGTTGGAGATGTCAAAAGCCGGGTCATCTAAAACGTGATTGCCGAGTCAAAATTTACAACAATGGTGCTGGAACTAGTGGGGCTGGAAATGGGTCTAAGGACTCGATTCCAAAAACTGAAGGTCAGAATATTACTAACCTTAATAATTCAGTCAAGAATTATTGTTCACTAATTCCTCAATCTTTCTATGTACAGGATGATGATAATGAATGATGGGTTGACTCGGGTGCAACAAGTCACTATTGTAAAGATCGATGGTGGTTCGAGAAATTAACGCCGATAGATGATGGATCCTATGTCAAAATGGGAGATGATTCGAGTCAACCTATTTGTGGTGTTGGTGTAGTTAATTTGTCTTTTACTAGTGGTAAAACTATTAAATTAGTTGATGTTGTGTATGTACCTAAACTACGTAAGAATCTAGTTAGTGGTACTTGTTTGAATTGTGAAGGATACAAACAAGTTTATGAATCTAATAAATATGTATTATCTAAATGTGGCATGTTTGTTGGCTTTGGTTACTTTTGTAGTAGAAATAGAATGTTTAAATTAAATATAGATCATAAATCAGTTTTAGTTGAAAATTCTGCTCTTGTCACATCTACTACACAAAAAGTCAATGAATCTATGTTATGGCATGCACGTTTAGGTCATGTAAATTTTAGGAAATTGTATGATATGTCTAAAGATGGTTTAATTCCTTCTTTTGATTTAAATACAGAAAGTTGCAAAACTTGTATGCTCACAAAAATCACTAGACAACCTTTTCCTAATATTAATAGGAAATCTGAGATTTTAGATCTAATACATAGTGATTTATGTGACTTTCACTCTACACCTTCTTTAGGTAATAAAAAGTATTGTATTACTTTTATTGATAATGCTACTCGGTTTTGCTATGTGTACCTCTTACATTCAAAAGATAAAGCCTTAGATAAGTTTAGGATTTATAAAACCGAGGTTGAATTACAATTGGGTAAGTCAATAAAATGTCTAAGAACCGACCGAGGAGGTGAATATATGGATCGCCAATATTTTCAATCTGTTGGTATTATTCATGAAACAACCGCTCCATATACACCTCAACAAAATGGTATCGCTGAACGTAAAAATAGAGTTTTGAAGGAAATGGTAAACTCAATGCTTTCTTATTCGGGTTTAGGTGAAGGATTTTGGGGAGAGGCGTTGTTGGCATCTTGTTTTGTACTTAATAGAGTTCCAAACAAGAATAACAAATCAGCTCCTTATAAGCCGTGGTTCAATAAAGAACCAAATTTATACTTTTTCCGAATTTGGGGATGTCGAGCTGTTGTAAAAGTACCCGAACCTAAACAGAAAACATTGGTGAACGTGGAGTTGATTGCATATTTATTGGCTATGCAGAATACTCCAAGGCGTATAGGTTCTATGTTATGGAACCCAATGACTCAATTTCGGTTAACACCGTAATAGAGTCGCGGGATGCCATTTTCGATGAAATGAGGTTTTCTTCAATTCTCAGGCCTAAGGATCTGATTTATAATAGTAATGAAGGCCAAAGTTCAGGAACATCAAATGATGTAACCGATACAGAAAATCAGCAAATTCGAAAAAGCAAAAGAGGTCGAATTGCTAAAAATTTTGGTCCCGACTATCAACTTTATTTGGTAGAAGGTTCAAGAGAAGAGGTTGGTCATAAATACTATTATTGTTATAGTATTGGAGATGATCCAAAGACTTATCGAGAGGCCATGGAGTCTAGAGTTGTGGCATTTTGGAATGAAGCTATAGATGATGAAATGTCATCTATTCTTGAAAATAATACGTGGGTATTAGCGGATTTGCCTCCAGGTTGTAAGCCATTTGGTTGCAAATGGATTTTCAAAAAAAAATGAAAGTTGATGGAACAATTGATAAGTTCAAAGCTCGGTTGGTTATTCAAGGATTTAGGCAAAAACCCGGTATAGATTATTTTGATACGTATGCCCCTGTAGCTAGAATATCAACCATTAGATTACTGATTGCTTTAGCTGCTATACATAATTTAGTTGTTCATCAAATGGATGTTAAGACAGCATTTTTAAATGGTGATCTTGATGAAGAAGTTTACATGAAACAACCCGAAGGGTTTGTTATGCCCGGTAATGAAAATAAAGTATGTAAGCTTGTTAAATCATTATATGGGCTTAAACAAGCTCCAAAACAGTGGCATCAAAAATTTGATGAAGTTATTTTATCAAATGGGTTTGCACTAAATCAATGTGACAAGTGTGTTTATAGTAGATTTGATGCTATTGGAGCTGGTGTGATCATTTGCTTATATGTAGATGATATGTTGATATTTGGTACTGACCAAACTCAAATAGATGAAACAAAGAAGTTGTTATCATCTAGGTTCTCCATGAAGGATATGGGGGAGGCAGATGTGATTCTTGGAATAAGAATCAAACGGGTTAACAAAGGATTTGTGATGACTCAATCACATTATATAGAGAAAATTCTTAATAAATTTACTTTAGTGATTGTTCTCCCGTTAGTACGCCGTTAGATCCAAGTTTGAAATTGATGCCTAACACAGGGAAACCAGTTTCGCAATTGGAATACTCTAAAGCTATCGGTTGTTTAATGTATGCAATGACAAGTACACGCCTGATATAGCTTATGCGGTTGGAAAATTGAGTAGATATACTAGTAACCCTAGTGCTCAACATTGGCAAGCAATTCAAAGAGTATTCAAGTATCTTAAAGGGACAATGAATTATGGTTTGAGCTACTTGGGGTTTCCTTCGATTCTAGAAGGATATTCAGATGCGAGTTGGATATCCAATTTAGAGGATCACTCATCCACAACAGGTTGGGTGTTCTTGCTTGGAGGAGGTGCTATTTCATGGGCATCTAAAAAACAAACTTGTATCACCAACTCAACCATGGAGTCGGAATTTATTGCCCTAGCTGCTGCTGGGAAAGAAGCAGAATGGTTAAGGAATTTGGTCTATGAAATTCCTTTGTGGTCTAAACCTATTGCGCCCATTTCTATACGTTGTGATAGTGAAGCTACTTTAGCCAAGGCGTATAGTCAAGTTTATAACGGAAAGTCAAGGCATTTAGGTGTAAGACATAGCATGATAAGAGAATTAATCATGAATGGTGTTATTTCTATAGAATATATTAGAACACACAACAATTTGGCGGATCATTTGACAAAAGGTCTTGCAAGAGACTTAGTGCACAAGTCTGCAATTGGGATGGGATTAAAGTCCATTTAATTTTATTATGGTGAGATACCCAATTCCCCTCTAATATGTTATTAGGGGCTGAATTCAATGAGGAAAGCTCACACTAATAAATTGTGACGCAGCATATACGAACACTCGTGGATTTATGACTCCATATCGCAATACTAGGTATTGGTTAGCCGATTTCTGACGAAGAAGGCCGTTAACTAAGGAAGAAAGATTTAATCATGCTCATGCTTGCCTTAGAAATGTTATTGAGCGTGCTTATGGTGTATTGAAGGCAAGATTCCCAATACTAAAACAAATGGCTCCTTATCCTTTTTCAGTGCAAAGAGACGTTATCATCGCTTGTTTTGCAGTCCATAATTTTATAAGAAAATATAATATTCAAGATGAATTATTTACAAACCTTGAAGAGAACACTATGGTTACCACTGATGGTGAAGGTGAAGGAAGTGAGGGTCAAAACACACAAGCCATGGAGTGGGGTTCAGAAGGCGTTGAATATGTGGCTACTTTGCGTGACCAAATTGCCAATCAACTGCTTTCAGATGCTTCAAGTTAGATTTGTATGCAAACTCTTGTAATATGTTTGAAATTGGATGTGTTTGTTTGGATTATGTGTGATTTATGTTTAATTTGTATTTTGTATGACATTTTGAATTTTAAGGTATTATGTTATTTTTATATATTTGACTATTTTTATTGATTACACAACAGTAGTTAAATTCAAACTCGTCAGAACAACGGACGATATGGTTAAATTCAAATTCATTCAGCAGACTCAGTCAGATACATAATCAAACAGCCAACTTTCAGTAAGATCTGACCCAGTCAGAACTTCTTACTGGGTCAGCTTCTTACTCAGTCAGATCTTACTCAGTCAGCACAATCAAACAGCCCCTAAGAGCAATCCTCACTCTACGTTACTACAAGTTACAAGATCAACCCACCTATTTTACAGGGTGAGTTTAGTTTTATATTTTGGTGTGGAAACATGCTCTCTATATCAAACTGTGAATTTAAATACGAAAGTCAAAACTAGTATTTTGCAAACTTAATGACAAACTTTATAATGCTAGTAAAACTAAACTGATTATAAATATTATATTCTATGACATTTTTACTATAAAGTCTTTTTTTTCAAAAATCTACACAACCACTAACTTCAAGAAAGCCACAGGAGTATGTAGATAGATCTATTGACCTGACAAGCTCATTTAATACTCAGGTTGATGCATGCCAATCAATCCTAAGCGTCCTTTGAGTCAACGTCTTCTTTCTTAATTGAAAGAAGCGGGGTGTTTTGAAACTACATACTAGACAAACTATCTATTAGTTTGGCCTTTTGTATCATGAGGTTAGACAAGAGAATATGTGATCACTAGGGTTGGTTGTGGACTCATGTATAATAGTTTATCTCTACCAACAAAAGCTGTGATAGCTTGAGATCCGATGATCCGACCAATTATAGTATCCATTAGTCTGAGATACTAAAGCCTTGTTGTTAGAAGAACTGGCCTTATCACTTTTGGCTTCAACCTTAAGTGCCACCATTTTTTACCATTGTCATTTTGATTCATCTTTGATTCTACGCATTCCCTAGCAAAATGCCCAGGTTTGTCATAATTATAGCATCTCAAATTCATCTTATCAAACCCAATCTTACTAGAGTTGTTTACCCCAAAACGTTTCCCGACCCGTTCATCTTGCAAAGTTCTTTTCCCCGCACACCACCATTGCCATTTGGTATGTACTGTCATTCTTTTCAACATCGTATGGGTTGACTTGCTGTAACTCATCAACCAATATATTTGGTGCGCTTAATCTTTCAGCCATAAATGCTTCATAGCTAGACATGAATGTTGTAAACAAGGGAAGATGTTCTTTAACAATCTGAATGGTTTGTTTAGATGGGTTGGAGTTGGCAATAAAAACTTGTTGAGTATGATGTGAAGGCTAAATGGAGGAGTAAGAGTGAATTTGTGGTCGAGAGGATATGTTTTGATTGCATAGGAGTGAATTGATTTGGATTAAGGACTTGGAAATGAAGGAAAAATGTCCTTACAATAGTAGGAATGACAAGGTTTGCTGACTGATGATGTTGACATAGTTCTGAGTAGCTCACATAGTGATTAGGATTACTTGCTATCTTAGCATACAAAGCAATTGCTTCACCTCCCATTATGTTTAAGTGATTCGTTGCTCTTTGTTTGTCATCAACTTTATAAGATAGATTTGATTGTAGAACTAGATCTTTGAGAGATAAGGTAAACAAATCTTTGGTTCTTTTAATGGTAGTGCAATTGTTGTTCTAACTATAAGGTAATGAGTTCAATAGCTAACCCTGGCTCGAGTTTGGCTCGTTTAGAATTCGAGCCGAGCCGAGCCGGTTCATTTAGATTCGAGTGTTGTTCAAACGAGCTTCAAGCCATGAACTTTTTGTACATTCCTAATTAGGTAAAAAAAACATTGAGCCATCCTTGTCTCATGGTACAAAATATTGTCCGTTTTAACAGTGTGAGATGTTACAACTTTGGGTGCTATCCTAATTTCCTAAGGCAACTATACTTTATTTAGCTTTTAATATATATAAAACAAATTATTAGTTTACGGAAGGTGAAGAGTGATACTTCATTCCACTCCAAAGATGCCACTTTGCGTTATTTAAATGGTCTTACTTTGGTCCTTTAACATGCTATATAACAGGAATACTAACCGTCGTTAACGTAAAGGGCGCAAAGTGTTTAAACATATGAAGGTGAGTTATCATTTATGTAGAAAGTGAAATTTAAAGATACTATGAGAAAAGTACCTTTAACCATAAAGGTCCAAAAGTGTAACTCTGAATTGCTTTTTAACATATATATATAAACAGATTGTTAAAGTTGTCTATTTATCCGCATGACCAGTCCCGACCTACTTTTCCTCCAACCCATACGTACACACTCAAGAAGAGAAAATTGGTAAGGTTGGTTTGTTCAATGATCCGGTCTTTTTTCTTAATTTTTCATATGAATCTGAAACATCCATTATAAATTAATTTTGTATCTTATTATCACCATGTAATGTAAGGTTTATTTGTTACTACGGGAAGTATATATCGCATGTGATGGGGTGCATTTGCACTAAAGGTATTAAAAAAAATGATCCAGGATCAAATCATATACATCCGTCAATAGCCCTGCAGAGTCTGTTGAGAGTGTACTTTGGATCTCTGAGTTGCAAGAGAAACAAATATGGGTTAACAAGCCTCCTGCCGATCCAGACATACTTTACATGAACTGGCATAATATCCAACACGACCCTTCGCTCATCGAAGCACTAAAAAACACCAGCTTCGTAACAAGTGCCGACGAAGACCTATATATAAACCCACAGACTTGTTTGATCCTGGTGACGTACTAACGTATATATAATATATATTTTTTAAATTTGTTTACATACCCTCCAGTTTCTACCAAAAGTTAACGATCTATCATATAATTGCAGCATCGTGGGATGATTTCTGTGTCATGCTTACTCACCTTGGAGGATGCTACTTTTGAGGTTCTTAAGTATCTCGACACAAATTGGAGTACCTTATATTCCTCAGGTAACTATAATGTACGTAGCGTGTATAGTAGATAAACATTTACCATGACTAAAGTTGCACAATCTTGTAAAGGCAACACACTAATGTTATTTAATTACTTAAGTATTGTATTTGGCATTCAATAAATGTTAGTTATATTTTCATTAAGTGGTGTTGGGACATTATCAAGTGTGCTATTCATAATACGATAATAGCACAGTGTATAATATATTAAAGCTCTATTCTCTTTTCTTCTTGACAGATGTATCAAAGCTCTCGAGAGCGCCATTCATATCCATTGCTAAAGCAGGATCAACCGCTGTATGTGCCTTTATTCTTGTAACCCGTTTGAAGATAAATCTACAGCCAATTGCATATGAACTTCCATTACGTTACATGTCATTTGAGAAGATCCTTAAACAAATGGGACTTCATGACACGCTTTCTATCTCTTCTGCTATGATGATTCTTAATTTCCGGACCTCTTCATGATTTTCTTGATCCAAATGAACTACGTGCAGTGATTGAAATTCTAAATTTTATATGTAAAGAAGTCAAGCAGCATAAACCAGATAGATTGAACTGGGAATCAGAGTTGTGTGTCCCTGACATCGATGGCAGACTCGTACGCCCGAATTTATGTGTGTATATTGACCCTTTTGGCTCTCAATATGTAAAGTATATCGCTTCTTCAAAACTGAGGCTTGTTCACCCTGATGTTTCAGAGAGATTGTATCTGGCCTTCGGCATAAGAAAGCTTTCTGATGTTGTTGTGGAGGTACTTACTAGCTTACTACATCTGTGCAAACTATTCTAAATTAATTTATGCCTCGAATGTTATGCAGGAACTTGATTGCGTTGAACACCTTGCGACTCTTAAAGAAACTGGGTCTGTATCATTGGCTGACATCAGATCGAAATTGTTAAGCAGGTCATTTAAGGTTGCAGTATCAAGCGCTGTCAACAATTTCTCTAGTGTTACTAGAGGCTTTAGGAATCCAGATTTTTCGACACTAGAAGGATCACTTGATTCCGTTGCTGAAAGATTACAGTTTGTAGAGTCCATGTGCTATGACTAGCCCAAATGAAACAAAGGGGAGTGGCCCAAAAGACAAACCCAACCCAGAGGTGAAAATTGAACCTAGGAGAAGTACCCGTGAGAAATACCCATCGAAAGTGAGATAGCATGATTGTCCAGCTCAGCAAGGGAATAACAGAATTCTGTTTTACATCAATACAACCTTCCTTATTTGTTGATTGTTATTGTATTCTTTTCTCACCTTTCTCTGTCTTCTTTCCCATCTCATATTCTGTAATTGGCCTGAACACATCCCTATCAATACAACCTTCCTTATTTGTTGTGATTTATAACCGTATCATTACATTTGGTGCTTTCATTGACGTCGGCTGCCATGGCTGACGGAACTCGAGCTAAGGTTCTGGATGATGCGGTTAAATCTCTCCAGGAATCGCACAATTCCATGCGCCATGACATGGATGAGCAAAAATCAATGTTGAAGGAGGTACTCGTTCAATTGGCTCAACTGCCAAACAAGGGTACCAAGATGGAAAAAGGGGATCCATCCGGGCATCCTTCTTCGTTTCGTGACGGAGACGGCTTCAGTGTACTCGGCAGACACAAACCGGCCCCTGTGCAACTTTCCCGGTTCGCCGGTACCACACCGGAGCGTTGGGCTTCTCAGGCACAACGCTATTTTGACTTCTACCATATCGACGAACCGGATCGTATCACCATTTCGTCGTTCTATTTCGATGGTGATGCAGCGGATTGGTTTGATTGGTTCGATAAGAATTTTCCACGCACTAATTGGCCGGACTTTCTCAACACGTTAGTTCACCGTTTTAAATCTCGAGATCTCGAGTCACCGGAGGGCCAGGTGGCCAAATTACAACAATCCTCCACCGTTGACGACTATCGTCATCGCTTTGAAGAAATTTCCAATCGCTCCATGGTTTTGCCGGCACCGTTTCTGGTAAGTTGTTTTATCTCCGGCCTCCGAGCCGATATTAAACAATCGGTGTTAATTCATCGACCTGCAACATTGGAGGATGCAATGGATCTGGCCCAATTACATGAAAGAAGGATTTCTTTGGAAAAGGGTGTGGGCCGTCCTTATTTGGGCTCAGGTAAAGGAATTTTGCCCACTCCTAAAACGGGTATTCTAGAACCTCCACCCTTACAGTCAGTTTTACCCAAATCCTCAACCCCTAATTCCCAAATTGGGTTTCGCCGACTCACTCATACAGAAATGGCTCAGAAGCGCGCCCAGGGCTTGTGCTACCGGTGCGATGAGAAATATACTCGTGATCACAATTGTAAGGCCGCCCCTCAGCTTTTGTTTTTTGATGATGATCCAGATTCCCAAGCCACGGATTCCCCTATTGAGGATGCGGCCCTTGCCACTCAACTGCAGGTCGCCGAGTTACAATCTGCTATTTCCTATAATGCTCTCTCTGGTGGCTTTTCTTCCACTACTCTTCGTTTCTCTGGTAAGGTACACGGTAAACCGGTTCAGATTTTACTTGACGGAGGTAGTACACATTGTTTTGTTCAAACTCGTGTTGCTTCGTTCCTTAATTTTCCTATTGAGACAATTTCTCCATTTCATGTGTTGGTGGGCAGTGGCGAAAAGCTGTTATGTTCGGGTATTGCTAAAAATATTGAAGTTGTTGTCCAAGATCAATCAATTTTTGTAGATTTTTATGTCCTTCCCCTCCAAGGTTGGGATATGGTCTTGGGTGTTTCCTGGTTATCTACTTTAGGTCCCGTGGTTACTGATTATGGTCAAGGAATATTTGAATTCAATTTAGGTGACAAACGAGTGGTGTGGAAAGGAGACTTAAACAACACCGCCCACGAAATTCAGTTTAACGGGTTGCGCCGGTTGGCACATACGAATGGCATCGGTGCCATGTTTCACTTGCAACTCCTTGATTCTTCTAACCCGGTTTCTCCGACTTACCCGCCGGATTTGGATAAAGTACTAGCCGAATTCACTGATGTTTTTCACCCACCGACCGGATTACCGCCTTCGAGACACCAAGATCATCGTATTCAGTTACTTCCTAATAGCAAACCAGTCTCGGTCAAACCTTACCGCTACCCACATTTTCAGAAACAAGAGATTGAAAGGTTAGTGGCCGCTATGCTTTAACAGGGAATTATAAAACCCAGTACTAGCCCCTTTTCTTCACCTATTTTGCTGGTACGAAAAAAAGATGGCACATGGCGCTTTTGCGTGGATTATCGAGCTTTAAACTCCATCACCGTTCCGGATCGCTTCCCTATTCCGTCTATCGATGAGTTATTTGATGAACTATTCGGGGCCCAATATTTTTCTAAGTTGGACTTACTGGCGGGGTATCACCAAATACGGGTCCACTCGGAGGACACCATTAAAACAGCTTTTCGAACACAACGGACACTATGAATTTTTGGTCATGCCCTTCGGGTTGACCAATGCGCCCTCCACCTTCCAACGGTTGATGAATGACATATTTCGACCTTACTTACGGTCTTTTGTGCTTGTTTTCTTTGACGATATACTCGTCTATAGCCGATCTTGGGAAGACCATTTGCATCACGTTCGCGTTGTGCTTCAGACCTTACGTGAGCATCTTTTGGTGGCTAAACTTTCAAAGTGTGTTTTTGGGCAAACTAGTATTGGCTACTTGGGGCATGTTATTTCACACCATGGTGTTGCAGTTGACCCGAAAAGATTCAAGCTATACAGAATTGGCCAACCCCAACCACCGTTAAAGCTGTTCGAAGTTTCCTCGGCTTAGCCGGCTACTATCGCCGCTTTATTAAGAATTTTGCAACTATTGCTAGTCCCTTAACCGACTTGCTAAAAAAAGATTCATTCATTTGGTCCCAGTCAGCTACTGATGCCTTTATTCAGCTAAAAGAACTCCTTAGTTCCACACCGGTTTTACACCTTCCGGATTTTACTCGCCCATTTACAGTGGAGACGGATGCCTCGAGCACTGGCATTGGTGCCATTCTTTCACAGGATCAACATCCGCTAGCCTATTTCAGCCAGAAATTATGTACCAGAATGCAGAGTGCCTCTGCCTACCATAGAGAGATGTTTGCCATCACCCAAGCGGTAGCCAAATGGCGACAATATCTTTTGGGGCGTCGGTTCGTCATCATCACGGATCAGCAGGCCCTCCGTAACCTGCAGGATCAGGTCATTCAGACTCCGGAGCAGCACAAATGGTTAGGCAAATTACTTGGTTTTGACTTTGAAATAATCTATCGACCGGTAAACACAATACTGCTGCTGATGCATTATCTCGTGTCTCAGCTGCTACTTTGTTTGCTTTATCCAGCAGAGCGGTCTCCTTTATTGACCAACTGAAAAAGGCCAACCAAACTCACCCCGAGCTTCTTCAGTGGCAACAACAATTAAAAGACCAGCCCTCGTCTTGTTCGGCTTTTAAATTTAAAGATGGGCTTCTTTTTGTTAATGATCGTTTGGTTGTTCCAGCAAACTCCCCTCTCCGTCAACAATTACTAACGGAATTTCATTCCTCTCCTACGGGTGGCCATGCTGGCATCACACGTACCTTCCACCGTTTGGCTGCAAATTTTTTCTGGAAACATATGAGGCAAGATGTCACTAACTTCATCCATTCTTGTCATATTTGTCAACAAACTAAAACTTCTTCCTTGTCACCTGCCGGGTTACTTCAGCCCTTACCAATTCCCGAATTGGTTTTCGAGAGCATCGCCGTGAATTTTATTACTTGCTTACCCCCATCTCATGGGAAGACCGTAATCATGGTGGTGGTGGACCGTTTGTCTAAATACGGTCACTTTATTGCTTTACCATCGTCCTTCTCTAGCTCCACTGTCGCTGAGGCTTTTGTCAATGAAATTGTACGTTTACACGGCATACCGGCTGACATCGTTACTGACCGAGATCCCCGTTTTATGACCGATTTCTGGAACGATCTACATCGCCTTCAAGGTACTCACCTCTCCTTTAGTTCCGCGTATCATCCCCAATCAGACGGTCAAACGGAGGTCTTGAATAAAACCTTGGAAATGTATTTACGATGTTATGTGCTTGATCACCGCAAAGACTGGTTTCGTTTTCTTCCCTGGGCCGAGTTCTGGTATAATACTTCCTTCCAAACTTCAGCCAAGATGTCACCTTTTGAAGTTCTATATGGCCGGAAACCTCCAACGGTTGCTCGTTATCTCAAAGATTCTACTGGTCACCCTCTTCTTGAGGCCCAATTGCTGGAACGGGATGTTGTCCTTACCACTCTTAAAATCAATCTTTCCAAGGCACAAACTAAGATGAAACTGGCTGCTGATTCTCATCGTCGTGATGTCCAATTCCAAGTCAATGATTGGGTCTACATCAAATTGCAACCTTATCGACAAGGGTCCGTACGGCTGCAACGTCATCACAAGTTGGGTCGCCGCTATTTTGGGCCTTATCAGGTTCTAGCTCGCATTGGCAACGTCGCTTATAAACTTGCTCTTCCGGAGGCGGCAAAAATTCACCCGGTCTTTCACGTCTCGTTGCTTCGAAAGTGTGTTGGCACGCCTGATCACCAGGTTACTCCCTTGCATCTTGTTGATTCCACCTCCACAATGGTTTTACAGCCCATGGCCGTACTGGCTCATCGTACCATCCAGCGCTCGGTTCAGCCTATTCAGCAGTGTCTCATTCAGTGGGAAGGTCTCTCTACCAACCAAGCTACCTAGGAAGACCATCATACCTTGTTATCTTCTTTTCCTAACCTGCACCTTGGGGACAAGGTGAATTTTAAAGAGGGGGGTAATGCTATGACTAGCCCAAATGAAACAAAGGGGAGTGGCCCAAAAGACAAACCCAACCCAGAGGTGAAAATTGAACCCAGGAGAAGTACCCGTGAGAAATACCCATCGAAAGTGAGATAGCATGATTGTCCAGCTCAGCAAGGGAATAACAGAATTATGTTTTACATCACAATAAGTAGAGGATAGGGTGAGAGAATGAGGGCATGCATATGTTGATTGTTATTGTATTCTTTTCTCACCTTTCTCTGTCTTCTTTCCCATCTCATATTCTGTAATTGGCCTGAACACATCCCTATCAATACAACCTTCCTTATTTGTTGTGATTTATAACCGTATCATTACACCATGTACACGCGGTTACGGTGTTTAGACGTGACTAGTGCATCCACGCCCCCCCCCCCCCCCCCGAATGGGAAAGGGAGTCCAGGCTCTACTTTGTTGACCGTTCAAATACGTGTATGCTTATTGCTAAACCACCAAGTTACATGCTGATTCTTGATCTTGTTGCAAATATGGTGAGCCGTGCTTTGGGTTCCCCTGTTCGGTTGCCCATTGTCTCGCTTTTACTTTGTCCACAAGACTCTGAATGTGCACTTGTGAAAAGAATAAAACTTTCTTCTCATGAAAGAGTAGAGATACAAGCTGGTACAGGTTGTCTTCTTGGAAGACCCTTACTTCCCAGAGATGAAAAGAAAGTGCGTTTTGTTCAAACTAAGATACCATTTTCTAAAGGAGAGATAGTGGCCTGGCAAAGTGGAAAAGGAGAGAAACTTAAATATGATAGAATTTCTAAGGATGTAAAACCAACACAATCAGAATGGATAGCCTCTTATAGATTTAGTGTTGAAACTTCTCCAGGGATCATTAAACCTATTATACGCTCACAGGTTTTCCAATTAAAGGGTTACTACGCGAGTGAAGAAGAGCGATTATTATTCCATGCTAAATAGTAACTAGTTTTATGCCCATCCATTGGTCAGACAAGTTATTGTGACAACGTGATGGAATGCCATAAGTTATGTCAAAGTAATTGACTCCATTTATCAAGTTGTATCATATGAAATTGGTTAACTCCTGACAACTCCTTTTGAATTTGTATACCCTGTTTCTGTTTGATATTCCATTCCATCTCCCTTAACGCAAACCAGGCCTTATCTATACACATAATAAAACCGTCAATTAGTCATACAAATATATGCATACAAAAATATTTCATCTAAGAATCACTACTACTTATATTTCATCATAGCATATCCAGATGTAAATCTAATTTATGAACCTGAGATCTGATTTACCATACATACTAAACAAATCACAAGAATTATTATGTCGGATACATTTCAGGTTCATAGCGTTGGTAAATCAGATTTATGAATTGGATGAACAATTGATAAACTTGCAGAAATTTATCGTAAACCTGCTTTTATACATACAATTCTTGTGCATACCATCGACACATACAGATGAGGGGTATATATAGCTCTAGAACCAACCACTAGGTTTCCTGCTAACACATACTTGACGTTTATATATTTGCATATTTACATACTAGACCCAAAGTATATACCTTTTAATATATACATAATTGACCCAAACTAATAGTGACCCTTATATATTTACATACTAGACCCAAACTATATACTTTTTATATATATTCATAATAGACCCAAACTACTATTTAGTTTAACATTTCAATATTCCCCCTTAAACTAAACATGGTTTAAGTGAGGTCTTTAATTTGATTGTCTTGCTTTCATAGTAGAGTATAGTAGAGTTAGTTCACCATCATCATTGATGATATTGAATTCTTCCCGCTTGTCCTTCTCATTTTATAGTTAGTGCATTTGTTTGCAAAATGATCAAACTCACCACATTCATAACACCTGATCTTGTTTCTATCTGTATTACCTAGACTCATGCCTTTTCCAGATCCATTTTCTTCTTTGTTAGAGTTTCTACCATATTATTGGTAAATCCATTATGAATTGGATGAACAAAGATGAATGATTGATAAACTTGCAGAACTTTTGTAAACTTGTTTTCATACATATATACATGTTCATATCATCGACACTTACATATAAGGAGTATATATAGCCCTAGAACCAACCACTATGTTTCCTACTAACACACATTGACCCTTATATATTACATATTTAAATACTAGACCCAAACTATAAACTTTCTAATATATACATTATAACCCTAACTATTATTTAGTTTAATATTTCAATCGTTGGTGGTTCCTCTAAAATCTTAACAAACAAAGATGAACTAGATCCAACCTAGATCAGCTAGATCAAATCCTAATCGTATTTGCAACCAATAGATCAACACAAATTCTTGCCCCATACCATTAACAGAACCAACCACAGCACCCACGCCACTCATCACCACCACCATCACAAGGCATTTGTGAGGGTCTGCACGATGCCATCCTTTAATAAGCACACACTAGAGTTAAAGATCTTTTCAAAATAAAAGTAGCTATTGGTGGAACACATCAAAAATCAAATTGAAATTGATTTGAACGAGGGCTGCAAGTCTGGAACCAAAGTAGATAACAAATGAGACCGACTGCTCTTCTAGCTGGAGCTTTAGTACTGAAATCGATTTGAATGAGGGCGGCTAATAAGACCTCAACGTTTAATATGGTTATCACTTATCAGTGACCAAAGATGTGAGGGTGAAATGAATGCAAATGGATTAGGGGCTATTTTTGCGTACTTCTTTTACAAGTAGAGTGGAACTAATTAAAAAACAAACGACCATCCATTATAAAAACCAAATAAGCAAACAAACAATGACGACCACATGCATGTTCTCAAAGAAAAAACAAAGTGCATTCTAATCTCCCAAGACATCATGCAACTAACCCATTATTTAATAATTCAGACAGTTATTAATTGTTTTTTTCCTGGATAAATATACAACAAATTAAATTTACATTTACAATTTTCTTAAGAACCATTGTGTTCATTATAACCAAGTTATTTAACTGGTTTTACTGGTACAAACCTCGGGCCCCCTATTCTTACAGTTACTCAAAAACTAAATTAATCCACAAATAAATTATTTATGTAACATAACATTCAAAAAAGGAAAAATACTTCATACTAAATTCAAAGTCTCCAATTACTGTTGACTGTCAAAACTCACTTCTTAATGTTTCAAAATGATAAAACATATTATTTATTATAACAGCTCCACATCTATCTCTAGTAACCACCTTACAAAATTTTAAACCGCAACACCTAATCACCAGGAAGACCAATTATCATATAGATATGAATCAGATGCAAAGAATGAGAACCCATACTCTCCCTCAATGAGTTTAAGAGAACTCATGCTTTTCACCAAACCATTCTAAGGCCTTAATCGCTAAAAACACCGAAAAATCAGTCACATTAAACAGGTGAATCCCAGCCCTTACACAACATTTTATTTTAGATATGGATACTACACAGTCATTCATATCAACAGAACACATCTTTCGATAGCATCAAAAACACCAGCTATAAAAAAATTCAGGCACTTACGGATCAAAAGACTTACATGAAAACATATTATTATTATCCAGAATCAGTAAAGAAAAAGTCTATAAACTAGCAAATATCATAATTCATAGCATTCGGCGGCTTGCCAATATCACATAAGGTTACTTGGAAGCACCAAAGGCATGCTTGGTGTCTGTTTTTAGGTGTATATCCCCCCAGAATAGCAACTAGACTTGGTAGAAAATGGGTACTTTTATCAATACATCTGAGGCCTCATGGAGCAAATAAAACCACAAATGCAAAGATAAGACCACAAGCATAAAACAACATCCAATTGACTTCTTATATGCAACAAATTTTGATGCAGTATTCAAGCTTCACCATCATATGCCTTGTTGTATCATAAAGAACATAAATCTCAAAGAGTATACTAAGATCAAGACCCATGTTCTGAGCTAGTTCTACTCCAAATTCAGTCCCATAAACAGCAAAACTCTGATATTTTTCTACAGTTCACTACATCCTCTCTTAATTGCGATCTTAATTTCTCTCAAATTCTAACAAAATATTATCATCTAATATCAGGCATTAAATAATCATTTTGCATCAAACTAAGATCATCTTTGCATAATTGCATTCCTACAAACACACACATAAGAACAAACATTGCAAAAACATATTGTAAACCTGCAAATAAACAGAATCAATTCGCAATTAAAGTAGGGTATAGAGCATTAAGCTCACAAACTCTATAACATCAAGAACACAAATCACCAACTACAATCCTCAACATAACAAAACATACTATTTAAAGATAAAAGAACCAAAAACCTAATCGATCTCTTGAAGAGAAGCACCAGCAGCAACATCATCAACAGTAAACTTCCCCTTCGACTTATCAACACCACGGCCCTTCGCCTTCCTATCAAGCAACGACTTTCGGTCCTTATCAAGCTTGAGCTTCGTGACCACAACCTTCGAAGGATTGATTCCTACATTAACAGTCTGCCCATTGACCTTCTCACGAGTGATCCTCTCGATGTGAATGACCCATTTGCGACGGTACACCTGCACGACCTTACCTTCACGGCCCTTGTAGGTCCCACGAACAACTTGAACCTCGTCGTCTTTGCGCACGGGGATTGATCGGACGTTGTACTTGGTCCGGAGTTCGGTGGAGAGGGGTGCGCTCATGAGCACACGGCGGACGCTGGAGGGTGCGGTGAAGTGGGCCTTACGGCACTTCCGGCGAGAGCTGGTGACTCGTGGGTTGTACTTCATCTCTGTGAGCTGATTGGTGATTAGGGTTTTGGGGGATGAAGAACGGCGCTGATGAGGGGGTTTGGGAGTGTTATAGGGAAGAAGATGAGTTAGGGTTTGGTGGGAAAGATGACAATGCCCTTGTATTTGTGGTTATTTACGAAATTGTTGTTTATTTTAACCCGTGAGGTTTGATGTTTTTGAATCTTTTACCCTCACCCCCAAATAGTAACAAATAGGGGTGTCCGTGATACAGTTCGGTTCGGTTAAGAAAATTTTCGAAATCGAAACCGTAATTGCGATTAATACCATTTTTAAAACTGAAACCGAAACCGTAATCGATACTTCGGTTAACCGCCGGTTGTGGTTAACTTTGGTTAATTTTGGTTAATTAACCAATCAATCTATTTAAATATGCTTTTAAACTAAAATTTTAACTAAAAAATTATTATTAGGCTATGTTTGTATTAACTTTATAAAGTGTTCATGACAAGGTTTGTTTTTAAGGTCCCATCAAAACTTAAATCGAAGTCAAAGTGTGCATATAACAATGTATGTACGCATCTTGCATTACTTCTACTTATTTAGGGGTTTATTTTATGCATAATGAAATCTCACTATGTAAATATATCTTTAATAATGTAAATTAATAAGATTAACATATGAATTCTAGTAAAATCATGATGTATTCTAATTTTTTTGCACATTAATGTCATTTGGTTCGGTGCAGTTAATTCGGTCAATTTGTACACCGAAATCGAACATCAATGTGCGGTTAATTGGTTATGCCTTAACCGAACCGTCGGTTAATTGTTTGGTTCGGTTAATTCAGTTCGATTAGTGTGGTTAATTCGGTTATGGTTCGGTTAAATCGGTTAAGCGCTCACCTCTAGTAACAAATCAACCTATTTTTATAACACTAGAACTAGAATGATACTCGCGTAAATACCACGGTGCGGCATTTTACATATGACACGTATTTTTATTTTTATTATTTTTATAGTTGTTTTATAAAAGTCTGTTATATTTTTTTCTAAACTAAATTTTAAAACACCAAATATGATGATTTGTACATTTACGTATTAACTTATGTACCTCATAAAAATATACATCGTTTCAGCAAAAAACTTATACTATAATTTAAAAAAAAAACATAGGTTATTGTTGTAGTCTCAAAAAGTTATTAATCATGCTAGATTAAAAAAATATAACTGAAATATAAAAATAAATTAATTTTTTATAGTTAGATAATAAAAATATTTATTAAGTTACAGTAAATGTAAGTTTATTATGTAACTAATTATAAAGGTTAATATGTAATTAATGTTAAAATATTATTTTACCTTTAAAATTGATCGCATCTTATGCATTGAGAAAAGTCATTATTTTTAATTATATGGTATTTCAAAATACCTTTTCTCATATGCATTATATATGTCACACCCCAACCTTAAAGGCGGAATCATCGAGATGTGAGGGTTAAGATTGTTTACAACCACATAACGTTATCTTTAAATGAAAATATTATTATCATAAGTTTTAAAAGTACAAATTACAATCATAAGTCTTAAACATAAAATAACAAAACATAAGACAAATCCAAGTCAATTTATTCATTTATTTAGGTCAAAATCCTAAATGTGAGCAAACTTCAAAAGATGACATAGCATTTCCTGAAACATGTTCAAAAAATAAAGGGCAACTCTAAAAGTTTGTGAGTTTTCAAGGGATAAATATACATAAAAATATCAAGAGATTTACAAGTAGCAATTCATGTCAATGGTTATGAATTACGCAAGTTTATAGAACACATATAGCTACAATCAAACCTTGACCGAGATTAAGATTACAAGTTTATAACGATTAGCTAAGTGTACTTGGTTCCCATGATAAACAAGTCATACGTCATTAAGAGCCAGCAACACATCGGCTTTAGCACCAAATAGGCTTGTCAGGCCATAGATCTATGACGTTGCAAGGCTAGCAATAGTTAATAATTTTCAACATATAATGCATCTCATATAAAGCTCACAACAACACAAATAACCATGACAAAAATATAAATATAATTTGCAAGTGTGTTACAAGTATAAAACGTTTACAAGTGTAAGTTTGATAAGTTTAACATGTTTACAAAAGGTGTGAAATAATAATAAAGGGACATGAAAACTCACATGATGAATAAGTACATATGATGATGATTAATAAGAATAATAATCGACGTTTCAACGAAATCCTTCACAAAGTACTTAAACATGTATAGTACAAGTTTAAATTTAATAATAAGATTAAAGTTTTAAGATGACCTAGGGTTTTGATAAGAGATTTGGGGGTTTTTATAAATAAATAAAGTTAATTAGTGTAATTATGTATATATTTTAGTATAGTAAAAGAAAAACAATTTTTCTATAATTTTTAAAAAAATTAAATCCTTTATAAAAATTTGTGAAATTTAATTTATAAAATGTATGAAAAATTTGTAATTATCATGATTAATTCCTAATCAAAGATAACACAGGGTCCAATGAAAATTTAATAATTTAAATATTACATAAAGTCTACTTTTATAAAAATAACTAATTATAACATTTTTGAATAATATTTATAATAAAATGCTAAAGTGTTTAAGAATATAAATTTACAAAAAATAATTGGATGACTTTAAAAAATAACAAAGTTTTTAAAACTGATTTTAAGATTTTTAGAAATTTTTATACATATTTTTGAAGGCCAAAAAGCCCTAAAAATAAGGTTTGAGGTTGCCCGGGCTTTAACCCGGGACCTCAAGCCTAGCATGTGGGCCTGTAACCAGTAAACCAGAGCCGCAGCCGTGGTAACTCTCGGCTTCTATATATTAAAAACAAAGTTACCAAATAATCCCCAATTCGAATGAACCCTAGTTTCAATCCGATCCAAATTGAACACCAAATTGATGTTATTAACCAAATTAACCATAGGGCTTTTGTTCCCCATGTCAAGACGAGTGTGTTGATGTGTTCACATTACCCGATTATGAGCGAATTGATACGATTTACTTCGGTTTGTCTTCGGTTTTTTCGTGATGAACAGGGGGTTCGATTTTGAATTTGCGGTGGATTTTTTAAGAAATTGAGTGTACAGAGAGGTTAAAGGGATCAAAAGGGATGATTCCCCTCTGTTATATAGCTCCGATTTGATGTGGCTAAACCTAAATGGTTGTGATTTGAATACGAATGAAAATGGGTTCAATTTGAGGTTTATTTCATCGTTTCATTTGGAATTGGATTCATTGGTGAATTAGAAACGTTGAGACAAACGATTGAACTCGTTTAATTGGGTCATTATTAAGTTTTAATTGTCGAATGGTTCTCGTTTTGATGGTAATCGGGTTTAACCCTCGAATGTCTCTTGTAACCACTATTTCAATCAACTTGAAGCACATCTAGGAGTTCTAACGGTTTCAAGATACGATTAGGTTCAAACTATCGGTTTACATGGGTGTTTTTTGACCCTGTCGGCGCCACGCCAGGCTTCGCTGCCGGTTGCCGGAAAGTTGAGGAGAGAGAGGGAAGGGTGAGATTATGTTTTGGGATTTTACAGTTTTGGTCCCTATAAATTTAAGTTTGTTATTTTGTGTTTAAAGACTTTCATTTAAAGTTTCCAATTGACATAAATACCCCTTGAAGTTAATTAAGCTTTAAGTTTCAAATGCTTTTATAATTTACTAATTGTTTAACTATTATAACTTAGTATTTCCATTTTTAAATTGTTATTTTGATTTTATTTATTAATATCATTTTTATTACTATAACCAAATGTTAAGTTTCATGGTAATAGACAAAAATTATAATTACCATTATTATTATTATATTATTATTATTATTATTATTATTATTATTTATTATTATTATTATTATTATTATTATTATTATTATTATTATTATTCATTATTATGTTCAATCTAATAATTAAACTATTATCTTTCGAATTAAAGAATTAAAAAAAACTAATAAATAAGCATAAGAAATCCATAAGTTTCACAATTTACAACAATGTCCTTACAAGAATAAACGACTTTACCTTTTAATTAACGAAAATACGAGATGTTACAATATATAGTACATATTTTTTTATGTTAGCTTATTTTTCAGACAGTTGGTTTAAGGTGATGTCCTAAGGCTCTATTTGAAATGGATTATGGTTAAATGTCTTGATTTGAGTTCTGATCTAAGAGTCCAATCTTCTTATTCAACTGAGTAAATGAGAAAGAATATAATTTCCAACTATGATTCACACTAAGAAAGAAAATTTTGTCACTTTAAAATCTATACCCTCTATCTACCAAGACTTATTTAATTGTATTTTTATGTAAACTGGATTTGGGTGCATTGTGATCAATACTCATGCTTAGCTTGCTATTCAAAGTATGTGTCTTTGTTTTTTAGATAAATTGGTGATCTTAGGACTAGCTTCTATCAACGTAACAGGCTCGATCTGCTTATCATGTTGTTTATTCGAGAATTTGTCGCTTTACTTCAAGTTTTTTATGTTCCTTGGACTTTATCCTTCTATATGGGGCTGAAGGTGTGAACACATAACCGAATGAAAAATCTTGTTCGTATTCGTAAATTAAGGAATTAAACATGCCCATGAACAGTTCACGAACACATAACCAAACGGTTAATAAACACTATCCAAAAATTCACCAACACAAATGACCAATCACTATTATAAGTTAATAGCTGGACATAATGATCGTATCTTCTTACTCTAATAAAAAAGTAAATGGGAGTGTCACATGTTATCATCACAATCCTTCTCATCAAAAAAATTTCTGTCTCTCTCTCGTATTAAATAATTACCTTAATTACTAATAATATTATTTTAATATTTTTTTAATATTTAATAAATTAAGAAATAAATCTATTTATTAAGTTTATTTCTAAATAAATTAATACTTTTAAAAAAGTCAATTTTTAAAAAACAAAATTAAGCAAATTTGGGAGTTGTAATAAGAAATTTTTTTAAAAAATGTATTTTTATACGGTTTATTTTAAAACAAAATGTTTATTTAAGAAAAATTAAAAATAATAGTTTAAAAAGTTGATATCATGTTTATTATTTATAGTCATTTCTCATACGTAATTTAAGTTATATCATATCTTAAAATATCATTTTATAATTAATAAATTTATTATATTAATATTTTATTTATTCAACCCGTGTAATACACGAGTTTACTAAAACTAGTACATAAATATGAATGTACATATTAACAAACATGCACAAGTGTAAACGATTATAAAGCATAGATATTAGATTGATTAAAGTATAAAAATTACATAATATATTAGAGTTAATTGTCATTTTTCATTCATAAGCTTTGATCTGTTTTGTCATTTTCATTCAATAATTTTTTTTTTCTTTTTTGGGTCCCTGACTTTTTTATTTTTTTTTAATTTTGTTTATTTTCGTTTACTTAGTTAATTATGTTTGTTAAGTTAGAGGCATTTAATTTTTATATAAAATGAAATTTTACTATAAAGTTTCACTTGTATAATGAATTAAATGCCTTTAATTTAACAAAAACAATTAACTAAAACGAAAATAGATAAAAGAGTAAATTATTATTTGCATCTTTGATATTTCCCAAAAATAACTATTTACATCCTTAAAGTTTAAAAACAACATTATGTTCCATAACTTTTGATTTTTTTCATCTATTTGCATCCTAAATACTAAGACCATTAATATTTTTGTCAAAAGCTTTGCTAAAAAGACTAAAATATCATTAAAATTATTTTTTCAAAAAAAACATATGGGACCCACCACCCATTTTTTCACATATTAAAACTCTCTATAACTCCCACACAACCTCTCTCTCATCTCTCTTATCTCCATCACCACCACCACAAACTTCATAACCACTACCAAAACCCTTCATCACCACCACCAAAACCTCCATCCCCACCACCCTAGCCACCCATCATTACCTCCACGCCTCCACCATAGTTTGCACGTCACTACCACCACAACTATAAGCTCCCTATCACTGCCATACAACCTCTCACACTGTCACGACCACCATAACCTACTGTCACTGCTACCACCACATCCCCTCACCCTATCGCAACCCCCAACTCTGTGAGGTGATTGGTGATTAGGGTTTTGGGGGATGAAGAACGGCGCTGATGAGGGGGTTTGGGAGTGTTATAGGGAAGAAGATGAGTTAGGGTTTGGTGGGAAAGATGACAATGCCCTTGGATTTGTGGTTATTTACGAAATTGTTGTTTATTTGAACCCGTGAGGTTTGATGTTTGTGAATATTTTACCCTCACCCTAAATAGTAACAAATAGGGGTGTTTGTTGTGCAGTTTGGTGCGGTTAAGAACATTTTCGAAACCGAAACCGCAATTGTGATTAATATCATTTTCAAAACTAAAACCGAAACCGCAACCGATACTTCAGTTAACCGCCGATTGTGGTTAATTTTGGTTAATTAACCAATCAATCTATTTAACATATGCTTTTAAACTAAAAATTATTATTAGGCTATGTTTGTATTAACTTTATAAATATGTTCATGACAAGGTTTGTTTTTAAGGTCCCATCAAAACTTAAATCAAAGTAAAAGTGTGCATATACAATGTATGTACGCATCTTGCATTACTTCTACTTATTTAGAGGTTCATTCTATAAATAATGAAATCCCACTATGTAAATATATCTTTAAAAATGTAAATTAATAAGGTTAACATAAGAATTCTAGTAAAATCATAAGGTATTCTAAATTTTTTGCACATTAATGTCATTTGGTTCGGTGTGGTTAATTCGGTCAATTTGTACACCGAAACCGAAACCGAACCGTAATGTGCGGTTAATTGGTTATACCTTAACCGAACTGTCGGTTAATTGTTTGGTTCGGTTAATTCGGTTCGATTAGTGCGGTTAATTTGGTTATGGTTCGGTTAAATCGGTTAAGTGCTCACGTCTAGTAACAAGTCAACCTACTTTTATAAAACTAGAACTAGAATGATACTCGCGTAAATACCACGGTGCAGCATTTTACATTCGAACCATATTTTTATTTTTTTATTTTTATAGTTGGTTTTATAAAAGTGTGTTATATTTTTTTTCTAAACTAAACTTTAAAACACCAAATATGATGACTTGTACATTTACGTATTAACTTATTGTACCTCACAAAAATATACATTGTTTCAGCAAAAAACTTATACTATAATTTTTTTTTAAAAAAACACAGGTTATTGTTGTAGTCTCAAAAAGTTTTTAAACATGGTAGATTAAAAAAATATAACTGCAATATTAAAATAAATTAAGTTTTTTTATAGTTAGATAATATATAATTTTATTAAGTTACAGTAAGTGTAAATTTATTATATAACTAATTATAAAGGTTAATATGCAATTAATATTAAAAATATTATTTCACCCTTAAAATTGATCGTATCTTATGCATTGAGAAAAGTCATTATTTTTAATTATATGGTATTTTAAAATACTCTTTTCTCATATGCATTATATATGTCACACCCAAACATTAACGGCGAAATCGTCGAGATGTGAGAGTTAAGATTGTTCACAGCCACATAACGTTATCTTTAAATGAAAATATTATTATCATAAGTTTTAAAGTGCAAATTACAATCATAAGTCTCAACATAAAATAACAAAACATAAGACAAATCCAAGTCAATTTATTCATTTATTTAGGTTAAAATCCTAGATGTGAGCAAACTTCAAAAGATGATATCAAGCTTGAGTATTTTCTTAAACATATTAAAAAATAAAGGTCAACTATGAAAGTTGATAAGTTTCCTAAGGGTTAAATATACATAAAAATATCAAGAGATTTACAAGTAGCAATTTGTCACACCCTCAAAATCCACTTGCGGAGTTTTACCGCGAGGCGTGTGAACAAACCAGGATCACAGTCAATAGTTACTCAGAACGACTCTAAATGCCATAATTCAAACAAAATCAACCAAAATACAAACTTTAAACAATGCGGAAGCGTTTTTGAAAACAACCCAAGACAATTAAGTATAACTTATGGCAAAACAAGTGCCAAACCAAAAAGTAAACCATAATTGTTAAAACGTCACATTGTCTTGAAGCATAATGTCTTAAATGAAGTGAACCGTGCAGTGCTCCTATGGCAAGCAAGTTAAGGACCTGAGAAAAGCATACTAAAATGTCAACACATAGGTTGGTGAGTTCAAGAGTTTGAGTTCAATAAACATATAAACAGTTGCGATAAATATAAGCAGTGTATGGTAATAGATAGCTAGTCTATTATCAACAAATATAATACATAGTGATTTTGCAATTGAAGCTGACTGTGATAGTTGTTGCCTCCTGTCACGACTTACCATGTCGTGACAATGATCAGTAGGACAAATTGCACCCGGTTGACCTCGAGTCACACAGGTGGGGCTCGTCAGACCCAGTAGTACTACCCAAGTTTCCCCGCTATTAAATATTAACAATTCAAAAGTGTGAGGACTTTTCTCATGGTAAACAACACTATATTAATATTATACACAACTTAAATCATAAAAGCGTTCGTATAAATACCAGTATGCTATCTCCCCCAAAAGAGATTAAGTAAAGAGTGGGGCATGAACTCACCTGATGTATGCAAAGGTACTTAGGGTTTATTTTGAGAAACGAGAGGATAGCCAACCTTCACAGGTTACCTAGATCATGTGAGTACATAAGTACGTGTAAATAAAAGACATGTGAAACCCTAATCATACCAAAATCAAAGACTCAAGCTTCCAGACAAATAGACACGTTTGACCTAGTTGACCCGTTTGACCCGTTGGTGACATTATGGGTATAATTCAAATAAAGCCAATGAACACATACAACATACATGATTAACATTCAAATAGTGTCATACATATGTTATATCAACCAGGTGTATCACATAGATCATCATACAATCAAGTACTATACAAGTCATGCGAATCTAGAACATTAACATAATCACTAGCTACAAAACAACTAACATGTCATACAAGGTTCAACCATTCATCACATGCCATGTGAAGCCACTCACGACTTCACATCCTAAACCCTGCCAATCCTACTAAGTAGGGGCCTCAGATCCGCACGCGTGTATAATGATCACAACCAAATTCTTTAAGCATATGCATTGCATTCACAGCATCACAACAATCAATTACCAGACCCAAGCATGATGTCCTACTACTACACACATCCAATCCATACATGATTACCAATTCCAAATATCACCCATGATTATCCAAACATGCCATACGACTAATTTAACACGTTCTATTACACTAGAATCCATTCTTGAACATAATAGCAAGTTCCTAACATCTCAAACATGATCACAACATCATACTTCAACGTTTACACAAATAAAGTTTCCCTTTTGGGAAAGAATGTCCAAAATCTATCAAACATCCAAGGTACGCATGAATTCATCAATAATATACCAATTCAAGCTCATACTAACATCTAGACATGATCAACAACACTAAACACCTCAATCCAACAATCTTCATAACAAAAGTTTCTACTTTTGGCAAGCTATGATCAACATCATCAAATTAAAGATTTCTAGCATTCATAATATCAATCTAGCATCTAATTATCATCATGAACCCATCCATAACATCAATCCATCAATAATTCAACATTTCATGCAAATAAAGTTACTATTATTAGTAACCTATGAACATCAACACCAAATCATCAATTTCTTGCAAGATCCATGATTCCTAACATTCATACAACTTATTACTCATCATACATTCATCAAACAATGATCAATCATACAAAATCATACTATAATTCGAATTAGGGTTTGACTAGGATTAAAGTCTGTGAACAATGCATCAAAATCCAATCTTTCTTCCATAATCGACGTTAACTAACATGCATACAACCTAACTAAGATATTAACATCATCAATTTACCAAATTCAGCACCCATAACATCAAAATCGAACTACAAGTCTCGGCCAAGAAGAATCACTTGAACCAAACCCAAACTAACCTTTAATTCGCGTGTATACTTGTGAATGGAGATCCAATTGTTTTCTAGCACTTGAAATCGATTACTTAAATGGTGTTTGCTAAATTTTGATGCTGATTTCGAATGGGAGGTGTTTGAGGATGTTCGCGGCCGATGGTGATGTTTAGGATTAGGGTTTGTTTTAATTAATTTAATTTACATATTTACCCTTTAAACCCTGTGTTTTGGTATTTTATAAAAACTAACTTTAAACTCTTTGTAAAGTGTTTTTAACTTCATAATATAGATATAAACTTAAGTTCATTATATATCTTATCTTTAAAAAACACAAGACATACGAATAATAGACACGTTTCCGCGTTACGCGATAAATTCTTTAATTAATTGTTTATAAATGTGTAAACACATAAACATAACCCAATATTCACATAATCACTTAGATTCACATCAATTAACATTATCATTATTATTAGGTCACCAACGTTAAACGACAACTAGTGTGTGCTCACGACGTGTTTACAAGACTTAACGGACTAACGGAGTTTGATAACGGAAATTTACCGGATGTCACATTATCCCATGTTGAAAGAATTTTCGTCCCGAAAAAATGTTTGAAAGAAATTTCGTCCCGAAATTTAAATCAATACCTTCGTCTGCTGGCATCGTTCCTTCGAATAGTTGAGGGTACTTAAGCTTCATTTGATCTTCCCGTTCCCATGTGAATTCCGGTCCACGTCGCGAATTCCAACGGATCTTGACAATGGGTATTTTGCTTTGCTTAAGTGTTTTCACCTCACGGTCCATCACCTCCACTGGTTCCTCAATAAAACGCAATTGTTCATCCACCTGAATTTCTTCTAGTGGTACGACCGTCGTTTCATCAGTTATGCACTTCTTCAAGTTTGACACGTGAAATACATCATGAATTCCACTTAGCGAATCAGGTAGGGATAATCGATACGCTACTGGACCTACTCTTTCCACAATCTCAAATGGTCCAACGTACCTCGGTTTAGTTTCCCTCGTTTACCAAACCGAACTACGCCTTTCCATGGTGAGACTTTCAACAAAACCTTGTCACCAACCTGAAACTCTAAAGGTTTCCGTCTTTGTCAGCATAACTCTTTTGCCTGTCTCGCGCTGCAGCCATACGATTCCGTATCTGTAAAATTTTCTCAGTCGTCTCATGAATTAACTCGGGACCTGTTATTTGACTATCACCAATTTCCGCCCAGCAAACCGTGATCGACATTTTCTCCCGTACAACGCCTCGAAAGGTGCTGCTTGTATACTAGTGTGATAACTGTTGTTATAAGAGAATTCCACCAATGGCAGGTGAATTTCCCAGTTATTCCCGAAGTCATCACACAAGCACGTAGCATATCCTCCAACGTCTGTATAGTACGCTCACTCTGACCATCCGTCTGTGGATGATATGCAGTACTCATATCCAAACGTGTACCCAAGGATTTCTGCAATGATTGCCAGAAATGTGACGTGAAACGAGCGTCACGGTCAGAGATAATTGAGATCGGTACCCCCCGTTCTCGAAACGATCTCCTTGAGGTACAGGCGAGTTAACTTCTCCATCTTGTCGGTTTCCTTTATTGCAAGGAAATGAGCAGACTTTGTCAATCGATCCACAATAACCCATATCGTGTCACAACCAGTACTAGTCCGGGGTAGCTTAGTAATAAATCCATGGAGATTTGTTCCCATTTCCACATTGGAATCTCGGGTTGTTGTAATAGTCCGGATGGTTTTTGATATTCCACTTTCACCTTCGAGCAGGTCAAACACTTGCTCACGTACGTAGCTACATCCGCTTTCATGTTAGGCCACCAATAGTGAGCCTTTAGGTCATGGTACATCTTGTCGGATCCAGGATGTATAGAATACTTAGATTTGTGTGCCTCGCTCATAACTAAATCTCTCAGATTTCCATGAACAGGCACCCAAAGTCTATCCATGAAATACCGATTTCCATCCTCTTTCATCACTAGTTGCTTATCCATTCCCCTTAACAATTCAGAACCAATATTTTCCACCTTTAAAGCTTCCATTTGTGCCTCCTTAACTTGTTCGGGCAGTTGGGTACTGATAGTAAGCTGTAAAGCTCGCACCCGTCGGGGTTTAGCTGTTTCCTTCCTGCTTAAGGCATCGGCAACTACGTTCGCCTTTCCCGGATGATACTTAATTGCGCAATCATAATCATTTAGTAGTTCCACCCAACGTCGCTGCCTCATATTCAACTCTTTTTGCTCAAAGATATGTTGAAGACTCTTGTGATCGGTGTAGATTGTGCACTTGGTACCGTACAAATAATGTCTCCAGATCTTTAAGGCAAAAACTACTGCGCCCAATTCTAAGTCATGGGTAGTATAGTTCTTCTCGTGAACCTTTAGTTGTCTCGAGGCGTAAGCTATCACCTTGTCTCGTTGCATCAAGACACAACCCAATCCTTGAATGGATGCATCGCAATACACCACAAAGTCATCTGTTCCCTCTGGTAATGCTAATATCGGGGCAGTACAGAGTTTTTGTTTTAATAATTGGAAAGCTGATTCTTGACTCTCAGCCCATTTGTATGTCGTTCCTTTGTGAGTCAAGGCTGTGAGAGGTTGTGCGATCTTAGAAAATCCTTCTATGAATCGGCGGTAATATCCTGCTAATCCAAGAAATTGCCTTATCTCGCTTGGTGTTTTGGGTGTAGTCCAATTCTTTATCGCCTCAATTTTGGCAGGATCAACGTATTCCTTTCTCATTAACAATATGACCTAGGAATTGTACCTCTCTTATCCAAAAGTCACACTTTGAGAATTTAGCATACAGCTGCTCATTTTCAACAGTTCCAAGATCATTCGTAAGTGCTCTTCATGCTCCTCCTTGGTCCTAGAGTATATCAGTATATCATCGATGAACACAATGACAAACTGATCAAGATAAGGTTTGCACACACGGTTCATGAGGTCCATGAACACAGCAGGTGCATTAGTCAACCCAAAAGGCATGACCAAGAACTCATAATGACCATAACGAGTACGAAATGCAGTCTTGGGAATGTCTTCTTCTCGAACTCTGAGTTGATGATAACCAGATCTCAAGTCAATCTTCGAGTAATAGCTTGATCCTTGAAGCTGATCGAACAAGTCGTCGATACGAGGTAAAGGGTATCGGTTCTTGACTGTTACTTTGTTTAACTCTCGATAATCGATGCACATCCGGAATGTACCATCCTTCTTCTTAACAAAGAGTACAGGAGCTCCCCAAGGTGATGTACTAGGTCGGATAAAACCCTTATCCAGAAGCTCCTGAAGTTGTGACGACAACTCCTGTAATTCGTTGGGTGCTAATCGATAAGGTGCTCTAGCAATCGGAGCTGCGCCGGGAGTCAACTCAATCTGGAATTCCACTTGACGGTGTGGTGGTAATCCAGGAAGATCTTCTGGGAACACCTCCGGAAAGTCGCGTACTACGGGAATATCCTCCATTCTTTTTTCTTCCTTTTGCTTATCGGTTACAAGTGCTAGGATAGCCACGCGGCCCTTTCGTAACAACTTTTGAGCTTTCATATACGAGATGGCCTATCACAGCACCACTCCTATCACCTTTGACAGTAAGAATTTGATCACCAACCGGGATCCGTATAATCTTCTCGTGACATATGACTTCCGCTTGCTTGCTAGAGAGCCAATCCATGCCTATCACAACATCAAAACTCCCCAGCGTAACAGGCATGAGATCTATAGCGAAAGTATGACCAGCAAGTTCTATCCTACAGTCTTAAGGATATGCGTTACATGGATTTGCTTACCGTCGGCTAATTCCACAGTGTACTTAGATTCTAAAGCAGAGGGTATATCACTTAAAAGACTACAGAATTTTAAGGACACAAAACTCCTATCGGCTCCAGTATCAAATAGTACCGTAGCAAAACAACCATTAACAGGGAATCTACCAGTAACAGTTGTGGGATCATTTAGAGCCTCACCTGAGCCAATGACGAAGGCTCTCCCTTTGGCTCCATCTCTATTGCCGCCATTTCCAGTGCCATTTCCACCATTGTTGTTATTATTGCCATTGTTGTTGTTGTTCCCATGATTGTTGGTGTTGTTGTTGTTGTTGTTGCCATTTCCGTTCCTTCTTAGTTGTGGGCAGTTTCGTTTGTAATGCCCTTCTTTCCCACACTCAAACAACCCTTGGGAGTTTCTTGAGGTTGTTGTGGCCTCCTCATTAGTTCACCACGGCAATCCTTCGCAGCGTGTCCAATCTTTCCACAACGTTGACACTTGAAGTTATCACACCGTCCCACGTGATGGTAGTTACACCGTGGGCATTTGGGATGTCTCCGCCGTAACCGCTGGGTCCTTGGTTATTTGGGGCAGTTTGGTTGAAATTGCGGTTATTATCGAACCGCCGCTGTTGCTGCTGAACTGGTTGTTGCTGCTGTTGGGATTGTTGTTGACCGCCAGACGATGATGATGATGATTTGTTGTTGCTGTTGCTGGAGCATCCCACTTCCTTTTGTTGTCGGGCACGCTCACCACACGCCCGTTGGGTAGACGCCCTTGCTCTACCGCCTGGTCAGTAAGTTTATGAGCAATCTGGATGGCCTGCTGGATCGTAGTCGGGTTAGAAGCCGTTACCATACTTTGGATTTCAGGCACCAACCCTCGTATGTAGTGCTCGATTCTCTTATGTGTCTCATTAACCATTCCTGGACACAATGTGGCCAGCTCATGAGTACGGGTTGTGTAAGCCTCAATTTCTGAACCCTTCATCTTGAGCTGCCAGAATTCCATCTCCAACTTTTGCACCTCATTTCGAGGACAGTACTCCTCGATCATCATATCCTTGAACTCATTCCAGGGGAGTCCATTTGCCATCGCTTGTCCAAGCATCTGGACTTGCGCGTTCCACCATGACAGGGCAGCACCCTCCAAAGTCCCGGTGGCATACTTTACTTGATCCGCCGGTGGACAGTTACATTTGGAGAAAACGGACTCAGTCTTCTCAAACCAGCGTACAAGCCCTACAGCACCCTCTGTACCGCTGTAGGTGTGTGGTTTGCAGTCCATGAAGGACTTGTATGTACACACTGGTGGTCCTGTTTTAACACAACACACATTAATCAAACATCCCCTATAGTTATAAAGGATATCAGATTTGTTTTTCTATCATTGTTTACCTGCCGGTTGACCCGCATGGGCAGCAGCCACTGCCGCCTGAACATGCTCATTAATTAGAGCAGCCAATTCCGCAGGAGTCATGTTAATAGCACCACCACCCTGTTCTCCGGTGCCACGTCCACGTCCGCGTCCACGACCACGTCCACGTCCACGTCCACGAGCGTCCATTCTTTTCACTTTATATTCACAATACAATAATGAGTAACATCATACACATTTAACTCATTGAAGCGTAGTAAACAGTAAATGAAAGAAATAACGTATCATCACAACCACAACATTCATAACAAAATAATAACCAAGTAAATAAATTGCAATAAGTCACAATGTATTTAGCAATGTCAAAATTGAAGTTTTGTCGTTCGTGTGGGAAACAACCCTTCCCACATAGGTTTCAAAAAGAAAACACTACGTAGTCTAAGTCATAAAGAAATCAATCGACAATGTCTGACCCATCACTATCATCCTCCATCTCCTCCGGTTCCTCTTCCTCGGTCCCTCCTCGGGATCCTCCTCATCCTCAGAGTCTGCGGCAGGAGCAGGAGCTATAGCAATCTGGAGTGCTGCTAGTTGAGCTTCTAGATGGCAATCCTATTATCGGCTATGGCGTCCCGCTGTTCACGAGCAGTCACGCGTCCTTGGAGTGCCATAACACCATCTTGCATATGGTGACAACCGTTCAGCGTCTTCCCGTGTTCTTCCTTGAGTTCGTCCAATTGATGTCTCAGGTTGTACACCTCTTGCTGTAGTGTACAGACATCACCCGTGAGTCGTCTTACGCGATGCTGTTCAGTATCCAATGCAGCCATTAGTGCAGCAATCAGTTGCTCGTTAGACTGCGTCGTTCGTGGGAGTGAAGGCATGGGTTGATTGGCATTGTTCCTAGTCCTTGGCTTTAGGACAGGTACGCGTTCCCTAAACATGATATGGTCAACAAACCTAGGATAAGAACGCCAGTCACGCGGAGGGTCACGCTTCATCAACGCGAATGGTTGATCCCAGTCAATCTCCTCTCGGGGATAAGCCAGTCTGGGCCAATCGAATCCATCATCAGGTACAGGTGCGGGAGGTGGGGATTCAGATCGTGTAGGTGATTCGGGTCGTTTACCCGGAGCTCTTGAAGACGATGCCATGCTGCAGATAATGTGATGTGTATGCCAATGAGTGTACAGTCGATGGAACAAGAAACAGGTAACTAAACTGTGCGGTTATAGTCTAGTGTGTATGCAACCTAGTTCCCTATAACCAATGGCTCTGATACCAATCTGTCACACCCTCAAAATCCACTTGCGGAGTTTTACCGCGAGGCGTGTGAACAAACCAGGATCACAGTCAATAGTTACTCAGAACGACTCTAAATGCCATAATTCAAACAAAATCAACCAAAATACAAACTTTAAACAATGCGGAAGCGTTTTTGAAAACAACCCAAGTCAATAAAGTATAACTTATGGCAAAACAAGTGCCAAACCAAAAAGTAAACATAATTGTTAAAATGTCACATTGTCTTGAAGCATAATGTCTTAAATGAGTGAACCGTGCAGTGCTCCTATGGCAAGCAAGTTAAGGACCTGAGAAAAGCATACTAAAATGTCAACACATAGGTTGGTGAGTTCAAGAGTTTGAGTTCAATAAACATATAAACAGTTGCGATAAATATAAGCAGTGTATGGTAATAGATAGCTAGTCTATTATCAACAAATATTAATACATAGTGATTTTGCAATTGAAGCTGACTGTGATAGTTGTTGCCTCCTGTCACGACTTACCATGTCGTGACAATGATCAATAGGACAAATTGCACCCGGTTGACCTCGAGTCACACAGGTGGGGCTCGTCAGACCCAGTAGTACTACCCAAGTTTCCCCGCTATTAAATATTAACAATTCAAAAGTGTGAGGACTTTTCTCATGGTAAACAACACTATATTAATATTATACACAACTTAAATCATAAAAGCGTTCGTATAAATACCAGTATGCTATCTCCCCCAAAAGAGATTAAGTAAAGAGTGGGGCATGAACTCACCTGATGTATGCAAAGGTACTTAGGGTTTATTTTGAGAAACGAGAGGATAGCCAACCTTCACAGGTTACCTAGATCATGTGAGTACATAAGTACGTGTAAATAAAAGACATGTGAAACCCTAATCATACCAAAATCAAAGACTCAAGCTTCCAGACAAATAGACACGTTTGACCTAGTTGACCCGTTTGACCCGTTGGTGACATTATGGGTTATAATTCAAATAAAGCCATGAACACATACAACATACATGATTCATTCAAATAGTGTCATACATATGTATATCAACCAGGTGTATCACATAGATCATCATACAATCAAGTACTATACAAGTCATGCGAATCTAGAACATTAACATAACCACTAGCTACAAAACAACTAACATGTCATACAAGGTTCAACCATTCATCACATGCCATGTGAAGCCACTCACGACTTCACATCCTAAACCCTGCCAATCCACTAAGTAGGGGCCTCAGATCCGCACGCGTGTATAATGATCACAACCAAATTCTTTAAGCATATGCATTGCATTCACAACATCACAACAATCAATTACCAGACCCAGCATGATGTCCTACTACTACACAACATCCAAACCATACATGATTACCAATTCCAAATATCACCCATGATTATCCAAACATGCCATACAACACTAATTTAACACGTTCTATTACACTAGAATCCATCCTTGAACATAATAGCAAGTTCCTATCATCTCAAACATGATCACAACATCATACTTCAACGTTTACACAAATAAAGTTTCCCTTTTGGGAAAGAATGTCCAAAATCTATCAAACATCCAAAGTATACATGAATTCATCAATAATATACCAATTCAAGCTCATACTAACATCTAGACATGATCAACAACACTAAACACCTCAATCCAACAATCTTCATAAACAAAAGTTTCTACTTTTGGCAAGCTATGATCACATCATCAATTAAAGATTCTAGCATTCATAATCAATCTAGCATCTAATTATCATCATGAACCCATCCATAACATCAATCCATCAATAATTCAACATTTCATGCAAATAAAGTTACTATTATTAGTAACCTATGAACATCAACACCAAATCATCAATTTCTTGCAAGATCCATGATTCCTAACATTCATACAACTTATTACTCATCATACATTCATCAAACAATGATCAATCATACAAAATCATACTAGAATTCGAATTAGGGTTTGACTAGGATTAAAGTCTATGAACAATGCATCAAAATCCAATCTTTCTTCCATAATCGACGTTAACTAACATGCATACAACCTAACTAAGATATTAACATCATCAATTTACCAATTCAGCACCCATAACATCAAAATCGAACTACAAGTCTCGGCCAAGAAGAATCACTTGAACCAAACCCAAACTAACCTTTATTCGCGTGTATACTTGTGAATGGAGATCCAATTGTTTTCTAGCACTTGAAATCGATTACTAAATGATTTTTGCTAAATTTGAGGCTGATTTCGAATGGGAGGGGGGTGTTTGAAGGATGTTCGCGGCCGATGGTGTGTTAGGATTAGGGTTTGTTTTAATTAATTTAATTTACATATTTACCCTTTAAACCCTTGTGTTTTGGTATTTTATAAAAACTAAACTTTAAACTCTTTGTAAAGTTTTTTAACTTCATAATATAAAGATATAAACTATAAAGTTCATTATATATCTTATCTTTAAAAACACCAGACATACGAATAAATAGACACGTTTCCGCGTTACGCGATAAATTCTTTAATTAATTGTTTATAAATGTGTAAACCATAAACATAACCCAATATTCACATATCACTTAGATTCACATCAATTAACATTAATCATTATTATTAGGTCACCAACGTTAAACGACAACTAGTGTGTGCTCACGACACATGTTTACAAGACTTAACGGACTAACGGAGTTTGATAACGAAATTTACCGGATGTCACACAATTCATGTCATGGTTATGAATTATGTAAGTTTTGTAGAACACATATAGCTACAATCACCTTGACCAAGATTAAGATTACAAGTTATAACGATTAGCTATTGTACTTGGTTCCCTGATGAACAAGTCATACTTATCAGAAGCTGGCATATATCGGCTTTAGCACCAAATAGGCTTGTCAAGGCCATAGATCTATGACGTCGTCAGGCTAGCTATAGTTAATGATTACCAACATATAATGCATTCATATAAAGCTTACAATAACACAAATAAACATGACAAAAATATAAATATGAATTGCAAGTGCGTTACAAGTATATAAAATTTACGAGTGTAAGTTTGATAAGTTTAACATGTTTCACCCCAAAAGATGTGAAATAATAATAAAGGGCATGAAACTCACATGATGAAAAATATATATGATGATTAATATGAATAATAATAGACGTTCCAACGAAATCCTTCACAAGGTACTTAAACATGTATAGTACAAGTTTAAGATTAATAATCAGATTAAAGTTTTAACATGACCTAGGGTTTTGATAAGAGATTTGGGGGTTTTTTATAAATAAAATAAGTTAATTAGTGTAATTATGTATATATTTTAGTATAGTAAAAAAAAGCAAATTTTGTATAATTTTTATAAAAATAAACCTTTATAAAAATTTGTGAAATTTAATTAATAAAATGTATGGAAATTTTGTAATTATCCTGATTAATTCCTAATCAAGATAACATAGGGTCTGATGAAAATTTAACAATTTAAATTATTACATAATTTCTACTTTTATAAAAATAACTAATTATAACATTTTTAATAACATTTATAATAAAATGCTAAAGTGTTTAAGAAAATAAATTTACAGAAAATAATTGGATGACTTTAAAATTAACAAAGTTTTTAAAACTGATTTTTAAGATTTTTATATATATTTTTGAAGGCCAAAAAACACTAAAAATGAAGGTTTGAGGTTGCCCGGATTTGAACCCGTGACCTCAAGCCTAGCATGTGGGAGTGTAACCAGTAAACCAAAGCCGCAGCCGTGGTACCTCTCGATTTCTATATATTAAAAACAGTTAACAAACAATCCCCAATTCGAATGAACCCTAGTTTCGTTCCGATCCAAATTGAACACCAAATTGATGTTTAACCAAATAACCATGGGGCTTTTGTTTCCCATGTCAAGACGAGTGTGTAGGTGGTTCACCTTACCCGATTATGAGCGAATTTATACGATTTACTTCAGTTTGTCTTCGGTTCTTTCGTGCTGAATAGGGGGTTTGATTTCAATTTGCGATGGATCTTTCAGAAATTGAGTGTACATAGAGGTTAAAGGGATCAAAAGGGATGATTCCCCTCTGTTATATATAGCTCCGATTTGATATGGCTAAACCTAAACGGTTGTGATTTGAATACGAATGAAAATGGGTTCGATTCGAGGTTTAATTCATCGTTTCATCTGGAATTGGAATCATTGGTGGTGAATTAGAAATGCTGAGACGAACATTTGAACTTGTTTAATTGGGTTATTATTAAGTTTTAATGTCGAACGGTTCTCGTTTGATGATGTTAATCGGGTTTAACCCCCGAATGTCACTTGTAACCGCTATTTTAATCAATTTGAAGCACATCTAAGAGTTCCAACAGTTTTAAGAAACGATTATCAAACAATTAGGTTCAAACTACCGATTCACATGGGTGTTTTTGACCGTGCCAATGCCGCGCCGGGCTTCGCCAACCGGCTGTTAGAAAGTCGGGGAGAGAGAGGGAAGGGTGAGATTATGTTTTGGGATTTAACAGTTTTGGTCCCAATAATTTTAAGTTTTTTATTTTATGTTTAAAGACTTTCATTTAAAGTTTCCAATTGATATAAATACCCCTTCAAGTTATTAAGCTTTATATAATTTACTAATTGTTTAACTATTATAACTTATTATTTCTATTTTTATTGTTTTTTATTTTATTTATTAATATCATTTTTATTACTATAACTAAATGTTAAGTTTCTTGGTAATAGACAAAAATTATAACATATTATTATTATTATTATTATTATTATTAGTATTATTATTATTATTATTATTATATTATTATAATATTTATATTATTAGTATTTATTCATATTATGTTCATCTATTAATTAAACTATTAGCTTTCAAATTAAAGAATTAAAGACAAACTAATAAATAAGCATAAGAAATCCATAAGTTTCATCATTTACAACAATTTGTCCTTACAAGAATAAACGACTTTAACTTTTAAATTAACGGAAAATACGAGATGATTTGAGTTCTGATCTAAGAGTCTGATCTTTTTAGCCAATCGAGTGAATGAGAACAAATATAATTTCCAACTATGATTCACACAGAGAAAGAAAATTTTGTCACTTTAAAATTTATACCTCTATCTACCAAGACTTATTTAATTGCATTTTTATGTAAACTGGATTTGGGTGCATTGTCATTGCCATAGTGTCATTGCCATAGTAGATCAATACTCGTGCTTAGCTTGCTATTCAAAGTATATGTCTTTGTTTTTTTAGATAAATTGGTGATGATAGGACTAGCTTCTATCAACGTAACAGGCTCGATCTGCTTATCACGTTGTTTATTCGAGAATTTGTCGCTTTTCTTCAAGCTTTTTATGTTCCTTGGACTTTATCCTTCTATATGGGGCTGAAGGTGTGAACATAAACGAATGAAAAATCTTGTTCATATTCGTAAATTAAGAAATTAAACATGTTTATAAACAGTTTACGAACACATAACCAAACGGTTAACAAACACAATCCAAACAATTCACCAACACAAATGACCAATCACTATTTTAAGTTAACAGCTTGACATAATGATCGTATACATAAATATGAATGAATATATTAACAAATGTGCACGAGTGTAAACAATTATAAAGCATAGATGTTAGATTGATTAAAATATAAAAATTACATAATATATTAGAGTTAATTGTCATTTTTTATTCATAAGCTTTGATCTGTTTTTTTCATTTTCATTCAATAAGTTTTTTTTTCTTCTCTGGTTCCTTGACTTTTTTAATTTTTTAATTTTGTTCATTTCGTTTTACTAGTTATTTATTGGTAAGTTAGATGCATTTAATTTTATTAAAATGAAAGTTACTATAAGTTAACTTGCACTTACAATGATAATGATTAAATGCCTTTAATTTAACAAAAACAATTAACTAAAACGAAAACGAAATAGATAAAAGAGTATATTATTATTTGCATCTTGATATTTCCCAAAAATAACTATTTGCATCCCTAAAGTTTAAAAACACCATTATGTTCCATGACTTTTATTTTTTTAATATATTGCATCCTAAATACTAACACCATTAATATGTGTGTCAAAAGCTTTGCTAAGAAGACTAAAATATCATTAAAATCTTTTTTTTCAAACATATGGGACCCATCCACCCATTTTTCACATATTAAAACTCTCTATAACTCCCACACAACATTCTCTAATTCCCTTATCTCCATCACCACCACCACAAACCCTATAACCACCACCAAAACCCTCCATCACCACCACTAAAAACCTCCGTCACCACCACTAATACCCTCCATCACCACCACCAAAACCTCTATCCCTACAACCCTAGCCACCCACCATTACCTCCACGCCTCCACCACAGTCTGCACATCACTACCACCACAACCATAAGCTCCCCATCACTGCCATACAACCTCTCGTCACCGTCATGACCACCATAACCTCTTGTCACTGCTACCACCACATCCCCTCATCCTATCGCAACCCCCAACACTGCCACCACAACCGCCATCGCCACCACCACCATACCCATCACTGCCACCATAGCCCGATCACCACCACCACAAGCTCTATCACAACCTCCATATGGCTAAGATCTTAAACACCTTATCGTGGAATGGTGTTGAAATCTAGGGTTTGTGTGTGTGACAGTGAGAAAGAGTAAGTGAGTGAGTGAGTGAGTGTGTGTGTGTGTGTGTGTTTTGGTGGCAATGTTATGGTGATGGCAGTTTCGATGGTGGTGATGGCAGTTCCGATAATGGTGATGGTTAATACGGTAATAGTGGTGATGGAGAGATAAGAGAGATAATGTGTGTGTATTGTGTTTTGGTGGGGTGTTAGTGAGGTGAATATGAAAAAACTTGTTAGTTTTAAATTTTGAAGGGTAGTTTAATATTTTCAAAAACATCTAATAGAAAATTTGTTGTTAGCATTCAAGATTCAAATGTATGAAAAAATAAAAAGTCAGGGGACATAGTTACATTTTTAAACTTTAAGGATGCAAGTAGTTATTTTTTAGAAGGTTATGGATAAAAAATAGTAATTATTCTAGATAAAAATAACCCTTTTTACAAAGTCAAGGATATAGAATAAGAAAAAAATGGGATGAAAACGATAAAACAAGAGAAAACTTAGGCCCGAACATGGTATATAACTCTAATACATAAAAGAGTTAATCTCGTTTTTCGTTCCTGGGTTTTGCAAATTGTCTCCACTTGAGTACCAACGTCTATTTTGTCTCCATTATTGGCCTGAACGAATCGTTTCTATTTTCATCTTTTTGACTAACGGTGTTAACATTTTATGTTAAGTGGGTGTTAAAAAGACCAAAATACTCCTCCACCTCCTCACTTCCAAAACCAGTTGGACCCTACCACCTCCCTCCTCTCCTCTTCGACTCCACCGCCGCCGCCTCTCCACCAACCCCTCCTCCCTCAACACAACCCTAACACAATCCACCACACCTTTGTACGAACTCCCACTCCCCAACTACAGCCTCTGCTTCACAATATCCATCAGCGTAAACACCGCGTCACTCGCTACCGTCGCCACCACCCTCGTCGCCGCGTGGGCGGCGGGGTTATTAGGGTTCCGCAGCGAAAACTTCTCCTTACAATTTAAAAATCTCGTAAACCGTGAAATACGCCGCGTGAGCCGGATCGGCGCCGAGCCCCATGGCTCTAATCCCGCGGTAGAGCCCGATTGAATCGTCGGACTTGAGAATCGAGTAAACCGCTTGCCGGAGACTCACTGATTTGATGGGGCATGAGCCTAATACTTGCATACGAGTCTTGATTGTGTCTATTTTGAACATCGCCATGTGTTCCACCATGCTGGCGATGGAGTCAGCGATCATGAACTGCCAGAAGTGGAGGTCGTCGTGCGACGGCAACACGGTGGTTGTTGGGTGGTAGTCCGATGGCTGTGGGATCGGAATTAGGTCAAAGTTTTTGAATTTTGCTGCCTCCGTCGTCGCCATTGAGGGGAATGATGATGATTTGGTGAAGGTGGTGGGGTCCAACTGGTTTTGGAAGTGAAGGGGGTGGATGGGTATTTTGGTCTTTTTAACACCCACTTAACAAAAAATGTTAACACCATTAGTTAAAATGACGAAAATAGAAACGATTTGCAAAACTCAGGCCAATAATGGAGACAAAATAAACGTTGATACTCAAGTGGAGACAATTTATAAAACCCAAGGACGAAAACCGAGATTAACTCCACATAAAATTAGGTAGATTAATTAAAATAAAAAAATGTAAAATATATAAATGAACATAAACGAATTTAACAAACGAACATGAAGAATTGTAAACGAACATAAATGAATACCTCACTCTTAATTACTTCAAAATTTAGAAGTTTATCCATTGACAAAGTATTATCAATATACTATTTAGCTAAGTTTAGTAGCTACATCATTTTCTTTTATATGCTCATAACTCGTGATAACTCATGACATATCAAAATATATGTTTATTTTACGTTAAACTAATTTTCTAGCCAAAGTATTTTTATTGAAGTATGAATAAGAAAATATCACAATGTCATATCATATAAAAAATAGAACTAGAGTGATGTCTTTTCCTATGTTTTAATATAATACATGTAAGGATTCCTTAAGTCTGATGTAACCAAAACATCCAAAGTGTCTCAGCAACATGCACTAAGTACTGAAGTGATGAATGCTTCGGAAGTTTTACACAATGCATTAGAAAATACTCTAAGTGTAAAAACTTCCGAAGCCAAAGATGAAGTCTTCCGAAGCCTCAGAGACAAAGTCTTCCGAAGCTTCAAGTTATGAAGACAGATTTCTTCCGAAGACTTTTAAGACATGCTTTTTCTGATGTACTTTTCTGTTAAAGCTGGACACCTTTCCGCTGTACCTCTGCAAGTCACCAACTTACATGAGTTGGTGAAAATGTCCATGCTTTTGGTAACTGTACATTGAGGTCTTGAGTCTGTATACTTTCTACTTATGTACTTTATCCTTTTTGTAATAGATAAGGATGTGAGCTATGGCATGTCATAGTCACAAGTCAAAAGGCAATCTGCCTTTTGACTCTATAATTGATTTTATTTGTATGTCTAGTCAATTGTATCCAGCTGGCTTTCAAAGTATAGCAGCGGTAGGATGTAGTATAAGTATCTCATGTTCTTGTATCTTTTATCTTATGCTTTGATACACTTGTAATAGAACATAGAGAAAGCAATATACTGCATTCTTGAAAACCATACTCTCTTGTTCTGTCTCTTACTTTACTTGTGCTCTTTATATCACTTTGGTTAACCCAGTTCACTGTTTGATTAAAGTTTAGTTAATCTCCTCTTTTTGGGCGTTGGTTGTAATTATGTTAAAGCCCTAAACGGTCCTGCAATTGGTATCAGAGCTTTCCAGGTTCTTGATATAAGAACTAGCCATCTTAAGATCCCTCACAACACAAAAAACTAAACTCTTCAAATGGCTTCCATCTCAAAGACTGATGGAGAGACTGGAACCATGAACAAATCCCCACTGATCACTCTGATGATTTGGACATTGGTGCATGAGGATGGAAGGCTTCCAGGTCTCTTGACTCAAGAATGTGGGAACTGTTGTAAATGGACCTTTCATACCCAGCACCCCTCTGCTATGGTGTGGTATGATCCCTAAAGATATGGCCAACTACTCAGATGAAGATAGGAAAAGAGTAGAGATTGATAGGAAGGCCATGACTGCTCTTCAGACTGCTCTCCCAAACTCTGTATACAGAGGTTTTAAGAAGTGCAAAACAGCTAAACAGCTGTGGGATGCACTGAAGCTGATGTATGAAGGCTCCTTGAAGCCAAGGAGAAAAAGAAAGATCTCTGAAGCAGCAGTTGACAAACTCTCAGTCTGAGAAGACTAAGCAACTGCTGTTGTTGCTGTTGAAGAAGGAGGTTTTGACTGGAGTTTTCAGGTGGAAGATGCTTCTCCAAATCAAGCACTGATGGCTGATCATGATGAAGCCAAGGTATTGGAACATCTCTATACTCCTGAATGCATTGCTAAAGTAAATAGATACAGGTCCTACAACTTGGAGATGAGATCTGATCTTGAGTCCTTAAACATTTTAAAATCTGATTTTAGAAAGTCGAAAATGATTATAAACTGAAAATAGAGGACTTAGAGAAAACCATTTCAGCTCTAAAACATGAACACACAGACTTTAGAACTCAAATTCAAGATCTCATAACCAAGCTAACTGAGTGCCAGGCTGAGCTTGTGATCAGCAAAGCCAGGGCAGAAAAGAGTGTTCTTGAAGAAGAGACCTTCAAGAACATGATATCCTCATCCCTGCACAACAAAGTGTGCTATCAAAACAGACAGGGACTGGGATCAAATGAGATAGCTCCTCCACACACAATCCTGTCTGTAAGATCTCTAGATGTGGAACTTGTGAAGATGAGCTTCCTCTCATAGATCCTATAAGTGAGGATGATGAAGAAGTGATAGTGAAGAATTCCTCTGAGAAGAGTGAAGATGAGGATTCTTCCAAGGGCCACTATCCTTCTGAGGAGAAAATCAACTGTGATGACCAAGTCTAAGAGAAAGAACTTGACCAGGAAGAGCAAAAGGAAAGCAAAGAAGGCTCAAGAAATCAATGCTACTTTTGATGCTAAGCAGAAACAAGTTTTTATCTCTGCAGAGTAAAGACTGAAGACATCAACCAAGACTCCTCAGCTAAGAGTACTGGTTCATGTTCAAATCATCACACTGCAAAGAAGAAGACTGAGCTGCTGTGTACCACTGCTGCACAGCCTGGACCATCAAACTCCAAGAACAGTTCACAGCCCAAAAGAACTGTCTCAGCATCTATCAAGATGAAGGTGGAGAAGGAATGTGACCAAGCCAGTCTTGCTCTCAAAGGGAGACTCCTTTGAAGAAGAAAATGTTATGTGTCATGTGTGAAAGTACTTCTCACATTGCCAAGGATTGCCCATACAATCCTAAAAGTACCATCACATGACCAATTCAAAGACTTCAAAGAATCTCAAGAAGTCTCAAGCTTCGGAAGGAAGTCTGTTTCCTTCGGAAGCTCCAAATCAAAGAAGAAGGTAAATGGAAAATTACCTTCGGAAGTAAAATGGTCTCGGAAGAAAGGAGTTCTTCCGAAGCACTAAAGTCTGCTGCAGTGACTGTAGAATTTCCGAAGGTTCAGTCATCAAAATGTGTGAAGTTCCAAAAGCTTCTAAGGTTTTGAAGGTCAAGTCCAAGACTCCAAAGGTGGTGTGGAAGTCTAAGAAAGACCAAATGACTGAAATTTCTCCATCAACAACAGCTGAAGATCCCCATAGTACAACCCTAGGATCTATTATTGTTGCATTACCTTCTATTACACTTAGTGAGCCCAAGACAAGTAAGGCTTGGGTTTCCAAATGTAACTAATCATTTTCTTTGTGCAGGAACAGCTCAAGACAAACAGGAATGTCTGGATAATTGACAGTGGTTGTTCCAGGCACATGACAGGCAATAGGTCTCTACTCCATAATTTTGAGAGAATTGATGGAGGACCAGTTGCTTTTGGAGGACATGAAGGTGGTTACATTTCTGGAAGGGGCAAGGTCACAAATGGTAAGCTCAGCATCGAGAAGGTAAACTTTGTTAAGGAGCTTGGGTACAATCTTCTGAGTGTATCCCAATTTTGTGATCAGAGTCATAACATGCTCTTTACTGAGCATGAGTGCATTGTTCTCAAGCCAGGAGTGATCATTCCTCATGAGCATATCCTGCTCAAAGCCCCCAGGAAAGGGAACATGTACAAGATGGATTTGCAAGAAACATCTCCTTCTGGAGAAGTTTCATGCTTTCTATCTAAAGCAAATAGTGATGAGTCTTTCCTATGGCATAAAAGAATGTGCCATGTAAACTTTAAAAACATAAATAAATTGATTAAGCATGATCTGGTAACTGGAATGCCAAAGAAAGAGTTTACAAGTGATGATCTTTGTGTTGCATGCCTGAAAGGGAAGCAACACAAGGTATCTCACAAGCCTAAGGAAAAGAACTCCATCACTACTCCCCTACACTTGTTACATATGGATCTATTTGGCCCCACCAGTGTAATGAGTTTAGGAAGGACCTCTTACTGTTGGTGATCACAGATGACTTTACAAGATTCACTTGGGTCTTTTTCCTTAGAACTAAGGATGAAACCCCTGAGATTCTGAAGAATTCATCTTAAAAGTTGAGAATCAATGTGATCATAAGGTCAAAACCATAAGATGTGATCAAGGAACTGAATTCAAGAACCAAATCCTTGATACATTTTGTGATGAAAAAGGTATTACAAGACAATATAGTGCTCCCAGGACTCCTCAGCAAAACGGAGTTGCTGAGAGGAGAAACAGGACACTTATTGAAGCTGCAAGAACTATGTTGTCTGACTCTAAACTGCCTATCACCTTCTAGGCAGAGGCAGTTAATACTGCTTGCTATGTGCAGAACAGAGTTTAGTAGTTAAGACACATGGTAAGACCCCTTATGAACTTTGGCACAAGAGGAAACCTTTCATTGGTTTTCTCAGGTCATTTGGATGTCCCTGCACCATCTTGAATACCAAAGATCAAATCGCCAAGTTTGCTGAGAAATCAGACGATGGACACTTCATTGGATACTCCTCTCAAGCTAAAGCTTATAGAGTATACAATCTCAGAACTAGAATAGTTGAGGAGTCAGCCAATGTACTTTCAATGAACACACACCATGTGTTGCTGGTTCTGGTCCGGATTGGCTGTTTGATCTTGATTTAGTTACCAACTGTTTTAACAAATCTGTGAGCATGTTTCAGGATCTACAGAAAATTTAAATACAGGTGATCCTGACCCAAGATTTGAGCTAGGAAGATCTTCAAGTCATACATCTTCAGCTCCAGTTGAAACTACTTCAACAAATGAAGTTTCTATCAGCACAACAATGAGAAATTCAGCTGATACATCTGGTATGCCTTGAAATTCCAGCTCAGAGGCTTCTCAACCAGATAAAGACACCTCAATTGTAGAAGACAACAATGGTGATGGTGATAGTGATCAGGAATTTTTGATGCTAATAACCATACCATAGATGACAACATCAATGATGTCACACACTCATTGGATCAAGTTAATTTGATAAGTGTGATAATGTGGAGGGTAAATCTTAAGCCCAGATCTAAATTCTCAAATTTGGATCTCTCTCAGCAACTTGCTGTGATCCCTCAGCTAAGGATCCACAGGTCTCACCCCACCACAAACATCATTGGAGATGTTGACACAGGGGTAAGAACAAGAGGACAAACTCATGAAGCAAATATTTGTCTTCACTCTTGTTTCTTATCTCAGATAGAGCCAAAGAAAGTTGATGAAGCTCTAAAGGATGGAAGTTAGGTTGAAGTTATGCAACAAGAGCTGCTTCAATTCAAAAGGTAGAAAGTTTGGAACCTTTGTCCACTTCCTCATGGGAAGAGTACCATTGGCACCAAATGGGTTTTTAGGAATACGAAGGATGATAGAGGAATCATCATCAAGAACAAGGCAAGACTAGTTGTTCAAGGATACACACAAGAAGAAGGGATTGACTACACTGATGTCTTTGCTCCTGTAGCGAGACTAGAAGCTGTTAGGATATTCTTGGCATTTGCTGCATCCAAGAACTTCAAAGTCTATCAACTTGATGTAAAGTGTGCTTTCTTATATGGAGTGATTGATGAGGAGGTTTATGTCAAACAACCACCTGATTTTGTAAACCCTGATCATCCTGATTATGTCTGCAAGCTTGACAAAGCTCTTTATGGGCTGCATCAGGCACCCAGGAAGTGGTATGAGACACTATCTGAGTATCTCTGTAAACATGGTTACAGGAGAGTTGCTATAGATGGAACTCTCTTCATCAAAGGACAGGGAAATGACTTATTGCTGGTTCAAGTATATGTAGATGACATCATCTTTGGTTCAACCAATCCAAAGCTCTGCAAAGACTTTAAGAAGCTGATGAAAGACAGATTTGAAATGAGTTCAATGGGAGAACTCAACTTCTTTCTGGGAATTCAAGTGAAGCAGGTTGAGGATGGCATCTTCATAAGTCAGTCAAAGTATGTTCAAGACATACTCAAGAGGTTCAACATGACTGATTGTAAGATTGCTAAGACACCCATAGCTAGAAACCACTCCCTTGGTCCAGATCTTGAGGGGAAGTGTGTAGATGAACACTTATACAAGGCTATGATTGGGTCTCTTATGTATCTTACAGCTAGCAGGCCTGATATCATGTTTGCTACATGTATTTGTGCAAGATATCAAGCCAACCCTAAGATGTCTCACTTAATCATTGTGAAAAGAATTTTAAGATACCTCAAAGGTGCTTCAAAACTTGGTCTATGGTATCCAAAGAATCCTAATTTCAATCTGTATGCCTATACAGACAGTGATTATGGTGGTTGCAACATGACTGCAAAGTCTACATCTGGGGGATGTCAATTCCTTGGTGGAAGGATTGTCTCATGGCAATGCAAGAAACAATCCTGTGTGTCTGCATCAACTGCTGAGGCTGAATACATTGCTGCTACAAGCTGCTGTGCTCAAGTGCTTTGAATTCAAAATCAGATGCTGACTATGGATTTAACTTCAAAGAGACTCCTATCCACATAGACAACAATAGTGCTATCTCTATCACTGAGAACCCTGTGCAGCACGCAAGGACCAAACACATCAACATCAGGTATATTTAATAAGAGATAATTATGAAAAGGGATTAATAAACTTGTCAAGGTTCACACATATGACCAATATGCTGATTTGTTACAAAGGCTTTTGATGAACAAAGATTTAAATATCTAATATCAGCTATTGGAATGATCAACCTTGAGTAAATTTTTCTTAAAACTAATTCTTATTATTTCTTAAAAATGTGTGTTCTAAGTTCTAGTCAATCATCTTCATAAGCTCATGTTTTTTCTTGGATTGGAAGATTTTCTAGATTAATTGATGATTTTATACTTCGAAAGTTATTCATTTTAACTTGGAAGAAAATCACATCTTCAAAATATTTAACTATCTAAGAAATTTATCTTCGGAAGAAATTTCAATTTATCTTCGAAGCTTAAATAGTTATCTTAGACACTTACTTATTTTCAAGGACCATTTCCTTCCGAAGCAATAATAACTCTCGGAAGCTATATTGATCCCTGTACAAAGCTTTCAAGTCTTAAATTTCTTCCGAAGCAAAAATCAAATACTCTCAGGAAATTCTTCCGAAGTCATTTTAGCTTCGGAAGCTTTTTCATTAAAACTTCCGAAGATAATTTACTTCGGAAGCTTTTCGAATTCCAAGAAAACTACTTTTTGAGCAAAAGAAAATACTTTTTCAGAGGTGGGACCGACGTTCGGATTTAAAGTTTATCCTCTTTCATTAAACTTTATCTGAAATCCCTCTCTCTCATATAAACCCAACGGTTTCCCCCTCTTCTCTCATCTGCTTTTCATCCAAACCTAAAACCCAAAATCTTCTCTCTGAAATTTCTTCTTCATCTCTAAGCTACCTCACAATGGCTAACCTTGCTCACAGAAATAATCCCAACTTTACCATGCAGCTACACAGACAACATAATCAAGTTGCTCTGTTATGCTCTGAGAAAGATCCTCATTTCTCAGAGGTTGCCGTTTCTTGTCTCTGTCTCACTACTTCACCTCCCTAACCATTGATCCTCCACTCTATGAGGATCAGTTGCTTGAATTCTGGAAGACCTGCCAAGAGGTCATTATGGACGGGGAGAAGGCACTGTCTGCCACAGTGCAAGGGAGAACAATCTTCATCACTCCGGCCATCATCAACCGACATCTTCAGCTGGATGATGAAGAAGGTGAGGTGTTCTTCCCAAAGGAAGCTGTAAATCATTCCTTTGAGCAGATGGGCTACGAAGGAGATTTCTCTGTAAAGACCTTCAGGAAAGGGAAGGTCTCATCCCAGTGGAAATACCTGCTCCACGTGGTTATCCACAGCTTATCAAACAAGCATGGTGGATGGGACCAGATTCCTGAGGATCTCTCCTTTATAGTTCATGGAATGGTTCAGGGGGTCAAGTTCAGGTATTCACAATTTGTTTATACTAATTTACTTGCAAACTTAGACTCCTTAGAGTATACATGTTTCCTAGATATGTTCAACACATTCTCAACTGTGAACTGGGCTCATAGTTGAGGGAAACAAGTAATATTCTTAAATTGGGACAGATGAAGTTCGGCATCTTTAAAATAATGAAGAAGTCCACTATAGGCTTCTCAGGGGTAGAGAACAGCCCTAGTCCCAAAAATGTTAGAGCTCATTGCTCAAGGTGACAACCTAGCAGCACAAGCTAGTGTTGAACCCACACCTGCTGCTTTCCAACCACCTACACAGCCCCAAATATCCATCACCTACCAAAGAAAATACAAACGAACCCCGCTCAGACTATTCAGTCTGAGGAGGCACCCATATACTCACTCATACAGGAAGAAGTGGATACTGGAGCTCCCACTTCCTGAGGAGCAGACCACTCCCATTTTTCCAAGAATCAGTGCTGAGGTTCCTCATGCTCAGCCTGATGAGCTCACTAGCCCAACAGCCTTAAGCCTTCACTCTGAGTCTCAACACTCAAGTGAACAACCTTCAGGGGACAGCTACCATCCCCAGCCTTTGGATCTCAACCAACCAATTCCCAACCTATCCTTCTATAATGATGAAGACTTAGGATTCAGTGAGTACCATGAGTCTCTCTTCCCATCCCCTACTCAAAGAGAGATGAGTACCTCTGACTCTCCTCAGTCTATCCCATATCAGTCACCTATTACTGAGGTGGACACTTCTGAACTTGTTCAGGATGTCCATATGGAAGAGGCTCTCACTTTTGAAAGTGATTACATCATTAAGACCTCCACCATGGCAACTCAGCTCCCTGACATCTCAACTAAGGCTGCCAGTGAGCAGAGGAAAACCAGCAGCCAAGAAACTCAAGCTGGTGGTGAGCGAGAGGACTTTGGTCCAATTATCTCATCCCCCACTGATTCTTCTGATGAAGATGAGGGGAATTTGAGACTAAATGTGTAGAAATTGTCAAAAACATGCACCTATTTAGTCTCTAAGGTTAGTCACTTGGAATCTCAGGTGACTACCTTACAAAACCAGGTCAATGATCAGCAACTTCAGATTTCATATCTGCAGGAACAACTAGCTGAGAGACCTTTAAGGACAACTCAACCAGGAACACAAGAACCTGTGGAAGTAATTGACTTATCCTCCAGCTCACCTCTGCAAGTGGGTGCTGCTACCAAAAAGGGGGAGAAAGTTGTTACAACCACAGAACCTGGGAGTTCTTCAATAGAATGGACATAGAGGACTCACCATCCTCACTTGCTGTTGTGCATTCTCAGCAACTTCCTCAAGTTCAAATTAATGTGGACTCTATAGACTCAATCATCAGGAGTCTCTTTGAGGAAGGTATACCAAGGGCTGTCTCATCTCCACCACAAGGAACTGGTAACTACATCATAAGGTGGAGGTATGATGAGGATAGAAGAGCCTTATACTTCACAGAGTTCAAGGCCAACAAGAAGTTTTTCAGTTCCAAAGCCTGAGCTTCTATGAAAGACTGGATTTAGTCAACATGCCACTTGTCAATCCAAGCAATTCAAGACAAGCTGACAGGCTGGCTCAAAGAATCCAAGAAAGGATCCTTGCAGAGTTTTCTCTAAGAAGGAGACATAAGCAATCATGCAATGTCATCGGTCAACTGGATGTTGAGGTGGACCCTAAGATTAGTTTCATAGGGGAAACCTTGACTGAAGGCCCAGTGGCAGAACTTGAGACCCCTGACTCATCATCAAAAACTGCTGCAGAGGTCCAAACTCCATCTAAAACACCTGCTAGTGAAGGTGTTTCTCAGCCTCTCTCTGGCCAGAGCATGGAAGCTACACCAAGCAATGAAGGCCAAGCCTCAATCCACCCTGAGTCACAAAGGTCTGTTGGTGACAAAGGGAAAAGGAAAATGACTCCTGAGGAAATTGAGGAGGAAGAGAGAGAGAGGAAAAGGAGGCTAAGGGGAGAAAGTTCTTCTGGGTCATCTACCTTCATGCAAGCTGCAATCAGGGCTGCCCCCAGACCAAATACTCAAGATGATGAGTTAAGGGCAGTCAGGATTACCTATTTACAAACCAGGAACTATGATATTGATGAAATCATCTCCATCCCCTTAGAAGAGTTAAATGAACTGGCTGACATGGAAGTGTCAAGAGAGATGAAGGAGAAAGAGGATGCAAGGTTACTTCTCCAATTCAAAGAGGAGAAGAGACAGAAAAGGCTTTACAAGCATGCTCCCACTCTCTCTCCAGTTCAAGAAAGTCCTGCACAGGAAGATGTGGCTCCACAAGAACCTCAGGTAGATAAAGAAGAAGATAGGATCAAGATGATCAACTACTTGAGTGCCACAGGCTTCTATCAGGCAAATGCACTTCTTCCCCTGTCCTATGACTTCAATGAGTTCGAGTACCTAAAGCAACTTGAGCTTGAGCTAGTCAAAGAAAGAAAAACAACCAAAAGGAAGCTAAGGGAAGAAGCTGTAAAGTCAAGAGCCATCATTCAAAAGAATGCAAAGAAGTCTGCTGACAGACAAAAAATGATGAGCTTCTTGAAGCTATATGGATTCTCCGGAAGGAGACTTGGCCCCATGTCTCTATCTACAATGGATGAGCATATAAGGGTGATCAAGCAGAAGATTAAAAGTGGAGAACTGATTGACTTGCACTCTCTTCCAAGTCAAGTCCCACCTGAAGTGGAGGTCAAGTTTGAACAACCTGAGACACCTCAACCAGAACCTCCAGCTAAGCCTCAGCAAACTTCATCTTCGGATCCAAGACAGGGTCAAACTCCCTCTCCTTCTGAACCTGTGAGGGAGGAACACCCAACTGAAAAAGACACTGATGATCAACATGGTGCTGCAGACCAGTCTTCTCAGTTAAAGACATCTAAGAGGAAGAAGAAAATGGCTTCTAAACCAAAGACTAAGAAGAAGAAGCCAAAGTCATCTACCTCTACACCTCAGGCTGAACCAGATCAACCTGAGGAAGTGCATGATGAGGCAGCCCAATCAACTCCTATGCAAGTGGCTCCTCTAACAACTGAGACACCCATCTTGTCCTGGACTTATTCTACCAATCCAGAAAGATGGCATGTTATCAGAGATCAAGGTGTTGAGAATGTCTACTCCTGGCAAGACATAATCAACTTACCTCTGCATGATCTCTTTGAGATGAGAAGATACTATGAGAATCTTGATGATCCTGACCATCTAATGAAGAAAGGAATGGTCTTGATTGTACTTAAGACTACCAACATCTGAAGATCTTCTAAGTGTTTTGGTAGCATCAGCCTAGGGGGAGTTTGTAAGGATTTCTTAAGTCTGATGCAACCCAAAACATCCAAAGTGTCTCAGCAACATGCACTAAGTACTGAAGTGAAGAATGCTTCGGAAGTTTTACACAATGCATTAGAAAATACTCTAAGTGTAAAAACTTCCAAAGCCAAGACCAATATCTTTCGAAGCCAAAGATGAAGTCTTCCGAAGCCTTAGAGACAAAGTCTTCCGAAGCTTCAAGTTATGAAGACAGATTTCTTCCGAAGACTTTTAAGACATGATTTTTCTGATGTACTTTTCTGTAAAGCTGGACACCTTTCCGCTGTACCTCTGCAAGTCACCAACTTACATGAGTTGGTGAAAAGGTCCATGCTTTTGGTAACTGTACATTGAGGTCTTGAGTCTGTATACTTTCTACTTTATGTACTTTATCCTTTTTGTAATAGATAAGGATGTGAGCTATGGCATGTCATAGTCACAAGTCAAAAGGCAATCTGCCTTTTGACTCTACAATTGATTTTGTTTGTGTGTCTAGTCAATTGTATCCAGCTGACTTTCAAAGTATAGCCAGCTGTAGGATGTAGTATAAGTATCTCATGTTCTTGTATCTTTTATCTTATGCTTTGAAACACTTGTAGTAGAACATAAAGAAAGCAATATACTGTATTCTTGAAAACCATACTCTCTTGTTCTGTCTCTTACTTTACTTGTGCTCTTTGTATCACTTTGGTTAACCCAGTTCACTGTTTGATTAAAGTTTAGTTAATCTCCTCTTTTTGTGTCGTTGTGTTGTAATTGTGTTAAAGCCCTTAAACGGTCCTGCAATACATAAAAAGGATCATATTGATTGTGTTTAGGCCTGGCAATCTCCACCCGAACACATACGGTTGGGTTTATTTGGGCTCTAGATATTAATGTTTAGGTTGTTTGGGTCAAATGTAATTTTGTAAGGGTTAAGATGGGTAAACTCAAAATGTTGAAAATAAACTAACAGGTCAAGTTGGGCCACTAAAAAAAAGGGGGGTCAGATTCGAGTTTGATCTTTATTTGCCCTATTCATCGGTGTTTTCCAAGATTGCAGATTCCTCGCCCCCTTTGATCTTCATCCTTCCAGTTTTTCTTGATATTCATCTATTGAGATGATGTTTGATTCGAATTGAGTTTTCGATTTACAACAGCAGGGAAGTGACGAGTGTTGAGAGAAGTTGATTTTTCATCACAAATACTCCAAAATCTTAATCTGGATCCAACCTTCCCCTTTGATATTGGAACAAAAAACGCAAAAAGACGGTCAAAGAACCGTGGATGAAGAAGACCGCTAGATGGATCTCATCGAGTTAATTGATTCATATTCAAGGATTCTTGTCTAGTTGTTTTATTCATCAATTTTTGCTCGAGTTTTGTTTCTAATTCATCAATTCTAATTTTTTTATAATTTCACCGATTTATGATTCTTTGACTATTGTTTCGTAACTCATATTAGTATAAATAAGCGATCGAGCAGACACCAAATGCAGAAAAAATAAAGCATGTTGGCATTATTGAGCAAAAATCCAATTGAATACATCACGATTTTGGATCAGGGCTTTGATTTGGGTTTTGATTTTTTAGAATTCTAATGGAATGATTTAACGGAGAGAATTTGGTTCTTGCGGTGATTTTTGATTGTTTTTTGTTGTTGCTCTTGTAACAGGGAGAAAACAATCCATCTTGACCCGCCTCTGTTTTTGTTAAACCTGACCGATCCAAAATGACCCTATTTTAACTATACATATTTTTATCTGAACCCATCCTGACCCGAACCCGATCTTATTCGGTCCGACCCGCCCATTTTGCCAGGTCTAGTTAATACTTAATACAAACCCGAACCCTTGTAACTCGAGTCTTTGTACACAATGGTTGCAACTGATCGAATCGTTTTATGTGTACAATTGCACAAAAAGCATTCAGCTTACACAATGTCAAGAAGACTTGTGAACTCTTCTATCCCTATACATCCACACATAAGAACCATTATTCAACTTACACAATGTCAAGAAGCCTTTATCATCAAATCACACCCTCATCCATTGCAACATTTTTCTTCCTAAACAACTTGGTGAGTTTTGGCACCATTTTTCCCCTCTGCATAGAACCCGACTTACCCGAGACCCGCCCCGGAGACTGGAACTTCTGCAATCTAGCCCGTTTAACAGACACCCTCTTCCCGACTTTGCCCATCGACCTTCGGGGCGAGGCCACAACTCTTCCCGGTAACCCCGCCTTAGGACCCATCGCACCAGCTTCCGCCCCAACCTCGATACTTAACTCTCCAACTTCTTGTTGTGTCATATCAATTTTCATCAGTAACTCCCTTTCACTTGCCTTCAAAGCCTCAACCCATGCCTGTGCCGCAGCAATCTTCTTATCTGCAAGCTCTGCAGCCCCGCCTGCTTTCCCAGTTAAGTACTCGTATTCAAAACGCGTGATCGTTATCATCGAACTATTCATTGAAGCCACATCTCTAGCTTCCACTGTTGTGTTGATCAGACTTCTTAGATCTCCCAAAGCTTTAGTTTCTGATAATTTGATCGCCTCGAGTTCTTCCATCGCGGCGTCTAGTCTTCCCTCTGCTACTTCAATCTCATGTTCAGTTTTCCCAATTTCCCCTTTCATGTTTTCAACTTCTTCATTGATCATATCTCTATCTTTCTTTGCTGTTTCAGCTTCTGCTCGTAGCTGCTCGAGTGTAACCACTAAATTCGATGCAACAGTGCCGGTTTTCGATTCAACAGATGTAAGAGATTCTAGTTTCGCTTTTGCCCTCAGGATCTTTGAGTTGAGGTTCTGAACAGTTAACTCCCTCTTCTGTTCTGCCTTCTGTAATCGCGCTGTTTCGTCGCGAACATGCTTCAATTCATCTCTGATCACATCCATGGAGGTCATGAACTTGAACCCTTCTCCTTTAACCGAATCAAGCTCACGTTTCGCACTCACTAATTCCTCCGTAATCATATTTATTGGAGACCCTTGTTCCTTAAGAAAATTCACATCAGAAACTGTTATTTGCAGCTTGTTCATTTCAGCTTCATCTTCTTTCCTTTGAGATTCAATTGATTCACATTCTTTAATACTTTCAATTCGATCGAATTCGACAATAGCTTGTTCTGCATCCAACTCCTGCAATTCTTTCTTCATCAATTCCATGATGCCAAAAGGGTCGATCGCTTAGAACTCGAAGCTTTCGATGATCTCTCTGCGTATCGTTTCTCCTTCAAAACACGGGCCATATCGATCTTAAGCTTCCCCAATTCATGCTTCATACGTTCGAGCTCCTTCATCACTTCTGTATATCGAACTTCTTCATGTTTTACAGATGTTTCAGGGTCTTCTTCTTGACGCCATTTTGGTTTCCTCTGCAAATTCGACCTCGAATTCGATTCTTCGATCTTTAAGGTCAATTCTCGTACTGCTTTCTTTGCATCAGAAAGCTCGATCTCTAAGCTTTCGATTTCGGACTTTTGCATTGGAGAATTGTGTTTATTCTGCGACAATTTTGATCAAAACTATGGTTAAGTTTGAATTATGAAGAATGATGCAGGATTGCAGTTAGTTAGTTAGTTACTTGATGAACCATAAGATTGTTTTGCAGAACAGAGTACAACACCAGAAGACAAAAGGTACAACCTTTAACAGCAAGAAACACCCTGCACAACACAAGATGATGAATTAACGAATACCCATAAATGTTAACGAACAGTTTTGTGTTGTTTGTGAAGGGGCCATTGGAGATGATGCAGAGCTTACCAGAACAGAGTACAACTCTAGATGCGTAAAGTACAAGCTTTCACTGCAGCTCACGGAAACAAGATGAGTAGAATTGGAATGAGATGAAGATTTGGATAAAAGGTGGGATTTTGGGACAGAGATTGGATGGCAGAAGTGTAATTAAATGGAAAGTTGAGGGTGATATTGGAGTTGAAATTCAAAATCTTGATGATTGCTAGGTGTTGGACACGTTTATATCTCTAAATTTAAGCACTTATTGGGGCCCACTCATTTGGTTGTGAATATAATCTTCTTTCAACAAAAGTCAAAGAATTGTCTCTTTCTTTTCTCTAATGTATGCCCACAAATATACTTATATTACGATTCTGCCACTGTCAATCAAACGACTAACAGTCTGGAAACGTGTAGGTGTTAACTGTTAAAGAAATGCAGGTAAAGAAACAAAGAACGTCACTTTTAAGTATCATTGTAATATTCATAATATGCTAGCAAATATTTGTTTTCTTCAACGTACATAGGAAAAAAAGGTTGTAAATTTGGATTTGGTGTTTGTGCTGTAGCATAATTCGGGAATCATTTGTGGTTTGTTGTACAAATTTTGGTAATAAAGGATGTCCTAATATGTCGTTTGCAACGACAAGGTATCGGGGATGAATTTCTAGTGGGAGTTCAGACGGAGTCACGCGTACATGTTCTGTTTTGGACTTTACATAATGTGACCAATTTTGTTTACATTTTTTAATATATAGGATTTGATAATAATTGGAAAGAGTGTTTGATGAACAATTGAAGCTAGACCATCTCCACCTTGAAGCTTAGGTGCTTCGTAGAGTGACGTGGAGGAGCCCTTTGGAGGGGTAGGGTTGGAGGGGAGTGCATATTGGAAGGCCATGTGCAAGGGTGGATTCGAACAAAAGGTTGTGGGTTCATCATTTTCAATAGCTATACAAAATTATATTTATTATAGTAAACGTTTCTTATAAATATATATTAAATAAATAAAATAAATTAATTGTATTTATACACCATAAGTTATATATATATATATATATATAATATATATATATATATATATTGAAAATCACTTTTTATGATAATTCTATTAACCAATATTAATCACACATTTAAGTCACATGCTAATTTCATCTTCTTTTAAAACGTTTATAATTTTTATAACAACGTTATTTTTCAAAAAAAATCACCACTAATTTTAGTAATTTTTATTTTTTTCAACGCTTATCATTTTGATATATATTTTAAAAAAATTATCTAATCGTTATTACACATGTGTAATACTGGATTTACACATGTGTAAATCCATTATTACACATATATAAAATGAATTTCATAAAAATGGGATCTTTTTATTTTTTATAAAATTATTTATGAAAGTGGGAAATAAAAGAAACATTTTTGTTGTTTACTTTTTTATTTTATGTTTTTGATTTATACTTTTATATGTTTTTATTAATTATAATTTTATCATTGAAAATTAGTGGTTGAGATTAGTTTTTAGTATGTATGTGTATATATATGTATAGGGGAGAGTTCCAATGAAACCACATTATAATGAAAAACTATAGAAACCACTTTATAGCCTTTGATTTAATTGATTAATGGTTTAAATCAATTAGTGACATGATTATAACTAATTAAATAATTAAAAATGCATTATTAGTCATTAAAAGTAAAATAATATTGTTTTAAATTTGGAATAACACACTATCAAACAAAATTTCCTAAAATTACTCTACTCTTTCTCATGTATGTTATTCATCAAACATAAACTTATTTATAAGTATAATACTAAACTGATTTTTTTTTTATTTTTATAACAGATAAATAACTGATAGTTTCAATATGTAACTTTATATATGCTACGTATATGTATCATTTCGTTATGTATATGAAATACTATGATACGTATACGTAACCTAATCAAACTTTATGTTCACCAAATCGAATCTCAAATCTTATGAGCATTTAAACCATGTTAATAGATCTTGCTACATATATGCTTTACGTATATGTAACAATCAAAAAATATATATCACTAAAACGATAATTTTGATTGAAATAACTAAATGTAACACTACATTACATATATGTATCAATGTATATCAGAATTGAAAAAGTAAGAACATAACCACATTAGCATAAACTGAGTTACATATACGTAACAATGGTAAACAACAATCAAATTTCATATGTAACATTGTGTTACGTATATGTAATAACGTGATATGTATATAAATCATTGTGTTACGTATACGTAAACACAATATGAAAAGACCAAGAAAAACAATTAAGATATTATATGTAATAACAGTGAAAATATGTTGCTTACGTATATGTATGAGTTACATCTATCTAAAAACTAAAAATGTAAAAACCAAGAAGAAGAATCAAGATCTCATATGTGTTTACATATACGTAAATCCAATACATTCTTCAAGTTCTTGCCTATGCTCTTTGTCTTCGCTCTCCATCATCTTCCAAGATACATGTATGTAACATAACTTACATGGCATATGATTATCATATTCCTCTCGATTGTTATTTTCATGAATGATTTGTAGGTTTAATCAAACAGTAATTATGGTTCTAGTGTTGTTCAAAAGCAACTGATGGTGTTTGAAGGTAGTGTTCGAAGTACATGAACCATTGACGAAAGAAAATGGGTGGTGTCAGCGGTGTTTGAAAGCGGTTGTGATTGGTAGACGACAACATAGTGGTTTATAGGGTGTCACACAAAGATGGAAAACGTGGTGGTACGCGATGTCAATGGTGGTATGATGTGGCGGTTATGGTATGTTGATGGTGATGATGGTAGAATGCCCTCATTAAAATCACGATGGTTGAATTTTTGGGAGTTGAGAGAAATATAAGAATAAAAAATTAATTATGTAGCTAATAAAGAAAAAAATAAATAACTACCAACATTAAAAGAGTGTCAAATTACCTTATAACCTTTTTAATAAAAAAGAAAAAAATTTTAAAAAGAAAAAATATGATAGGATGAGAATGGTTTTATGGTTTTTATTTATAGAGGTGGTTTTTATTTGATCCTTCATATATATATATATGAATATATATATATGTATATATATGTATATATATATATATGTATATGTATATATATATATATAGAGGAGGGTTCTAGAGAAATTCAAGTTTTATAAGAAAACAAAAAAAACTATTCTTCTACCATTGCTAATGTTTGATCAATGGTCAAGATTCATAATGACAGTTTTATAAATATAAGGAAGTTATAGGAATTAATTTGTAAGTGTAAGGGTATTTTTGGAATATAAAAATTTTATAATTTCCTAATTATACTCACTATCTCTCATTCTTCCTCTCTCTCTACACATGATTTTAAGAAAAAAATTAAAGTTAATCTCGGTTTACGTCTTTGGGTTTTTTAAATTGTCACCACTTGAGTACTACTATTTATTTTGTCTTTATTATTGGGCTGAGCTTTACGAATCGTTTCTATTTTTGTCCTTTTGATTAATGGTGTTAACATTTTATGTTAGATTTTTTTTAAATAGACTAAAATACCCTAAGGGTTATTCAAATATCACCATATCACTTCAATTTCTTCTCCATAGCACCACACACCACATACCACACACCACCACCTCCACACACCATCGTCGTCACACACCACCGTCGTTACACACCACTGCACCACACACCACCAACACTACACACCACCGCGATTACACACCACCGACAACACACACCACCGCACCACACACCACCATCGGCACGCACCACCGCCACCACACACCACTACCATCACACATCATCACCTCCGAATGCAACTGAAACCGTCACAAAAACCTAGATCTATATAGTTTGAGTAAGAAGAAGATGATGAGGATCTGAAGATCTAGCAAGCCACTAATCAGTCTGCTTTGCAAATCATATAATTTTCGCCTTTTAACGCTCTGATCTTGACCTCAATTCATTTTTCATTCACGAAACACTCCTCCACACCTCCATTAACAGCCTCCACCAACATATTCGACACACGAGAAACGGTTTTGATTGCCCCCTTCTTCGATTTCTTTGCAAAATTGAATAATCAACCAACTAACAACCGAATTCCCCAAAACGATAAACTTCAACAGAAGAAACATTAGCGATTTTGTATCTCTATCAACCTGTGTGTTCACGAAGGCGTATAGTGGTGTTTTGGTGATCTTTGAGTAGCAGAGGATAGTTGAACGTCTGGTCGATTACTCTATAATATTTAAATTATTGGAGAGAAGATTTGAAGGTGTGGTGGTGGTGATGTGTGATGGGGGTGGTGTGTGGCGTGGTGGTGTGAGGCGCGGTGGTGTGTGGCGCGGTGGTGTGAGGCGCGGTGGTGTGTGGCGCGGTGGTGTGAGGCGCGGTGGTGTGTGGCGCGGTGGTGTGAGGCGCGGTGGTGGTGTGTGGCGCGGTGATGTGAGGCGCGGTGGTGTGTGGCGCGTTGGTGTGAGGCGCAGTGGTGTGTGTTAGTGGTGGAAGTGGTATGTGGTGTTGTGGAAAAAGAAGAAAGAGTGAGAGTGTGAGAGGAAGTGAAAGGTGAGATGGTCATATTCTTTTACAACCCTAAAGGGTATTTTGGTCTTTTTAACATTTATTTAATAGAAAATGTTTACATCGTTAGTTAAAAGAACAAAAATGGAAACGATTCGCAAAACTCAGGCCAATAATAAAGACAAAATAAACGTTGGTACTCAAGTGGAGACAATTTGCAAAACTCAGGGACGAAAACCGAGATTAACTAAAAAATTTAACATGATTCAACACAAAAATTATATATATATATTATAGAAAAAAAGATCTAAAACCGAAGTTGTTTTATTTTTTCCAACCCTACAAAAATATAAATATAATTTATGTTTTCGTATATGTAAGTCAATTTTAAATCTATTAATAAACACTTATAATCGAGCAACTTTATGTAAGTAACATTTTTGTTTGTTGACCCAAATTTACGTATATGTAGCAAGAGTAATGTATGTGTAACTTGTGCTATGTATATATTCTATGTTACGTATTTGTATGCACATGAAGAAGTATTTTAAGAGAAACACCAAAAAAAGTGAGAAAAAATGTAAATATGTACAAATATGTAGAAACATAGTTGGTATGTTTCTTCAATCAATAAATCATAAGTCCCCTTTTTGTATAAGTTATAAACATAGTTACGTATATGTAACTACGAGTTACATATGTATAACTTTGAGTTACGTATATGTAACTTGATGTAACACGTATGAGTTAAATATAACACATAGGTTACTTATGTAACTTGTGGTTACATATACGTAACTAAACAAGAAAATGAAGAAAAGTTCTTTCATCATCATCGACATCTTCAGAAGGCAACTTCTTGTTACGCATTTATGTATACGTAGATCATATATGAAAATCATTATCATCGTTCTTCAGACAGGGATTTCTTCATCAATATCAGCAATTTCTTCAAGTTTTAATTGTTCATCAGCATTGTGAGTTCTTTGATCAAGCAAGAGTAGTTATTCATCCTAAATGGTATATGAAATCAAATATTAAAAAGCAAGTCTTAAATCAATCGATCATTAGAAAAAATAAGAAAACTATCACCTTTTTGCATATATGAATGCTGGAGTGGATAAGAATTTTCTTGAATTTTGATACATAGAAACAATTGAAGCAATGAATTGAGAAGAAACAATGGTGGAAAAAATTCAAACCGGTGAAGAACAAAAAAACTAATTGGTTTGTTTAAAATTGTCTATATACTAATTTGTTCAATTATTGAGAAAATAAGGGATTTAAGTCAACAATGTTCATTTACTAAAAATAATTTACATAGAAAATAACTAAAACACCCTTTAAAACTAATAAATATAAACAAATAATGAAAAATTTTGATTAGCTAAAATTAATTTTTTTGGTTTTCTAAAAAATAGTTGGTTTTCTTGGGACGACTTATGAACGAATCCCGTTAGCCCGAGTAGTATTCAATCTTCAACTTGAAAAATCCAAAAATTTAGGTGATACTGAAACTTATCAAGCACTCCGAAATAATTTAGGGGGATATGTCTGGTCTCTTAAAAGCTAATTATGTATATGTTTAATAGTGATTTAATTTATTCAATGTTTCATTACGTTTTAATTTCTAAAATTTTAACTTAAAAATATATACTTTTTAAAACTAAAATTATAACTTGTTATTAAATGTAATAAAAAATAATTCATTAACAATAAAATGATTATGAAAAAAACATAAATAGTTAGTAATTATGAGGGGCGTTTGTATGGTTGGTTAAATATAAATGTTTTTAAAAGATGAGTGAAAATGTTGTGTTAATTAGTCAATTGAACACATTTAGAGATATTATAGATGTTTTTAGGTTTAATATAGATTAGGTATTGTATCAATAGACCGTTGATTTCTAAATCAGATGAAGCCCATGACATGATGTTCATGCTAATGTTCTTCAGTTTAATATTAGTGAAGTTCTAATTGTTTATGGTTGAAACCTGATTTGTTAATTGTGCATGAGCTTGATTTTTCCGGTGTTAACTATAAAGTGACTGTTTTTTTCTTGTTATTATTCATATGCTAGGAAATATTTGTTTTCTTCATCGTAAATAAAAAAAGAGGTGGTAAATTTGGATTAGATGTTTGTGTTATAACATAACCGGAGAATCTTTGTGGTTTATTATACAAACTTTCGAGGTATGTTCTAATGTGTCATTTGCAACAAGAAGGTATCAAGGATGAATTCTTGTGGGCAATCATATTCTGGGAACAATGGATTTTGGACTTTACATGAAGCGCGCGATCATCCTTAATTAGTTGAATTCAATAACAATAAAAAATTAGTGTGTGACAGATGATTTAAATTAAATCTTCTCACTCAAACGTCCTTAAGCATCCTGTAAATTGATGTGGATGGGCCCTAGGAAGGGTGGAGGAGAAAATCCGTGGGGGAGGGCTTGTGTTCAAGAGCAGATTCGGACAACGAGTATGAAGTTTGTGTTCTCAACGTCTATATGTGTGTATAAATGTAAAAATTTTTAAAAAATAATAGTAGTTTAAAAGACAATTTTATTATGACAATAAGTGTAAGAAAATTATCATTATTTGAAAATTTAAGAATTTGTATGCCTGAGAAAAAAGTTGATTTTTTATAAAAATTTAGCCATATAAGAATTATAGAACAATACCAAACTCAAATTAAAAATAATAATTTTTTTATTTAATGATATGATTTCTTTTTCTTTTTTAAGAAACAAGTCATATGAAAATTTGTTTATATTTAAAAAATATTAAAGTTAAAAAAAAAACTTTGTAAGCTTTTCAAATTCCTCATCTGGACCAAAGTGGCATAATCCAACTATCTCAACCATTTATTTTCTACAATCAAAGGTGCACGCTCTTTTATCAAACTTTTTAGAAAAAAACATTATTTTCAGATGATCCTCCAAACCCACACCTATATATATGTGTCTGTGTAGAGAGAGATTGAATCAAACACAAAGTGTTTTCATCCCGTGAAACGGAGTGTCTAGGATGACATTTTATTATTTTAGTTATAACTTTAGTATTGTTAATACTTTTATTAAGATGACATTTAAAAAAATAAATCTAGCTACAACAACACATATAAAATAATTACGACAATAAGTTTACCACTAAAATAGTGTTTCCAAGTTAGTCACGTAAACACAAGAATAAATAGTGTGGTTATAATAATGTGTCTAAATCTAGCTACAACAACAGATATAAAATGATTACGACAATAACTTTACCACTAAAATAGTGTTTCCAAGTTAGTCACGTTAAACACAAGAATAAATAGTGTGGTTATAATAATGTGTCTAAAATATTAAAATAATATATATAAAATTATTATATACTATACAAAATACAATGACATCTACAGTATTGTATATCAACTTATGCATGATGTACATAATATTAATGCATGTGTTTTGTACGAAGCCTTAGGTGCAAGGCTCTAATGCATAGACACGTCCACGGATCTCTTAGGTTTTTTCATATCTTTCTCATTAATTTTATTGTGTTTCACCAAAGTCACAGTTGTATTTTTCTTATGCAATATGTGCACTATTACCTTTTTTAGGTTCTTCATATCATTAAACTAAAATTCAGTTGGTTATAGTTGGTTTAAAGTCTGGTTGGTTTTAAATATATTCTTATGCAATGACAGATTTTTAATTTCCTTTTTTTCTCTAACGTTTTTGGTGTATGTAGTAAAATTTATTTTTAATACTCATGTTGTATTTTTTTTCAACGACAAATGTACAACCTTGATTCAAAAAATATATGTTATATTAATTGGGTCCATGTAACTGTTTCCTAATCGAGACAACACCATCAATCCCCTCAAAAAGAATTCATTACTGAAAAAACATTTTGACTCAACTCTGAGCATTACTTAGATTGAGACTTGAACCCATAAACTCGCTATAATACTCATGTTCTATCAACACTCACAATATACAACCGTAAATTACAACACCGCCGTGAATTACAACACCGCCGTGAAGAGCGGAGTGTAAGACTAGTTGTAATTTAACGGACATTATTTGTCATCCCAATAATATAATTAACCATGTCACACCCCCTAGATCCTTATTGAATTTGCATATAAAATCACTTTATATGATAACACACTGCTATATATGCATGTGCAAAATTGTGATATGTATGCTACCAAAAATAGAAAGTAAAATTAGGTTGAGGTTTTGACCATGAATAGTTTGTTTCCGTACGCAGACCGTGACTAAATGCATGCATGCATATTATCCGGGAGACTATGAATTTCGAACAAACTCCACAAAACATGTTAATTTGTTGCTATTTGCTTTCATTTCATTATCTACCAATGATCCCTATCAATGAACCCACTTCCACTTCATTCATATTTTCATGCAATTACACCAATATGGGAAAGAAAAAAGTTACCTATGGGTTCAATGCTGACGATAAACCACCAAATCATGTCCCCATCGATCACCATCATCACCACCACCATCACCATCGTCACAATAACCATCAAAAGCCCAAAAAGATCAAATCGGAAGCCAAACTGTTACACACTTTAAATTCCCATTTCAAAAAACTTGCAAAATATCGTTCTAAAAACCTCATTTCTCTTTCCACTCCTCCCCCACCTCCACCTGCCAATGTTTATCATGAAAACAATAAAAATCATCACAATCATATGGATGATCATTATGATTGGTTTATGGATTTTGATTTTGATCATGACGATGTATGTGACATTGGTGTGTTTGAATTCGGTCAAGATTTGTATATGGATACAAGGTCGTTTCTTGGATCTGATAACAATGAGGATCTTTTTGGTGGGGATTATGTGTTTGCACCCGATTTGAATGCTAGTCATAACATGGTGGTGGTGTTTGAAGAATATGGGTTAAGGTACGGGTCGTACATACCCGACCCGATTGTGAATACGGATGACAGTGATCAAGGTAAGCACATATACGACATGTTGAAGCTTTCATCGGAGGAAGATATGATTAATGAGTTTTTAAAGGTTAACCTTTTCGTTTGTTGATTAGACTAATTAATTTATTTCCATGAAAAGATAATGAATGGGATATATCCTAATAAAATTGTTATAATTAGTTAGTTCTTTAGATATAAGCAACTAACTTTTGTAAAGTTGGAGAAAGTTCGAGAAGTCGAAAGGCCTCGTAGCCGAAAAGACCTATACCTAGGTTAACTTGAACATAGGGTTACTCATGAGCCGAGTTGAACTTGAGCCTGTCTGTGGTCAAGTTCTACTTGTATTACATTTAAGCTTAAGTTTGGCTCATGAGCAACTTTTCAAGTTTTTGTTTTTTCAGGCTCGACTTGTTTTATATGTTATATCTAAAGCTAAAGTTCATGTCAAGCTCGGTTTGTTTCTAACTCTGTATCAAGAGTTCGAGTTTGAGGTGGGAGTAAGTTTTCCGGTTCAAGTTCGACTAGTTTAATTTTTGATGATTATTATTCAATTATATGTGTGTGCAACTTTTAAATAATTACAAATCTATACGAAATTTATTTAGTTATTATTTATAAAATATCATTTATATGTGTATATACACGTGTATATATGACAATTTATTTAGTTAATTCTATTATAGTTATATATAATAATATTTGTTATGTATATATTTTATAAAAGTATGTGATATTTGTATAAATAATAGGCTTGCAAACTTGGAATATGACGCCTGAGATTATTCATTAATTAACTTTCAAACAGGTTTCATTTAAGCTTGATTCCTTCAAACTTTAAAATCACAAATCTTAAACAACTTACGTGGAGCCTAACCAAGGTGCGGTTGAGCCCGACCGTAAGACGTAAGTTCATAGTTACTTTTATTTGTAAGATAGTTTTTTCTTGGAAGAATTTTATTTATATCCCTAGAAACTTCAAGAATATCATATGTATCTAAACTAAATTTAATATATCTATGATATTCTTTAAAAAAATTTAATTATCATATATATACCTTTAAAAAATTTAACAAATATGATATATGCCCAAATCAACATTAGAGTATCGTATATATTCTCAAAAAAAATAGATATCATATATATCCTTATCCTTAGGATTCTTGCTTAATATCATATATGCATCTAGGAATATTTTAAATACCATCTACATTTAAAACATAATCAAAATATCATATATATCCCTTTTCAATAACTAAAAAGTCCGAATTATTAATTTATCTCAATAGAAAAATCAAAATACAACAATTTAATCTTTTGTTTTTCTCGAACATAAAAACTTCAATTTACTATTTTATGCTATGATTATTTATTTTTCAATTTATTATATTTTGTTATATTTTTATTCATAAACTATTACGCTAACGACTATAACTTTGTAATATATTATTATTTTTAATTTTTAATATACGGAAAACGATATTACTCATTAATAAACTAGTAAAAAAACCTTGATGAATGTATATAGTAAAAATTACTTATTTATATTTTAAAGAATAACGTTTTATCTTAAAGTTTTACTAGATTTTCACCATTTTGTTACATTCAATAATTCTTTTGAGAAATTTAAGAATTTAAAATGTGAAATTACATACTTAAAAATACAACTTAAAAGATTTAAGATTTTAATTTTTTTTCTTGCACTCCTACCTTATAAATATGTAGTTTTGAGAAAAATATATTTTAAAATATTAAATTTAAAAGTATTGAGAAAATTACAGCTAGAGCGGACATATTTTAAAAATATATATGAAATAAATTCAAATGAAAATATATGATATATTAACAATAAAGAAACCCATATGGGATATTTTAAATTTGGTTTAGGTATAAATAATATTTAGACAGGATTTCTAATGGTGTGTGTGTGTATATATATATATATAATATTTTAAATTTAGGTTGAGCATATATGATATTTGAAAAGCTTTCTAGGAGTACATATGATATTTGAGAAGCTTTTATAGAGGTAATTATGAGATTTAAATCTGATTCAGGTATATTTGATATTTTAAAAGTTTGTAAGAATATATGAATTATTGCTTTTTTATTTTTGTTTTCATACAATGTTACTTTATACATTTATGTTTGTCATCAAACTAATCAGAAGCACATCTAAAAACATTTCTGTTGTTGTTAACTATTAAATTATTTGAATTGTCTTTTTAATTTTTTTTACCTTTAACATTTTACAAAAAAGGTTCAACAATGCTTATTAAATATTAAACAATCAATAACACTAGTGTAGAGTTGATAGTTTCCTATCTACGGCCTAAGGCCCAAAAGCGTCCCCATATCTGGGCTCCCAAACCCTCAGGGCCTGGGCTTGGTCAACTGGGTTAGGCCCATTTACATAAGATTTCCAGCTTTTGCTTGCAATGTGAGACGAACGTTTTAGTGTTAATCTCTAAAGTAAAAGTTGCTACCGAAAGAACAAAAACAAGTGTAAAGTGTCCTCCTCCTTGTACTTTTACAAGTTATAAAAAATGTGCACCAAATATTCCCTTAAAAACACAACCTATCTCTCTATTTGACTTTGGTTTTCGATCTTCATGGCGAAAAACAATCTTGCGTCCTTGATCGTGGTGGCACTACTCGTGGTTGCGGTGGTGCACCAGACTGATGCAGTATATTGCAACCCATTCTCACTGAGCCCGTGCCTAGGATCAGCCTTGTTCTTCATTCCACCGTCGGGAACATGTTGCAGAAGGCTAAAGGACCAGGAGCCATGCTTGTGTGAGTACGCTCGTAACATGAATTATGGTCGATACCTAGGGTCCGGAGCTCGTAGGGTCGCTCAGGCTTGTGGTGTTGTTATACCTCCTTGCTATATAAAATAAAGTTGTTGCTTGGATGTTATGTATTCTTGGGTCCAAATCTTTATTAGACATATATATGTTACTTATATTATGAGATGATACTATTAAAAGTATATGGTTAGTTGGGATTGTATGTCTATAAATTTGACGTATGTTTCACTAATATTAGAAATGTACTCGAAATCACCACGGGTGAATATATGTTATAATAGATGTGAAAAAAGGACTATATTGTTATATCCATTATATTTATTAATCGACTTATATTATTAGTTTCATCGACTTAACCGGCTAGTAAAAGGGCCATTACTCCTGCTATTGAAATTTGTTAAGTTTTTGCATAAATATATTAACTGAACCATCAAAGTATAGTTGTTAGATATGTTATGATGTATCATTAACTTTGTGATGTTCATTATTATGTTATTTTCAATAGTTATCTCAAATTTTGGATGATAGTAGTTTTAAGGAGATAGTAAACGTAAATAAAAGATTATGTAATTTCTAAAGATTATTGCAAAAATATTAATTTAATAATAATTATAAAGTTAACATAAACTTTGATAATAATAAGGTTATTACAATAATATAAAAAATGACAATATAAAAGCAACAATAAAAATAAAAACAATTAAATTATCGCTTTTTTCGATAACTTTCTCACGTAATATAAAGTATTATTTTATAGAAGTATTTTGTCTGGATTTTTTGACAAGTTACCATCAATTTCTTTTTGTTGCTAATTTGTCATTTAGGTTTTTTTTCTTGTAAATTAAGGTAGGGGTTTATATTAAAAGGGTTTTAAATCTAAAAAAATGTAATAATAATGTCAACCATTAATCTTTATAATTAATGGTTGAAATCATTATAAAGCAAAGCTTGTTAGATGTGTAAGTTAGCAGCCACTTCAATTAATTTTTTTCAAGTTTCTCCTATTTTTTAAATATTTATACTTTTATATACAACATTAATTTTTTTAATTTACACCGTAAAAATTAGTATTTTTATATATTAAAAATAGTACACTATCGTCATATAAACAGATAAAAAAATAATTTTACATTTTTCAATTACCATATAATTTATCCCCATTATTTTATATTTAATGTAATTCATTGTGTTTTTTTGCTTATTATTATGTTTTTCTAAACAACATTGTGTTTTTTAAATTGATAATTCTAAAAAAACATAATGGTGAAATAACATTATTTTGTATTTGTTGTAGATTAAACACAATGATTAAAAAAACAACTTGTTAATCTAATACGTAAAAAATAAAACAAAATAATAAAAAAATATAAAACGTAAAATATAATGATAATATGTCTCATTATGTTTTTTCTCATAATTGCTTTTGCTAGATACCATAAGTTTTAAAAAATACATTAATAAAATAATATCATTGTAACTGATACTTATAAAACACATAATAAAATAACAACGAATGTATATACTATAAAAATAATGACCACAAAATACATAATGATCTAAAACATAAAAGATAATAATGAATACATATAACAAATGATGAAAATATTCAACACAATAATCAGATATTTGACACAATGACTTGACATATTCGAAACCTGACGTTTCTGATGGCTTTGTTCTTATCCGAGATTTTCATCACAAAAGAACTTCTTTTCTAATAGTGGTACTTGACAATTTGTTTTTTTGTAAGAGATATGACAAACGTAGTCGATAACTATATTGGCCTTCTTCCCATTCAGACTTAATGTGTAAAGAGTATTCTTTTTTAAAACTAATGTATTGATGAAACATAAGAGGTATACAATTTAAAAGCAATCACTCTAACACTTTCCAACCATTCAATTTGAAGTGGTTATATTTACTTCCTTAGACGGCTTTGAAACAAATACATGTTTATCTTTCATTAGTCATTCCTGAAAAATGAGCCTGATCAAATAGGTTGTTTCAACCTTTAATAAACATTGTGAAGGTGTTGTATAAGTACGGCGTTTTTACGTGTAATGCTACTATATGGATATATTAATGACAAAATCTTTATTACTATCGATTATCAACGACTTTCCTACCTTTAGGAGCAGATCAATGATCATCCAACAGGTTATGATGGAACTTTGCACCGACCAAATAATAAAAAAGATCTTAGGGTATTTATATAGGAGCTCAAATCCTGGAAGGCATTGCTAATTCGTTACAAGTTGGATGTCATGCACATTGAGGAAAAAGAATTTGATAATGTTTCTTAACAACATGTTGGACACATTGAAAACAATAGACAAAGTAAAGCAAGAAAAGAGTTGAGGATATTTGCTCATGATCAAATTTGAACACAACTAGTGTTTTCTTTTGAGCTACGCGCGCGTGAGTTTGATTGGTTTCCACTGTCTTACGTACGTGATTTTGTTTGTTGTCTGTGTTGCCTATCGAAGACCACAAAAGCAAATACCGATATCGGTTATAAACATTAATGAGATGATAAAAGAAAAAGGACAAAACCATATATCATCAAAGAAAATTGTTATAATCAAAACCCAAAATCACTTAATTAAAACCTAACTCAATTCATCCTTTAAGGCATTTAAAGATCATAATCGATAACAAAAATTCAAACAATCTAGTTCTTTTGTTTGAAATTAAAATTCTCTTTCCCAATAAGTTTATAATAAGAATTGTATTTCCCAAGACACTCTATTTATATATTTATTTCTGATTTCTGATTTATATACATTACCAACATCCTCTATCTACATATTTTTTTAATTTCATACCCATCTATGAGTTCTTTGAGTTTCATCTTCTTGCTTCTCTTTGAGGTTCATTCATGTGCAACTCATTAGAGTAGTTGAGTTCTTCCTGTGGTAGCCCCCCCGGTCCACATCACACCAGCAAAACCCACACCACCGCTTTCTCTCTCTCTCTCTCTCTCCCTATCCCCCCCCCCCCCTTTCTCTATCTCTCTCTTTGTCTTTTTCTCTTTCTTGAACACAGCCTTGCTAAGCCATCAGTCTGAGCCTTGCTAACCCATCGACAGTCTAATTATCACTAATTCAAATGGAGAAAGTACAAGATGATTTGTAAATAGAAAAAGCTTTATGTACTTGCGTGTTCTATACCTCTTGGAGCAAATAGCCTTTCATACATCAATAGAAAAAAAAATGACAATTGAAAAGTGTGTGTAAACTACAACTACAGTTGTCAAATCTAGAAAAGTCTGCAACTTTACTATAGCATTGACGTTACTTTTTAATATATATAATAATAATGGTGAGTGAAACTAAACTATTGAAACTAAGGCATCGTATAGGTTTACCATACAAGAACTAATATACATGTGTGAATGGTTGATGAGGTTGGAATTTGAAAATAGCGAAACATATACCTTATTGGTCATATCTTTTACGAACTTAAGAGTCATGATTACATGTGTTTGTGCAACGTTTACTACATGTTACCTTACAATGAATGATTCCGTCTTCGAATGGGATGCAATCACCAAGCTATGGACCTGTTTTCGTGTGATATGTTCAAACAAGTGCATATTGAAGACTTGAGAAATTTAAAATATATATATATATATATATTACTTTAGCCGCGTGCAAGTCGGAAATAATATTTTCACTTTGTTTCTTTGCTCAATGAAACACATTGCCATGCATTTGATGCTTGAAACCATTCTTGGTGGTCCTATGTAATAGTCGATAAGTATATGTTTACGAAATGTTGCTTAATTGGGTCATCCAAAAAACTACATAAACAAAGGAAGGGTTCAAGGTTTTATAGTTGAATAACATGTTGTGAATGAACTATCCGATTATTGTTACATATATTTTAATCATCCACAAATGGAGACAAGACAAAGTTGTGCTTCAAAAAATGTTTCTCCCGATATTGCTTCTAGTTCAGCTTCTAACGATAGACTAAGCATGTTCATGATACCTTCGTATAGATCAACTAGGTTACATTTAATAATTCTTTTGAGAAATTTAAGAATTTGAAAATGTGAAATGTACATACTTAAATGCAACTTAAAAGATTAAGATTTTTAAAATTTTTTGCTTGCACTCCTACCTTATAAATATGTAATCTTTGAGAAAAATATGAATATGTAATTATGTAATAAAACATATTTTTAAATCATAACATTTTTATTACAACTCTTAACATACTTTTATTAACTAACTTTTACTATATCTTACTTGACTTGAATCATCAACCTTAACCTCTTAAATATATAAAAAATATATTATCATCATAATTCATAATATTTCATTTAAAACTTTTAGACATATGTGATCCATTTATCACATACTTGTGATTTGAATATAGAAAAGATATCAATAATCATAATAAAAATTATATTAGAAATAGAATTAAAAGAGTATCAACTAGCGATTCTAAACAAATATAAAAAAATCTTAGTCAATTAATACTGATATATTTTCCTTTCCTAAAAGCAAATGGATAAATGAAACCTCCACCATGAGCATAATTTTTTAAAATTAGTTACTTCTACTCCTAAACTACGTCCCATTATCCTATTTTCCATTCGAATTTGAACCCGAGATATCAAAACCTCTTATCTAAAAAGCAATAGTCTCTACTAGAGATGTTAATAAAAACCGGTTCGGGAACCGGTTCGGTCAAAAAAACCAGAACCGGAACCGCCAGTTCTTAAGCGGTTTCCTCTTTTCAATTTTCAAACCGGTTTCAAACCGAACCGGTTCCAAACCGGTTTTAACCCGTTTTCAAACCGGTTACCGTTACCCAACGGCTATATAGCCGTTTGTACCCATTTTTTACCTTTTTTTGATGTTTTTTTACCATTATACCCCCACTAGGTTAGTATATATATGTATTTGATGTTTTAGTTGAATCACAACAACTTATAACACTCTCTACTCTCAAAAATCTAAAAAACGCTCTCCACAAATACTTTCGTTTTAAACGCTCTCACAAAAATCTCTGAAATGGCTTCAACAAGTGCTCAACCATCTGTTGGTTGTGAAGCGTCTTCAAGCAACGTGGTGATAGCAATCCTTCCTACGAATAGGAACCCCGAAGTATGGTGCAATTACGATTTATGTCAAATGGCTAGCGGTCCAAACAAGGCTCGTTGCAAGTTTGTCATAAGTTTTTCAAAAAAGATGCAAACACAACGTTGAAAAACCATATTGCAAATAAATATTGTAAAGCGTTAAAAGGTGAACCTTCTCAAGGTCAAGCTTCGATGACAAACGAAGGAAATATTTGGGCTTATAACGTTAATGGGGTTCGGGAGCAAATGGCGCAATTTGTAATTCAAGAAAGCTTGCCATTCAAACATTTCGACAACGAACGTTTGACTCGACTCATTCAACGAACTCTCCAACCACGTTACACCAATGTAAGTCGTGCTACTCTTTGAAGAGATTGTTTAAAAATGTGGAAAAAAAACTAAAAATGAATTAATATCTTATTTTGAAAATTTACAAACCAATGTTAACTTAACTAGTGATGTTTGGTCGACACCTCACGGTTCACCGGACTCGTACATTTGTGTCACCGCCCATTGGGTTGAACCCAATTCGTGGCAAATGATGAAACGTACGATTGCGTTTGAATTGTTTGATTATCCTCACACCGGCCAAAACATTTTTTATCTTATTGATAAAGTTATTAAACGTATAAATTAGAAAACAAAATATTTTTATATCTTTTGATAATGCTTCAACAACACTTTTGGTAGATCATTTGAAATTAAAATATAAACCAATATGTGAGGGTGTGTTTTTTCATAGTCGATGTGTTGCGCACATCATAAACTTAGCCGTTCAAGACGGTTTAAAAACGATTGAAACAGTTAAAGATTGTTTTAAAAGAATGTTACGTGATATTTTTAGTAAAACCAAAGATATACTAAATATCGCAAGTTTTGTAAAAACGCAAATACTAAATGTTTAGGTCCGAATTGGGACGTACCAACACGATGGAATTCCACATGTAACATGTTTGAAAAGGCTATTGAACAAAAAGAAAGTTTATAGCCTTTCATAATAGTTTGGTAAATCGGGGAAGGCAAATTCTTACCATCCATCGGGTTGGGCCATCATCGAAGAAGTAACAAAATGCTTCAAGTTTTTAAAAATGCAACTACATGTCTTTCTGGAGTTTATTACCCAACGAGTCCGTTGGTACTACACCAAATTTATTTAATGACTTTAAAATTAAATGAATTGTCGTGTAGGGGTAGACCTTATTCCGATATGATACCCCCAATGAAAGAAAAACTTAAAAAATATTTTGAAGAAATGCCTCCCGTTATTACATGTGCCGCTGCTTTAAACCCTTGTTTAAATTTGTCGGGGGTTGAAACTTTACTTGATAAATTACTTTTAATTTGGATTTAGAAGTTGGTAAACCAATGTATAGTAAAACTTTAAAAGCTACTTTCAACAAACAATTACAACAAATGTATGATGTTTATTTATTAAAATACGGGAAACATCACAAATCCATGATGTTTTAAGGCATGCGGCAAATGTCGAATGTTCGAATGATCCAATGTTTGATTTATATAATACTTTAAGGGATGAATGTAATAAACGTCAACGTGGTAACACTCCGAGTAGTGAACTCGGGAGGTATGGTCTTACAAACTTTTTATCGACCATGACTCCACATGAATTTAAAAATTTTGACTTGTTGACTTGGTAGAAAGGTAAGGAAGATCAATTTCCCATCCTATCCACCATGGCCCGAGATTTACCAACAGTCCAAGCTTCTACGATAGCTTCGGAATCTGCTTTTTCTGTTAGTGGCAGGGTTATATCAATAAGACGAACTCGACTCACTCCACAAGCAGTTGAAATGTCAATTTGCTTGAAAGATTATTTGGATGCCGCGGAAAGAGTACAAGACAAACTTTCACTTGAAGAAGAACTGGAATACGAAGCAGAATTATACGAGGACGAGGTAGAGAGCGGATTGACACCAGGAATGACTGATGATGAAGCGGCATATGATGACTACCTTCGTAACAGTTCCGGTTCTGGTGGCGAGGAATAAACGTACAAGTATAATACGAACGAAGAAACGACTATGTTAAATGTTTAGTTATAAATGTTTTAAATGTTATTAATTGTTAAAATGTTTAAATTGTTTATAAATATTATAAATTGTTTAAATTGTTTATAAATGTTATAAATTATTAAAATGCTTAAATTGTTTATCAATGTTAATAAATAGTATATATATATATGTTTATAAAAGTTTTAAATTGTTTAAATGTTTAAATTGTTTAAATGTTTTAAATGTTTATAATGTTATAAATTGTTTAAATTATATAAATTGTTTAAATTATATAAATCATATAAATGTTATAAATTGTTATAATTTTTTAAATTATATAAATTATATAAATGTTTATGTTTTAATTAAAAGTTTAAAATTTTATTTGAATATAACAAAAATCCAAATTTATAAATAAAAAAAAAAACAAAAAAAAACACCGGTTTAGGCCGAACTGGTTCCAAACCGACCCAAACCGGTTTGATAGGTTTGGGTTTTATGGAATTGAAACCGGTTTGAACCCGAACCGGTTTGGGGCCAAATCGGTTTTGACTGAGTTTGACCAAACCGGTTTCGGTTTGAGACCCAAACCGGTTTGGGCCCCCAGACCGATTTGTACACCTCTAGTTTCTACCAAACGAACGAGCTTCATATCCACGAGTCATATATTTAAATATTTAATTAATTAATATTAGCATAAAATCCAAATTAAGAAGGTAGCCACGTCAGGTTGCCCTGAGCCTCAAACCGCCTGATGACTCACGTGTCTTCCCACAGTGAACAAACACACATGGCTTACAACTATATATACCCCCCCTACTCCAACCTTACAACTTGCATACGCGGCGCACTGTTCCACCTCAACCACCGCCATGTCAACCTCCGATCTCGCCGACATCTTACCTCGTGTCATCATCGTATCCAGACGCAGTCTCCGCAAGAACAAGTTCGTCGATTTCGTAGGTACCTACGTTTTTATCCCCTCGATCGATTCAATCATCAATCACTCTTTCATTCGGATATTGTTCTTAACGTTCAACATGATTGTAATATATTTCATCAGTTTCTTCATTTTCATGAATTGTTGTTGATAAATTACTCACCTTTTACGATCAAAATCAATCGAATTGTGTTTGTATCGTACTTTCTAACACTATAACCGTTGATTTACATTAATTGTTTGTGTAAATGCCTTAGAGAGATGTTGTAAGACCCGGGGGGAATTAACAAAGACGCGTTTTGCCTAGGCGAACTCGTGGGGTAAAAACAAAGGCGTTATTATCCCGACAATATGCGGGTACGGTTTATTTGGGCTGTTAAAAAGGCGTTTTACTGTTTTGTCTTATTATGAACAGGTGAATATCATCTCGATCTTATTGTTAAATACGGTGCTGTTCCCGTGATCGTACCTCGTGTCGCCGGTGTTCATACGTTGTTGCACAGTTTCGAGCCGATTCATGGGGTCCTCCTGTGCGAAGGTGAAGATATCGATCCATCGCTATACGAGGACGAAGGAAACAGTTTATCTAACGACGAATTGGAGGAGATTCGACAGTTGCACGTTAGCGATACCGCCATCGATAAGGAGAAGGATACAATAGAGCTTTCACTTGCTAGAATTTGTCTTGAAAGGAGCATACCTTACTTGGGTATATGTAGGGGATCACAGGTGCTAAATGTGGCATGTGGGGGCACCCTGTATCAAGATATTGGAAAGAGTTAACCAAACAATGCCCACAAGAGATGAAAGTGGTTCATGTGGATTATGATAATTATGATGGGCATAGGCATGTGGTTAAGATTGTAGAACAAACCCCTTTGCATCAGTGGTTTGAAGGTTTGTTGGGAGATGATATGGAGATTCGGGTTAATAGTTATCATCATCAAGGGGTCAAGAGGCTTGCACCGCGGTTCAAGCCCATGGCGTTTGCGTCAGATGGTTTGATTGAAGGGTTTTATGATCCAGATGGTTATGATCCAGAAGAGGGTAAGTTTATAATGGGGTTGCAGTTTCATCCTGAGAGAATGAGGAAGGGGAATTCGGATGAGTTTGATTATCCTGGATGCACTGCTGCTTATAAGGTAAACACAATTCTTTCATTCATTCGTTTTCTATGAATTCTTTTTTGAAATATCAGCGATTTCAAGGCATTGTGTGCTGAATTAGTTGTGATATGGTTGAAGGAATTTGTGAAGGCAGTGGTGGCATATCAAAAGAAGCTTAATAGTACAACAAAAGTACCAAAATCTTTAAAACTTGATAAAGAAATGGAGCAAAAGAGGAATGTGATCGTTCGTAGCTTCTCTCTCGCGAGAAACCTGTACGCAGGAGGCCATAATATTCGTCAACTTAACAACTCTGATCTCAAACCAGGAGCAGAATTTCTTGAGGTATGATCAATTATTCAACTCATTGAACAATGGCTAGCTTTTTAATTAAGTGATGATGGGATTTTTGCATCCGTTTCAGTCGAATATAGCATTGAGTGTGCAACAAGAGAACAGGTTGATGCAGATGGGAGCAACAGTGAGGAATGCATCTTCATACATGGAGAGATTGAAGTTGAATAAACAAAGAGAGAAATTGGCGAGAGTTGTGATGGATAAGATGACAGTTGAACAGTTATCTGATTTAAAAATGTTCTATCACATGATGGGGCAAATATGTTCTGATATATTGGAGAAGAAGCAGCTTCAAAATGTTAATGTTGATCTTCTATGATATGCTAGTGATGATCTTCTATTAATAGTTTATCTTGTCATTAGTTGTAGAACTAAAAGCTTTTAGCTTTTGATAATGTGATGATCTTTACTATTTCTTTATGAAGGATCACATGAAATCTTTGAAATCTTATTAAATTGGGGAAAAGACCCATCTTTTGTTTTTTTTTTTTTTTGTAACCTGTGGTTACCATTTTACATCTTCATGAACTCATCATGCATAGATGTCACTATCTTGTACCTACTTGTATTTCTAATTGCCTTTGGTAACTGTATTGAGTATTGACTATTGAGTACTGGAAGTGGGCTTGTGGTTAGATTCTTCTTGGGGTCCTATGGCTACTTTTTATTGGGCTAATAGTTGGGCTTCTATTGACTTCTTAGAGTCAATTTATATAACAAGATTTGTCTTTGTATCTTTGTGGACCTAATTACCTAAAGACTAAACAGCATAAATGTCCAGAAGGCTGAAACCACTCGGGTAGAGGTGGGCAAAATACCTTGGTACCGGGTGGTTGTACCCGGTTCAGACCCGAAAAAACCGGCCGGGTAGTAACCGGTTTTAGTTTTCTAGGATTTTCAAGAACCCGATCCGATTGTACTCGGGTCCAACCCAGTTTTGACCGTTTTTTTTCCAAAAAACTAGCCGTTTTTAACGATTATATAGCCGTTGGGATCCTTTTATGACCGTTTTTTTTTGTGTTTTTTGTCCCTTAAATTAGTATAAAGAGGTGTGAGTTGATATGGTTGAGTACCCAAGCCTTAAACGCAAAAAAAATATACGCAAAAAACGCAAAAAAAATATACGCAAAAAACGCAAAAAACGCAAAAAATACTATCATTTTACATTTTCACTCTCTCATCTTACACTTTTACTCTCAATATGGCTCACTCTCAATCTTCCGTTGGTCAAGGTTCGTCCGACTCTCCAACCGTCGTTCGTGTTCTTGCACACAATCGTAATATGGATGTTTGGTGCAATTGGAATATGGTTGAGTTGAGTGACGGGTCTTTAAAGGCTCGTTGCAAGTTTTGTGGAGCTTTGCTTGCTAAAGATTCTAACACAACTTTAAGCAAACACATTAGCAAGAAGTTTTGTAAGTCGTTGAATAATAATTCGGATTCGCAACAAACACAATTAGGTGGAGACGGTGGAATCTTTAATTACGACGTAAATGAGGTTCGAGATCAAATGGCGAAGTTCGTGATTCAAGAAGCTTTGCCTTTTAGTCACTTCGACAATCCTCGGTTAGCCAACTTAATTCGAGAGACGTTTCAACCTCGTTACACTCACGTAAGTTGTACTACACTTAGATGTTATTGTTTAAAATTGTGGAATCAAGCAAAAAATTATTTAATTGTGTTATTTGAAAATATAAATACCGGTGTAATCTTAACTAGTGACGTTTGGTCGGCTCCACACGGTTTGCCCAAATCGTACATTTGGGTCACCGCTCATTGGGTAGATCCCAGTTCATGGCAAATGATGAAACGTACGATTGCATTCGAACTATTTCCGTATCCACGCACCGGAGAGTTTTTATTTTACTTTTTGGATAATGTATTTACTTTTAATTAATATTTTCAATGGCATTTGATAACGCTTCCAACAACACAACCACGATTGTAAAATTAAAAATAAAATATCTTCCGATTGCAAAAGATGATTTTTTTCATACTCGTGTTGCACATATTATTAATTTAGTAGTGCAAGATGGCCTATCCGTACCATTTGTTGATAACTTTATAAAAAATTTCGATTTATGTTACATGACGTTTTTAAAAAAGTAGATAAGATATCAAGATTATAAAAAACTTTGTAAGGATACAGAATCTATATTTTTAGGGCCTAATTGGGATGTACCTAATAGGTGGAATTCGACTTGTCACATGTTTGATTGTATTTTAAAACAAAAAGACACTTTAAAAGCTTTTCATAATAGTCTTTTGGATAATTGCGAAGCCGACCTGTTTCCGGATTTGGATTGGAAAATTTTGAACATGTATCCGAATTTCTTGATGTGTTTAAAAACTCAACTACAAAATTATCGAAAGTTTATTATCCCACTAGTTATTCGATGATTCAAGAATTATATATCATGGCTTTGAGTTTTAAAAATTTTTAAAATATAAATAATATATTTAGAGAAATGATATAACCAATAAAAGACAAATTTAAAAAATATTTTCTTGAGTTACTATCCGTTTTTACTTGTGCCGCTGCTTTAAATAATATTTTAAATGTTACGAGGGTTGAATCTTTGATAGACAAGATAAACGACAATTTGGATATACATGACGAAAACCCCAATTTTTCAACCGCGGCAAAAGAAATTTTTAATAAAAGTTTGAAAATAATTTATAATTTTTAATTAACTAAATATGGGCCTAACGTAATTATAACTATACCAAGAAAATCAACCTCAGTGCTAGTACCTCGGTTAAAGACCCGGTTATGACTATGTTGAATGTTGTTCGGGATGTGACAGCTAAACGACAAATGGCTAACGCCCCCACAAACAAACTTGGTAGATATAGTACAACAGATTTTATTTCCACTATAACTACACAAGATTATCATGCATTTGATATTTTGGCTTGATGGAAAGGAAAGGAATCCCAATTCAGATTCTTTCCGCTATGGCACGTGATTTACTATACGTCCAAGCTTTTACGGTAGCTTCGGAGTCTGCGTTTTCTCTTAGTGGCAGGGTAATATCATTACGGAGAACAAAATTAACTCCGGAAGCAGTGGAGATGCGCATTTGTTTAAAGGATCACTTAGACGCGATGGATCGTATACAAGACAAAACAAATCCTAAAGACGAAATTGCACTCGAATCTAAAGTACACGATGAAAAGGTAGAAGAATGAGTATCTTCTGGTATATCCAACGAATAATTAGCATTTGATGAAATTTCTCGAAGAAAAAAATAAATATTAGACGATAAGTTAAATAAAAGTTTTATATTATTTTTTATTGATTCGTTAATATATTTTAAGTTGTTTTAATAAATAAATGATAACTAATGTTTATTAATGTTGTTATAGATGTTTATTTAAGTTAAAAAGTTGTTTTAATGTGATGTTTTTTTCCAAAAATAATAAATGATAAATGATAAATAATAATAATAAAAAATTTAATAATATAATAATAATGATGATAAATAAATAAATAAAACCTGGTTGTACCGGTTTTTGTACCCGACCCAACCTAACCGGGTAGGTCGGGGTAGGGTATTATACATGTTGAACCCGACCCGAATACAAAAAAACCGATTGAGCCCAACCCGGTTTGAACCGATTTCGAGTCCGGTCTATAACCCGAATTGTGCATCTCTACACTCAGGTATCTGTGAATTTTGATCAAATATTCATAATTAATTAATAAATAAGAAGTCAAAACATATTATAATTCAACTCCAGAATTTCCACAAAATTTATAGTTGTGGCAATCTTGACTCACATATAATATTTGTTACCGATTACGATTCAAAAAAACATAATAGCATAGTTTCAGTGTTTCACTCGAATTGTATTTATTTTTTATTTTAATGTTTTTTTTTATTTTGTATTATCATTTTAGTTACAATTCAAATAACATAATAGTATCGTTTTAACACTCGACTTATATTTATTTTCCACTTGTATGCTTTTTATTTTTTTAATAATTATCATTTTAGGTAAAATCAAATGAAAAGAAAGTTTATATTGATCATTAAGTTATTATGACTACCTGGGTGAGAAAAATATAACTTGTTAGCATCACAACATGATTATTATTATATATTATTACTAGTTTTAGTAAATCCGTGTGTTACACGGATTGTATAAAAAATATTAATATAATAAAATTTATTAATTAGAAAATAATATTATAAGATATGATATGATTAAAATTATGTATGAGAAATGACTATAAACAATAAAACAGATATATCAACTTTTTAAAAAATTATTTTTTGTTTTTTTTTTTAAAACTAAACATTTTGTTTTAAAATAAACCGTATAAAAATGTTATTTTTAAGAATTTTCTTATTATAACTCCCAAATTTAGTTATTTTTGGTTTTAAAAAATTAACTCTTTAAAAATACCAATTTTAAAATATTTCGTATTTAAAAAAATGTTTTAAAAAGGTTTATTATTTTATAAAATTTATTTATTTAGAAATAACATTAATAAATAGATCTCCTTCTTAATTTATTAAATTTAAAAAAGTGTTAAATAATAGTATCTATTTACCTATAATAAAAAAGTTTTTTATGCCACATGTCAATATATTAAACATTCTCATTTCAATTTTTCTCGTCTCTCTCCCCTAATAAATGATAAAAATATATATAGTAATTATATTATTTAAAATATTTTTTAATTAACAAAATTGATATTGTAAAATTTTAATAACTTGATATTATAATAAAAAATACACTTTAAAAATATATGACACAATTTTTTTAAAATATGAAATATTTTAATACTATTTTACTAAGTTTTATAACATAATTATTTTTTTAGAATAAAATAAAAAAACCACAACGCTTAAGAAAATAATTAAAAAACACAATCTTTTAAAATGAAAATTTAAAATGATATAATTTTTTTACTTGCACTACTTATTTGCTTCTAATTCAATCATATCTTATTTACAAATATTATTTATAATTTTTAAAATTTTGTTACAAATTATTCATATATTTTTTAATCAACCCATGTATTACACGGGATACTATACTAATTAGTAATAAGGTAATTATTTAATATGTGAGAGAGACGAGAAAATTATGATGAGTATGTTTGTGGTGTTGACACGTGTCAATCTAAAATAACTTTTTATTAAAGTAGAAATATTTTAAACGTCAAATTTAGTATACTTATACTTTTAAATTACACCAATTACATTATGTATGTGTTAAAACTTTAAACTCAAAACTCTTTACTAAAAAGCAATTACTCTACAAATGGAACAACCCAACATTGGCTATCAACATGATTATTAATGTTCATTCAGAATTCAAGTATTAACGTTATGTTCTCGAGTTCATTTAAAAAGAAAAAAATAATGAATTTAAAGAAAAAAAAATTATTGTGTTTTAGAATTTTTTTAACTTAAAAGAAAGAAGTAACAGAGTTGTATTCTCGATCTCATTTAAGTAGGAAAAAGAAAATATATAAAAGAAAAATAAACATAAAATGAATCCTTTCAAATTGAAAGAAAGTAAGAAAAAAGAAAAAAAAAGTCCCAGATTATCTGTGGATGGAGAATTTAAAGTTTCTAAGGATCGGAATTTCATTTGTTAAAATTTGAATTACTCCAAAACCCCAATTATTAACTTCGTATTCACCTACGATTAATCCACGTGTCCTATTCGTTCCAGTGTCACTTTAATTTGCCCCCTCTCTAACCATTGCTTTCCTTCACTTGTTTAACCCCTCATTTCAAAAGTGCACTACAAACAAAGAATCTACACTTTCTATGCTTAATCACATATGCCCCTCATCACATCAAACCATTAGCATCTCAGATCTACACTTTCAATCATTCAACACCAATTCAATCTCCATTTCTCCATCATCAGATCCCAATCAATGGCCACGCTGCAGAAATTCAAAACCCTAGCCACACAATGCGCCGTCGCCGGAAGTCCCACACGTAGTCCCTCCACCAGCCCCGTCATCCACCTCCGTCGCCGGAAAACGCTGCGGATGCTTCTCAGCCGCGGCGGCGACGGCGGCGGCCGGCGGTTACCGGCGACCGATGAGGTCGCAGATCGGAGAACAAGCGATGTGGATTCGTCGGAGGATGAGAAGGATGCCGGTTCAAGGCGGAAGTTGAAGGACTTGTTCGTGTCTCCGTCGTCGTCGCCGCCGGTTGAGGGCGGAGGAGACGGTGTCGGAGAGGCGGACCGGTGGAGTGGTTACGACTGCGATCTGATCGTCCGGCGAGGCGGTGCGAGGCGTTTCACAGGTACGTTACGGCAACGGTTGCTTAGGAGAGCTTGGAGGCCTGTGTTGGTGACGATTCCTGAGTGAATTTTGATCTAGGGTTAAGGTTTAGAGATGATTTGCATAAGTAATTAGAGTAATAACAGAGTGAGTGATGATGGGTTTTTGATTGTGGTTTTGATAGAGTATGATTGGAGTAAATTCTACTTGAATTTATTATCAAGATAGGGTGCGTTATATACAAATTAGTTGCAGAATATATCATCAAGTTTATTCATCCATTTATGGATTTCAAAGATTTCAAAATAGGAAATTGATTACTTGATTATGAGCAGATTGAGATAAGGGTCTCAAAGTCATGAACTTGAAATTAATTAGGTGTTACCGTGTTAGATTAATCAGTATAAACTCTTTTAATGGTGACTTCAGTGGCATCAAGTCATTTTAGGTAGTACGGAGATTTGTTTAAGCAAAAGAGAAATTGACATAGCTTTTGTTAAAGGTTAAGAAATGTGAGTAACATATGTATTGATTTGTGCTAAACGTTTACCAAAATTACACATCAAAGCCAACACACACGTTGGTTAGTAATGTAATCGCTAACGGCTGACTATAAAAGTGCAATCTTTGGTTTATTTGTACGGTATGCACTTAGAAGAAGCACAAAAACTCACTCTAGAATAAATCGGATTCATTCAATTGAGATTTCAAGTAACTTATTAAAATACTTTAAAAATAATCACTTGATCCAAAAGTATTATCTAGAAAGCTCATTTACCTACAAAATTTAGGTTTGTGCTAAAACTAATGAGCGGAAGCATGTTTTCAATTAGAATTACAAAAAAAAAGAAGGTAACTCATACCCTATACCCACCTAGATCTGTTTTTTTTTAATTTGGGAGCATTCATAGTAGTTTTTTTATTTTTATTCGTATAATAACATTAAAAATCATTGTATTTTATTTTTTCTTTTCAATTAAATAATACATTTTATACTTTTATTATTATTTTTTTCTCTCTTCTTCACTCACCATTACTTTAAATAATATTAAAATTTATAAAGATTGAATAGTGATTTTTTAAATACACTAATCCATAATAATATTTCCTCTCTCCTATATTCACAACCACAATAATATACCAAACACATTCATATATTTTTTAAGATTTCACTGTGAGTGTTCTTATGGGTAATAAAAAAAAATTACCAAAATAAACATTTGACCAAATTAAATTACCATTTTAACCATTGAAAAATAAATTTACAAAAAAAACAACCAATTAAAACGAGCCACGTGTCTATTCCTCGTCATGTGGCGAAGAAAATCCATAATCCCTCGCTGAAAAGGTGACTGGGCGAGAGATTTACATAATCCCTCGCTGACGTGTCGAAATGTTAGTGGTTTCTCGCTGAAAAGGTGACTGGGCAAGGGATTTACATAATCCCTCGCTAACGTGTCGCAATTTCAGTGGTTCCTCGCAAACATGTCACGTTTCTCGCTGACATGTCCCATTCCTCGCCTATAATTATCAAAATGCCACTACTCGCTTAGGATTTTTTTAAATACAAAATTTTAATAAAATTATTTACCAAATATTATAAAATTTTAATTTTAAAAATTCAATTATTGTTTTTTAAACACTTAAATTTGTTATTTAATGTGGTTTTCCCCTATATAATACAACTTTCCTCTTAACATACTTATCAAATTTGGTTATTTACTTTATTCATTTTACTAGTTTAGAAATACGTTTTTATTACGGGTTGAATTAAAATATTAAATTAATAGTTAATATTTAATATTTAAAAGTTTTTAAAATAATTTTTTAGATAAAAATATGATTCGGATTATGTATACTCAACTATTTTAAGTAATAATAATTTTTAAAAACTTAAAAAAATTGCATTCACTTAAACAAAAGTTTTTTAGTTTGTTTTATTATTTTAAACTTTTTTTTTAAATAAGTGCAAGTTTTTAAGTTTTTTTAAGATGAAAGTTTAAAATATATTGGTATTACGTAAAATAGTTGAGCATACGTAATCCGAATTAGATCTTATCTAAAAATTATTTTAAAATTTTTAAATATTAAATTTAACTATAATTTAATATTTTAACTCAACCCATGTTAAGAATGTATTTTTAACTAGTAAAATGAATAAAGTAAAAAAACTAAAATTTGATAAGTTTGTTAAAAGGAAAGCTTGTATTATATAGGGGAAAACCACATTAAATAAAAAAATTTAAGTGTTTAAAAGACAATAAATGAATTTTTTTAAAACTAATGATTTTTTAATATTTGGTAAATACTTATTTTAAATTTTTTGTATTTAAAAAAATCTTAAGCAAGTAGTGACATTTTGGTAATTATGGGCGAGGAATGGGACATGTCAGCGAGGAACTACTGAAATTACGACACGTCAGCGAGGAGTAAATCCCTCGCCCAGTCACATTTTCAACGAGAGATTATGGATTTCCTCGCCCACGTGGCGAGGAATGGACACGTGGCTCGTTTTTATTGGTTGTTCTTTTTAGTAAATTTATTTTTCAATGATTAATTATAATGGTAATTTAATTTGGTCAATGTTTATTTTGATGTAATTTCCCTATAAAAAAATCTTTATACGTTTGTACCATTATATGTTTGCAAGGATTTAAAAGTAAAATCCCATACCCGATTGCCCTTTCCTCTTTAAGGTGAACACTAGACAGTAAAAGTGGTTTGTACAATATGGATTCCATTTTGAGCGTGATTTCAAGACTTGACTGTAAAAATTCTAATTTTTCTTTGCTGCTTCATCCATAAAAAATGTGCTATCTTAAAGGTTTTTAACTAATAATCAAATTCTAAAGCATCTCTTAAAAGAAGTAAAAGAAGTTTTTAATCCCATTGAATTTTATAACTGCTTTTTGACAATTAGCACTTCATATGACAATATCACATTTCACAAATTTAGAAAGAGACATTGTGTTTTTTATAAAGATACGTTATACGTATCTCAATTTATATGTCTAATTATCCTTATATCAAAATGATATTACACATTTACACATGTAATAAAATCAAATCAAATATGTGAAAGAGGACACAAGAAAAAGATTACTTTTTAACAGTGTAATGTATCCAAACGATGCCGTTTTGGGGAGGTAAAACTAGAAGAAAGATGAAAGAAAGAAAGAAAAAGAAGAGAAGGAATTGCTTTTTGCAGAGAATGGGATGAAAGAAAGTATGGGGGAGATCTTTATGGGAATGGTTGAAAGTGAAGTGGAGAGATTTCCCACTCACCTCCTTTTCCTCATTCTTCTATACCATCACTTTGTATTTATTTATTTTCTTTTTCAAGATCATCGTATGGAGTATATTTGATTGTATATATGTACGCCTATACTAAAAAGAATAAAGCTTTCAGAAAAGCTTAAGAAGTTCTTACGATGTGACACGGATACCGTGATGATCGAATCACACAATATTTAACAAAACTCGATGGTTTTGGTGGTTTGGTTTTAATTGAAACGAATTTAAACTAATAGATTAAAAATTAATTAAGTAAAACTACCCAACTAAAAACAGTACATACACTAAAACATTGAAATGATACAATTTTTAAATATAAGAATTTGTAGAAGTGAATAAAAATATAAAAAAATGAAGATTTTGATAATATAAATAAGGTGAATTGAATTTTTAATAATACTATGATTTATTGGCCAATAATAATCCGTATTATCAATTTGTCCAACAATAATCACAACTTTCTTCTATGCTGTTGAGACCAATCCTACTAATATAATCATTCATTTATTCGCATTTGATTTTGCTCATGCTAATACAGAATAGAAAAACATACAATAAAATAAAGTGAAAATGAGTGAAAATCGTATGTAAATCAATAATACTTATGCTACTAGAATTGCCCATGAAAAAAAAATGAAATCTAGGATTATTATTGACCAAACTGATAGTATTAATTATTATTGGTTAATAAGTAATAATTTAGATTATTAAAATTCAATTTTCCAATAAAAAATATACTTGATAGATTAAAGAGTTAGATTAAATTTTTCTAGTAAAGTTGTTAGTATACATCAATGGTAATAGTTTGAATTATTAAAATATAATTTTATTTAATTTTTAGAGAAAATTGCATAGATGGTCCATGTGGTTTAATTAAATTGCATGTTTGATCTCCAAACTTAAAAAAAAATACAAAGTTAGTTTAAACTTATGTGTATTCATTGCATAATTGGTTCCTACCGTTAAATTCATTCAATTTTTATGCATTTTATAATATTTAAACTCACTATTAAATTTAACTTTAGAGACTAAAAGTACATCCATATAAAAGTTTGGACCGACTTTGCAAGTATTAAGACAAAGGACTAAATTCGCAATGGCTATATAAAAGTTTGGATTAACTTTACAATTTTTAAAATTCGGAAACCAAATGTCCAATTTGATCAAACTGCGGAAACCATTTATGCAATTTTCTTTTATTTTTATGAATATCATATTGTTTATCAATTTTTAAAATATTTTATATGTACAATAAATTAATTAATAATCAGAAACCAACTAATCAAACAATGGATAGCACCTACCTTTTTTTAAAAATAGCACTAGCACTGGTGTTATAACCCAAACCATATTCATATATTAGGCACCTAGTTGGCTAGTTGTTAAGAAAGAAAAAAGGCACCTATTCGGCTAGTCCAACTAACGATAAATATAGCAGGCCCATCAGCATGAATTTAAGGCCCATGCACATGACTTTCTTCAACTATTAAAAAACCTGGTCCCTGGACCCTGGCCATACATTTAACGTTTGAGCAACTATAATAAGATTATATTAAGTTTGTTTGAGAAAATTAGGGGTGTGTAATGGGTCAAACCCGGACCGGACCAGTTAGAACCGGCCCGAACCAAGGATTAAAATGTACGAGATTTAAGGACCAAAGACGGACCTTATAAAGATGGGTCGGTCCGGTCCGGTTTCAGGCCTAACGGGTTGGTTCTACTAATTGGGTCTGACCGGTCCGAAAAAAATAAATATGATGCTTTAGAGGGCTAGAAATGAACACACTAAAATAAAATAATATGATACTTGAACACACTAAACAATAATATGTAAAGCAAACTTGTAAATAAGAATATATGTAATTTAAAAAATCTTTACTTACAAATAAAGTTTTTGTAATGAAACCAAATAATAAAATAAAAACACCAAGTTTTTTCATTTAATCTTCATTTACTCTTCAATCACACACAAAACCAATGTTATCATAAATTTCTAAAAAAAAGTTAATTATTAGAAACTCAACAGATTTAATAAATTTTATAGCATATCATAGAATTTTAAATTTAAACTGACCTGTTGCAAGATTGTTAAATTTTCTTTTGATTTCCTTTCTTATTATTCAAACTTAATCTTGCATACAAATCAAAGCCTCAACAAAAGGAGGGGACACTCCATACTTCGGTCGATAATCGGCTAATATAAGGTTGGTTAGTCGGTGTAAATCGGGTTTTTTTATATTTATTAAATCGATCTTTTTGGGTAATACAAGTTTTTATCGGGCCCAAACCGGCCCGGACCAAAGACAAAACAACTAAAAATTTAGGACCGTGGACCGGACCATATGTATGCATAATGGTTTGGGCCGGTCTGGTTTTTGGTTTTTGGTCAGGTTTTTTGGGCCCGCTTCTATTATGCTCACTCCTAGTGAAAATTAGGGAGGTTCAAATTCGGATATCCGAAAATTTCGGATAGTGAATTTTACTATCCGAATCCGAATTTTCGGATTCAGATATCCATTCTTCCAAAAAAAATTGTTTATTTAATAAAATTTATAAAAATATAATAAATTTTATTGATTTTTTTTCATATATTGGAAGTTTTTATTAAAAATATCTGAAATATTTGAAAATATCCAAAATATTTAATTAATAGTTAATATTTTTAAATTTTTATTAAAATATTTTGTATATTCCGGATATCCAAAATATCCGAAAATTCTCAAAATCATTATTCAAATCTGAATCCAAAATTTCGGATATCCAATTTTTGGATATTTCGGATTAGTTTCGGTGTCGGTTTCGGTTTCGGATTCGAATAATTTTGAACACCCCTAGTGAAAATGTGCTTCTATCTTACCTTCTCTACCCGTGATATTCTTTCAACTATATAAAACATTCCAGACAAATGATGTTATTAGAAAATAATCTTCGTAATGTGATTCTCATGATAGTGTTTATGGAAAACACTATAACAGTTTTTTTAAAACAAGACATGTTATATACCAAGGCAACAAGATTGTTTAAGAACAGGGTCAACCCAAGGGTGGGGCAACCTTCTAGTGCCTGATCTCTTGAGGGGCTCAAAATCTTTTAATAAAATCTAAGTATATATTATATCTTTTAATATAACTTTTTTATAAAATTGACTCATTACACACTTTAAATTAACCAAATTTATCCAATTTTATTTAGGTTCAACTATTTAACCAATTTTATTTTCGCATAAGCATAATACACAAATAAATCTAAACCCATTAAAAAACAGTAAAAAAAATTTCATCTGGAGCCAATTTTTCTAATTCGCTCTGGGCTCCTAAATCCCCTTCATTTGATATCAAGGCTAGAGACTTTCTATGGCTGAAAACCAGATCCCAAATTCAAACTCAAAAGTTGAAGAAGTTGTGTGACTTTAATCATGTAACTTTCCTTTTCTTTCTTTTGGTTCTTATGACTAGCCTCTGGCTAGTTTGCTAATTGCTATGTAATGCTTTTTTTTCCTTGAATAAAAAATAAGAACCCTTGAAACTCATAATAAGATTATTCAAAAGATTATGACAGGAATCAAGAAATCATAATAACAAACTATTCAAAAGATTATGATAGGAAGCTAGTGAAAGTAAGATTGAAACTAAAAGACTGATTTATATAGAAATATTAGATGTTTGTAAACTAAGCCAATAGATTTGCACATGATGAGTAGATCAGTAGATATCAAAGAATATCTCCTCTATGCATACCCACACCCATACAACAAGATCACTGTGGAATACTAACTTAACCTTGATGTATCCTTCCTGAAATAGGCCTGGAGCCCACGTTGAATCACACACGTGACACATGTGATGTTTCTCAAATAAGCATTTCCTCGTACTGTTCTCAACTTCTTATGCTATTAAACAATTAGAATATCATAGCATATTAATATTTACGGTATAGTCCAAGAGATATACACAACAACATACTTATTCAGCGTTCGAGGGTGTATAGTGTCTGTCGATTATGCAGTCCTGTCGTAAGCCTGTAAGGAGAGGACGCTTGTACCAATCAAAAACTTTTCCTGCGAACGGACATGTGAGTTTCTTCTTGCAGCTCTAGACATCGAAAGGCTCTCCTGTCCGTATTATGAAAGCAACTCTCAGATATCACTATGGTTTTTTAAAACCATTCTTACCACATAAATCCAGTTGCTTTACTGTCTTTCTTTCTTCAAGATGTCCGTGTTTTTGCATTCATGTCTATGTATTTTGGTCTTTCAGGGCATCCTGAACAGAAAAGAGACCACTCTTTAAGCATCTTATGGAAACTATGGGTGTTCGAAATCTGATTTACTGCATGATGAAAATTCTAGGTTGAACTATTAACAACAGTTTTAAAAAACAACAGACCGAACTGGCCGGGGTGGGTGGGTTGGCTAGTTTTAGTGGTTGGGAAAGGATTTTGTTATTTGTTTACCAAAATTGTTAATTGCTTAAAAAAAGTTAAAATGATAAGAAGATGGTTTGTGACTATAATATATACACATAACCACATAATATAAAAATTTAAAAAAAAGAAGACAGTTGTTTGGTTTAGTTTTCAAAAACAGTTCCAAACTGTTTGCGGGACAACCAATTTGCCAAAACCGAACCGTATAAATCTCAAACTGCCCAAATCGGCCAAGCTGCTTTGATTTGAGCAGTTTGGTAATAAAAACTTGTTTAAAAAGTTTTCGCAGAGTATCTTGGCTAAAAAAATTCCTAGCTATGTAACATAGGTATGTATGACTGCATAGGCTCACCAATTTGCACTTGAGTTCATAGATAGCCTGCTGTCTCATGTTTGCAAAAAATCTCAACGACTGAAACAGCAAAAGACAACACTATTTACCACTTGATATTAAAGTATTAACAACCATATGAAGCAAGATTCTCCATCATGAAGAACCGCAGAGGTGGCAACTTCGAACCGTTGACTTATGAATGGGAAAGGAAAGTCATCAAAATTCAAAACTGTATTTTTAATATTTTAATGCATTAAACTTCTTGAATCATTTCATTTAGCTTATTAGATTGTTCTTGAAATGATATAGCTTTTGTAATCATATTCAACATGCTAAATATCTGTAGAAAATTTAAAAATTTTGGACAAAGGGAGTTTCAACAACATAACCCATACCAAAAAGTACACATTTTGACCCATCATGCGACCTACGTGACCCACCCATTTTGCCACCTCTAAGGAATAAGGTAACATGAACGCGCAATGAAAAGCAAGAGATTTACTTACCCCTATTCTTTGCATCTGCAAAGATTTTTGTAATGCTTCTCTTTTAGTAAGGAGGTTTCTTGAAAAATTTAAAGGGCGTTTATAATTCTTCCCACGATAAATAATAATAGCATACCCGAGTTTCAACTTCTCTACGGAAACAAGTACCCCACCACTCTCGGCTTCAAGACATTGTGCAGTGTACAATATCCTTGAAAACACTCTTTGCATTGTAACCACTTTCACTATTTCCCTATGCTTCCAATGTTGATGCAAACCTTCTATTACTCCATCAAAAATACCTCGTCGTCCTAAAATCCAACATTAACAACCTTAAACTAATAAAAAAATTATCTTTGCAGCAAATGGCATAAAAAGGTTTAATTTCTCTTTTAGGTAACCTTTTTGCTGGTTCAACCCTTCCCAAAAATATTTTCAATGGTTAAACCAACAATATGGTGAAGTTTGTTGGTTTATCCAACATTAACACGAATTCGATAACATGCCTCAAAATTTAAAACCGTTTAAATGAGAGGTAATATGACCAGTTACCACTCAAAATGATGACATATCACTACATCGATTTTTTCTGCGAGTAAAAGTGAGTTACCCATAGCATAAATGAAACCAAAATTCATTACTTTATCTAAAAGATTGGTATGAGCGTTTTTACTTACCAAGTACTAATGTGCTATCCATCTTTAATCCCATCTTTCTGAAGCACTCCCTCTCTTCGCTTGTTATAATCTCTCGATCCTCATTTGGCTCAACAGGCTCCCATGCAGAGTTTAACTTCGCCAGCTCTTTTGACGCCTTATTTATCTTCATTTTAAGCTGCAAAAAAATTCTTATTAGTCCATCTTCATTTTCCGACAACAAAACACAAACAAAAAAAAACTTAAAATACACATACGAGTGCAAACTTGCGCTCTTGAATCCGAATTTCTCTTTCTAATCTTTGCTTCTCGGCTTCTACTTGAATTTCAGTTTCACCAAGTCCAGCCTTGAATCCCTCATGTTGCGATTGAATAACTTGAAATTCTTTTAATGTACCAACAGTGCTAAAATCTGATGATGGTTGGTCAAGATAGTCAAAGGTTTCAACTGTATTAGCACGTATGGTTTCTTCTTGAAGTTGGAAGCTTTTGATCTCCATTTCTCGGTTAGTAACAAGATTTGCAACATCAGGGGGAAGGAAATCTTTGCCTCTGTAAAGTATTATATAGAACTTATTACGTAGTAATAACACTCCGCCAGTAAGAAGCTGCACATGTAAAGATTTATTGCTTCTAAGTTGAATTGATAGTAGCATTGAGTTTTAAGTCAAATTGATAATATTAAACATCATACCTTAAGCTCAGAAGCCATCTGCTCATTGCTAGTGTTAGGAATCCCCCATTTTACCGCAATCTTTGCTATATGACATTTTTCCCACAGTTTTAATATGGCTGCAGCCAAGCCTTGAAGGTTTCGGTTTCTACCTATACAAGTTTAAAAGACAATGACACAAATGATCATTCATTTTTTAACGTTGGATAGGCATATTCTGTTTATGATCATCTAATTATTAACTGGTCGAATAATAAGAGTTATTAGAATGATTAATGTGCATACCGAGGACAAAATGAGTAGGCAAATGGTAAGCAAGCTTCCTCAAGTGAGTTAACTCAGTATCAGTAAGCTTAGATCTACCAGTGAACGGGTAAAGCCGTGATGGTGGCTTGTATCCATTAACCACTTCAGGAAGCAAGTCTGCATCCACAGGTAGTGGCTTCGGCATCCACCAATCAATAAACCGCGGTCCCAACCCGTCTAATAACCTATCAGCTTCCCTCTCATAGAGTGACCCTTGTACAGGCACTATCCCCTCTTTGCCACCATGCCCACCAACTGTTTGATATATTGTTCCACTGATATCTTTATACGAAAAAACGTGTTTACCTCTGTAATCGAGTCCTCTGTAGACAACAAGAACATCCTTCTTACTCCATATCACAAACCCTCCTGTCTTAATCTACCAACAAAGATTTCTTGATCAATTTTATGGGTCTGATTCATATGGTGAAAATTGAACTTGAAAACAATAACATAAGCAAATCTAATAATTCATGTGTAAACATATGTACAGAAGCAATGAAGCATTACTAACCTCTACAATTTCGCGTGCTCGATCCATATTTCGACACAAGGGCACATCGAATTTAAGCATTGCAAGCTCATCAGTCTTCCAAATCAACCTAATTTGTTCAACAACACCTTCATTAACTCCAGCTTTCTTTACCTTCACCCAATTCCTCATCTTCTTCGCTTCACTTCTCAATCTCTCAAGCAACCCCTCATCAAACCTCAAATCAGCTGCAGTCACCGTCTTCTCCTTCTTCATCCTCCTAAACACCATCTTCTCCTCCCGTTCCCATGGAAGCTTCCGACGAACCCACCTCTTATCTCTTCCACCATAATCATCATCATCATCATCATTTCCCAGCTTATCAAATGACAAATCAAACTCTATACGCTCTGTATTCATCTGGGTATCCTGTAATTCTTGAGTTTCTTGATCAAGATTATCGATACTGTACAGGATCTTCTTCATCGCATGCTTGCCTCTACCGCCACTGACCTTTTGGGTGAGTGTTTTTACGGTCTTTTCGTGGTTGTTATCGGGGGATTTCTTCTTGTTTTTAGGTTTTGAGAAGTCTATGACTTGATTGGGTTCAAGAACAAGAGGGGTTTTCATCCATGGAGCTGTTTTGGTGGCTGAATTTGGAGGATTTGGGTTGAATTTATGGTTTTTGTTGTGAGTTTCGGTAGTGGGGACTGATATTGAATTGGGGGTGTTTCGTTGGGTTGAGGAGTTGAAGATTTTTGGAAAGTTTGAAGCTTTTGAGAGCATTGTGGGAGAGAGAAACATTGTTGTTGCAGTGTGTCGAGACTCGAGAGAGATGACTGATAGAGAAATCAGAAATGGCAAATCTATCCGAGTGTTAGAAAGTAAGCGCCATAAATATCTTGACATGTCATCGTCCACGTGGCATGAATTGGATGATCAGGCAAGCACTTCCGGTAAAATGTCTTCGTTACAGAAATTAAGTGTTTAAATTTTAAAAGCATTATTTTATACGGAAACTTATTTTTGACACATTTTGGTTTCTATATCTCTTCTAGCAATATATAGAAATAAATAGAGAATGCAAATAAATAGGTTGTCCGTATGACAAACCTCTTTTTAAAAAAAAGTTTATGTTATTAACACTTTTTTTTAAAATATATTTTATACGCTTGCCTTCCATTAACATTTCTAATCAATGCATAGAGCGAAAACTTGAGTTTCAATGATGGATAAAACTTTTAATTAACGAAAACTTGAGGGATAAAGTAAAATGACAACCAAAGAAGAATATGTAGCTCGATGACGAATGATCCTACTATCAAAAAAAAATTTAGGACTTTTTGGGGAAAGAGAGAAGGGCTCTAATATATTTGTTTGTGCATGTGGATAAACTTTTAAAAGAAAATAAAAAGCTAAAGAAGGGATGTGATATTAATCGAACATTCAGATCCACAACCATACCCGGGTACAAACAATGTAACTGTGTATAATCCGTAATCCGCTCCATGTGTTCAAACATATGGTTGTGTAAGGACATTAGTGATTGTTACAACCCATGATCCAGCAGTTGGTGTAAGACCTCAGAGAATTAACAAAGGCTTATAGTCATCTAGACGACCCAATGAACAAGCTTAGATTCTCTATCTCATGATTATCCCGTCTTTATCCTCATACACATATTTATTCTCACACCAGAGGCCGGTGGAGAAATAGGTGATCTACCAGTAAATCATATTTAGAAACAAATTTTGATTCAATAGCTAAAAAGCTGTATCAACTAGATATTTTGCTTTGGAGCCTTGGATCTTTAACATGTTCAATACTAAACGTGTCAAATTCCATGATTCTTGACCACACATCTCCCCAAATAATAGAACTGATTTTATTTTTCATATTTTTAATGAATACACATACTTGGTCCAAACAGATACTTAAAAACCTATTAATAAGATCAGATAGATCTAAATTGTTAATATAGAGAAAGCAAAGCTCCACAAACTCATTCTCTTCTCCACCAACTGTATCAAACACGAACTCACCTCATTTAACTGTCAAACAGACATTTACAAACAATGAAGAGTCACAAACAACATCTTAACACCCATCACCGAGAACCGGTTTTTTGAACAGTTATAGATTCTTACTTTCGTCTTCCAAAGGATCTCGAAGGGTACTGAACATCCAATCCATCCAAACTGTATAATGTCCATAGTTATGACGGTATGTCGTGTGATGGATTGTGTGGTACCCTGCACCCATCACTGGCCATAACTTCCCATGAATACAATCATGAATATTTGCTGTCCATATAGCTTCCATGAATAACAGCACAACGTGTGTTGTGAAATGTGTCGGCACGAGAAATAGCGAAATCACATGTGGCACTGCCTGCAGTATTCCATCAAGAGGGTGAAACGCCAATCCTGAATTTTATAAAAAAAATTATACACAATTATAAACCAGTTATGTTAAAGTTTTCATATTTAAGCGTAAAGTAAGATAAGACAAGGATACTCACCAGCAAATGGGGAAAGGGTGTTTTGCTTATTGTAGATATGGTGAGTTGCATGAAGATATTTGTACAGAGGTTTAATGTCATGCAATTCTCTGTGCATCCAATAGATGCCGAATTCAACAAATATCAGATAAAGGACCAAATAACAAGTGTATGACACCCATCCAATATCGGATATCCTTGAAAAACATCTGGTCCATCCGTTTTCAACCATGTATTCAGAGAGTGTAGGAAGAGCACAGTACCATGGCATGGCCTTCATCGCGACATATATTTGCAAATACATCGCTTTTTTAGAAGGGATAGCATCTGCAGGCCAATAAAGATTTTGATAAAACAGTGCTACATTTATTTTCTTTAATAACATGAAACAAAAATTTATAAATAGGAAATGAGTATTCAGTGATGCCATCATTGTCGATTTACTAATCTTTCTTGGGCATATTGGTCAATATCATATGATTCCTAGTGGTTTGACTCGTACCCTTGGTCGTAAAAGGCATGAGGTGTTACAACTTACAAGGCGTTTAGGTCCTGAAAGCCAGGGTGCGAGATGAGAGTTTCATGTATGCAAGGCGTTACTCTATGCACAAGCAAACAGGCTTTATGTACAACCAAATGATGTATCTCTCACATCTCCTTTACATATCAGCCTTTTTATCAAGGAAACCATTCATGATCTCTTCATTCTTTTAATTGTTTTTACGTATCAGCCTCTTACACACCTACGTAACCAACTTTGACCCAAATGTACATGAAGAGCCACCTCAAGGCTTAGAGGTGCGCCTTAGACATGCTTTCCAAACCAAGTTTTTACCAACTGGAATCTTCTGTGAATTATTATAGATCAAGTTAAAGCAAGACATGATTCTGTGTTATAACCTAGTTAATGTTGCTTAGTGGTTTGTGTAGAGGTGATATCAATCCAAATACTAAATGTAACAACAGGGACAAAAAGAGCATGAAGTTGAAGTTGGTGTCATTCTCAATATGTATCATGAACATCATCACTCAAGTATCATTCTCTAAAACTAGAAGTGACCTCTTTATTAAGGTATTATGTAAAGCAACATGTGGGTCATCAGTCAACTAAGGATAGCACATTAAATCTACTATCATCATCAATCCTCATCACACCAAATATCTTGCTTATGGTGGTAGCAACAATTAATAGTCATTTTCTCTCTCACTCCTGATACACAAACAGTCATCCTAAATCCAAACACTGTCATATGGGATCAAAGCCTACACAAATGAGATCAGATCCTGCAAATGTTGAATGCCAAATCACCAGTCACAGTCATATGCTAAAGATCCAGTGCAAACAAAACCCTTAAAACATAACTAACAACTGCTGATTACAATCATCCACAGCTCTTGATAATAACTGCAGTTGAAAAGAAAAAGAAAAAGCAAAAGGGCAAACATTATATCAAACACATGGTGTGCATACGACTACTGATTAAAATTGAACTCACAAACCACCGACCCACTTCAAGAACATCAAATCCTCAAAAGACTACACTCCCTTGAATCTCAAACTCATCAAATCAATACCCAAAAAGCAACTACTCAGCAGCTAACTCTCAAATCACAAACAAAATCTAACCTTTGGGAAGATACACATTCCGCTTAACGTGATAGATGTAGAAGCACCAAATGAATCCAGAGACGAAATATAGAAGTGTAGCGGCAATGTAGTTACGCAACCACCCTTGAACAAAGTGTGGAAGTGTTGTCCACCATTTCTCCGGCAGCAAGCTTCCGAGCACTATCTGGTTGTACAATGTGGTCTCCTTAACGAAAAGCCCCAAGTAGTCGTCCATCGGTGAGTGAGAAAATTGGGGATAATGGGGTTGTGGGTGTCGGATTCCGGCGAGGGGTTAGCCGGCGACGGTGTGGTGGGCGGAGATACGGTGGAGATTGGGTGGTTTGTGGGCGGAGTTGAAGGAAAAAAGGCGATATAAATAAGAGGGCATACGTTTAGCAGTGACAAAGGAGTATAGGACATGTGACTTGGGTTCTTTGCATGTTGTACAAGTGATTAGGCATAATGTACAAGTCTAGAGTAGCGATCAAAGAGAAATAAAGACTAAACAATAGTACATTATAACATTAATATACATGTATCTTAACAACTTTTTTTATTTTTCTGGGTGTGTCAGTATTATAATTTTTCATCTTCACGTTAAGTTTGGATTTACATGCTCCACTTTTATCACTTAGTATTTTATATGTGAAATTTCAAACTATATTTTGGATTAATTTATATTTACTATATTATTAAGATAGATGGGTGATTTATGGTTGTCTCATTGTTTTTTATATATTTCTGAAATATTTATCAGCGGTTTCTTTTATTTTTTTTAATGCATCACTGGTATTCTTTTATCATTTAAATCATTTTCCTTAGAAATTACATCATCTTAATTTAATTTTAGAATTTAGAGATTTATAAAAAATTTACTAGTTTAATTAATTCCAAAAAACATAGCTTTGATGACATAGAGTTTTACAAACAAGTGAACCACGTACATATCATAAACACTAGAACAGTCTACGTATCCATGGCACCAGAGATTCAAGTGTAAATATATAACTTAAGTAAATAATAAGTTAATAAGTTGGTTATGGGTAAAGGCTAATTGTTTCACTTAGATCTTAATCATATTGTTCTTATGATACTACTTGATCATCAAATTAATTTGCTTCTATCATAATCAAAAAATTAGGTTACATGTCTAATCGTAATGATCAGTTCAACGAGACATTCAATCGTGATGCCCAGTTTTAGTAGAATATGAAACTTGGATTAAAGTGACTCAATAGATTGATGGAATGAAAAACACAAACCTTCATTCTAGTAAAGTTTGGTTGAGCCTGTAATGTTAGGCGACTTCTCTCTTGAACATTTTCCCCACTTCCACGAACGTGATGTTATTAACGTCGTTAAACTCTTCAATACCCTCTCCATCAATTTCAAGTTTCTCTTCTCATCGATTTTGTATACCAATGTTGTTTTCAATTTACATCTCTGAACCCTAAATTTATTATTAAGAGTTTCTAAAAATTATAGAAAAACAGTATTCATTTGAAATGCACATACATATGACAATCTCACGTTTATTTGTTTAATTTCTTTAAACCTAATTAGGTTTATTAATTATTATTAAAGAGTAAAATTTAACTTCATTTAGAAAATGAACTATGAACATGAGTTACGGGAATTTTCACAAAAAAATTTAATAGTTGAGTTGACGTACCTCAAAACTTTAATAGAATAAATGGAAGTCTTGGTTAAAATCTTATATTTGATAAAAAAAAAGAAGGATTCAGGTTGGACCATTAGTTTTCTCTCACTTATATTGAGTATTTTTTGTGAATTGTATCAGGTTACATACTCGATTAATAAAAATAATCGGGTAAACTAGTGAACATTAGTGATCCAATCAGCCGTTAAAAAAAAAAGACAAAAGAAGATCAAGGGATTGTATATCTGAATCAACGAATCAAAAGAAAATGTCGATGGTTATGAGTTTTGATAGTTAGGTTGGAGAATGATGGAAGACGAGAGAAGAGAAGCAGTAATCGCATTTGTCACATGTCTAGACCCTAATTATAAACCCTCGTCTGTTGTTTCTCAAGCTCGTATTTTGAAATTTCAGCTTAAATGATTCAATTCATGCACTAGTTGAATTCAATTTATGGTTTTGAGCCAATCATAATTCAATATTCCTCTAATTATCTTCTAACAGTTGCTATATTTTCATGTAAATTTGTTGAATCTTTTGACATCTGTAATCCGTGTATAGTCTTTGGTTTTGGAATTGAAACTTGCGATGTAATTAGGTGATTTCGATTCGCAACTTTCCCTTTTCAATCATTTTAGGGGTGTTTTGAGCGTGATCGCAACATTTCTTGGGTTTATCTGGTTTTCGCATAACTATTGGTTTTCTCAAAAACCCTCCCTATATATATACACACACATATGTGTAGGGTGTGGTGTGTGTGTGTATGGTGTAGATCAACTCCAAACAAATAAAAAATTGTGGAAGCTTATAGAAATACATTAAGAGCAAGTTAAATCATTATATTTATTGTATATATAACTTCATTATACGTACAAAATAGTATGTTTTTTAAGTATATGTACAAATTCACGTGTGTTAAATTAGTAACACATGTGCAAACTTTATGATACACGGAATACTATTTGTGTAAGTTGTAACTTACACACTGTAATATACAATGTACTAGTTTTATTAAACCCATGTATTACACGGGTTGAATAAATAAAATATTAATATAGTAAGTTTATTAAATATAAAATGATATTATATGATATAATATAAGTTAAAGTACGTATGAGAAATGACTATATATAATAAAACAGTGATATCGACTTTTTAAAATATTGTTTTTAGTGTTTTTAAATAAACATTTTTTTAAAACAAACCATATAAAATACATTTTGAAAAAAAAAAGTTCTTATTACAACTTCCAAATTTGCTTAATTTTGTTTTAAAATTTTGACTTTTTAAATATTAAAAATAATATATTGGTAATTAAAGTAATTATTTAATCAGAGAGAGTCGGAAAATTTTTTATGAAAAGGATTGTGGTGATGATATATGACATTCTCATTTACTATTTTATTAGAGTAAGAAGATAAGTTACATTTTAAATTGTCTCTTTCTCTTTTTATACACATATATAAAATGAACATTATGTTGTAATGTGTAATAATATTATTTCTTTTATAAAATAATGATTTAGATTGATTTTGTTTGTTTTCGTAAATTTGCATAAAGTTTACAAAGTTTTTATTGGTTTGCAATTGATTTATTTCTCTTACATATTTTACTTTCAATTATCAAGGCAAACCTTTTAGTAATTAACTAAATTACCATATATATTTAATATTAATCGAAACGAATAGTAAAATTTAGGATACAAACTGTTCGTTTTTAGATCAATGGTTGTGTTTTTATAGTAAAATGACAACGATACAATCAAGTTTTTCTCCATGTTTGGTTAGACGTGTTGATACATATCATCTTTAGGATATATGCACATTTAGGGTGGTTTGATTCTTCAACATTTTAATTTACAAATCAAGTACAAATTAAAAAAAATCAAATTTGTAATAATTATCGTAATTAAATATTGTTTTAAATAGTACTGACTTCTATGTTTTCATCTAATTTAACTTATCTTTGAAAATTGTGATTACATTTTTTTTTGAACGGCTCACGAATAATTATTGAGTCCGGTCACCCTGGTAAACTCATTGGTGAATGACCACCCACGTCTGCGAGCACAGACAGCGTTGGTGACCCGGTTCGCCCACCATTCCAAGGAAAACTCACCACCTAAAGACTCACTGTGACAAAACCCTTGGTCCACTTGAAACATATTATACCCAGTGAGACTCTAACCCATAACTCCCACTTTGAAAAGTCTTGAGTTTTTCCTCCTAAACCACTTGATCTATGACTCATTGGCAATTACATTTTAAATTTCGAAACTATATTTCGCTATTTTTTAAATATTTATGTACTAGGAAACTATATTTCGTTATTTTTTAAATACTTACGTGCTAATTGTACTTTTTCATTAACCAAACAATTATTGCGTGAATTTAAAATTTAGAGTTAAATATGTTTTTCATCCCTTAATTATCATTGAGTTCAAAAGTTTAAATTTTATCATTTTCGTTTCCAAAAAATTGACATTTAAATCCATTTAAAAACTTTTGATTAACACCATTAAATTTTTATGCTATGTTATGGTTGTTTATATTAAAAAATTACAAAATAAGAAATCAACTCTACGTGAGAGGTTCTATGCGTTCAGTATTGTTTGATAATTACCATTGCGATTTGAATCTACTGTACTAGATAAAAAAAATAATGATAACCACCTAAGAATGACTCATTTTTAACTTTATAAATGCACACCACAAAAAAATCATATCACACAAACAATTTAAATTATAATCATAGAAAACAAATCATCACAAAGCATAAAAAATAATAAAAAATATGATATTAATAGTACATGAATGATAATTATAAAACATCAATAACCGGAATCATAAATAAACTTTAGCAGAAAAAAACTAATATTTAACAAAACATGCAAAAGTAACATGACTACTAAACCAAAACACACTAACAAGACAAAACAACAAAAGACTACCATGGAGTCAATTCGTTACTACAATTACTAAAAGCGATTGAACGCATTAAACTTTTCACGTGGGTTATTTTTTTAATCGAAACGACTACAAAATAAAATCCAGTTCATGTAAAAAAATTGTCTACCTTGTTAAATTATAAATTTCCTTTGCTTAAAGTTTAAATTATAGTTACGATTATTGATGTTTTATTATTATTATTATTTATGAACTGTTAATGTTATATTGTTTATTATTTTTTGACATTTTTATGATGATTTGTCTTATATGATTATGATTATGGTGTGTGTCATATGACTTGTTTGTTTTTCTTTTTTGTAGTGTATATTTTATAAAGGTAGAAATAAATCAATTTTAGATGGTTATTAGTATGTTTTATTTTATCTAATAGGTGAATTCAATTGCACTAGTCATCACCAAATGAGATTGACGCATGGAATCCCTTACGTAGAGTTGATTTTTTATTTTGTAATTATTTGACAAAAATACCCCTAATATATGAAACTTAATGGAAAAAGCTAATAATATTAACAATGATTAGTTAAATGGATTTAAATGATACTTTTTGTAAAACATTTGGATGCAAATGATAAAACTAAAACTTTTGAACTCAAATGATAATTTATATAAAACCATTGGGATAAAAAACGTATTTAACCCTAAAATTTATTTTAACTAACTACATTCTCCATGTTAAGTTATTAGGTCCGTCATCTTATAGACGCGCAAGCCTATTTCGAAAAAACGTAATTTTCAAACATTTTTTATATGTTAATCAAATTCCTTAACACATGAGCTCTATATCAAGAATGTTGCTCTTTACATCTTAATCTTAATACCGTACTCATTTTTTCTAAGCAGACACAACAATGTTTTTTTTCTTCTAATTGTTTAATTTATATTTACAATTTTTAATCAATAGCACACACTGTAAACATATAATATGTATCGTTTATATTAACACATTTTTACATTATATATACTTTAAAAGGCAAAGAGCAAAGCATTTAAGCTTTGAATACAACTATCTATTGCATAGGTTTAACTATTTTATTATTACCATATCTTCTAGCATTGTGTATGAGAAAGGAATGAGTTATTTGTTTTGATGATAGGTTTGAATTCCTTTGGCGCATCTTTGTTTTTAACTAAATGAGTGCTTCAATACATTCAGGGCATTCGTCGAGTAGGATGGATATAACAATAAGTTACATTAAAACCTTAAAACATAACTTGTAGATGAGCAAGAGCAAGAAGGGAAAGTTGTGTAGAATATATCACACACACATTAAAATAAGCAACATACACTACAAATCATTTGATGTTCAAATCTACAAAATACGTCATGATCTTGATGTCCTTATGGTAACAAGGTTGAATAGTTACTTAAGTTTTTTTTGTGATGTTGTTCAGTTACTAGATTGTTACACCGTCGAGGTAACGCTCTTTAATTTTCAAACACCGGGTAATACGTGATATTTCATGTCTAATGCATCCTATTACGATCTAGGGTTTTCTTATAATTTCTTTATTTGTTTATTTTATCAAAAAATACATCATGTGATGGATAGATTGAAGCAAATGATGTTTGTAGAAGCCTAAAAAATTTATCTAACATGTGTTTAAACTAATAGACATAGTGCGCATTACAAATATCGTTTTAGACATAAACTAATAGTGAAGACTGGCATGAGTTGAGGGACTGTTTATGTAAATCAATCAATGAAACGAAAAGCTCTAGGGTTTTGAGTTTTTAGGTTAATGGTGTATGGAGGACGACGAGAGGAGAGAAGCAGCAATTGCATCAGTCGCATGTCTAAACCCTAATTTTAAACCATCATCTGCTGTCTCTCAACTTCGCCTTTCCAAATTTCAGGTTAATTGTTTCAAATCATGCACTAATTTAACCCAATTTACAATTCATGATTCCTCTGATTACCCTCAAACAATTGCCCCACTTTTCATGTAAATTTGTTGAATCCTTTGACATCTTATATTCGTTTATACTCTTTGATTTTGGAATTGAAATCTTGCGATGTGATTAAGTGATTTCAATTCGTGGTTTCCCCCGATTTAACTATTTTAGGGTTGTTTTGGATTGCGATCGCAAGTATATGATTAATGTTTTGTGATCGATAGGAACTGCACAAAAGGCGTTTACAGATAAAGGAAAAATCAAAGATCAAAAAGAAATCAAAAGGTTTGTTCAACAATTTCATTGAAACGTCTTCGTTGTTGCTGTTCTTTGTAATGGTGGTGATCTTTGTACATAGGGAGGTCATCTGGCTCAAGGAATTTAGATGAAAATGGTGATCATGTTGAAAGCGAGCTACCATACAAAAGAGCCGATGATAACAGCAATTCGATCTCATTAGACAATGATCAGGAGAATGTTTTGGTTGAGCAAAAAGCTGTTGCAGCACCAATAGCTTCAAAGAAAGCACAGAAGCTACACTGGGGGTAAATTTTATATGAATTATGCTATGACTTTTGCTGTTCAAAACTGATGATATATTTTTCGCATATAAGTGTTTTTACTCTTGGGGTGTATATTAATTTGCAGGCTTGACACAAAAGAAAGATGGGAAAGGAAGTCCAACATGTAGCTTGCTACCAGGTGCCACTGTTCAGAGTTCAACATTTATGGCGTGCTGAATGAAGACGGTGATGGACATACTAACACTGATAAAAGAAACTAGATTAAAACGTTTATTAGGGATGTTTTTCTTGTGTGAAATTGTAACTATGGATTGTCTTTTTGACCATCTTTTTGTTCAGTATGTTGCAATAAAATTGTAGACTTTTTTGTTTTGCAACATGTGATGAAGAGAGCCATTAGTGGTCCACAATATCTGTTATTTTGGATAAATCACAAAAGGACCAAAACACAGGAGAAAAACATTGATGCAATGCATGAATGTTTTATGACATGCAAGGCTAATGAGGTTTGACCCAAACCCATTTTGGTTAGAACAAAACTGATGCTTCTTAAGACGGACGTTTGACCCAAACCAATTTTGCTCAAAACATCCCTACCTTTTGACCCAGACTCAGTCCGATCAAACCAGACCTGCCCGTTTTGACAGGCTTAAACATAAGGTAAATTGACCGAGAACACCATCTAGCTCCTGCATCTCCATCTACATTTAGGTTAACAATGCAAAATGTTAGAAAATAATGTTTGTAGTGAAGGTTTTTGCATCAATTATCTATCAACCACTTAGAAATTATAACAGGCCATTGACTGTTTTTTATGTCAAATCATGGGTGATCATAACCAGAATGCAAAAGGTGTAAACAGTCATGAAAGCTTGCAGTTTATAATACTGTTTCACACCTTGTGGCTTGCATCTTAGGTTACAGAAACGAATAGTGTTAAATGGGTTTTCATGCCCTGACATGCATGAACGTGAAAATTCCATATGAAATCTAAAAATCATATTGAAACATCGAAATACATTTTTATATAAAACCATGCAAAATTTGGCGCAAAAGAAAATTTGGGGAGTGATGGAATGGTATTTATTAATTTATACCTAGTTAATTGACTTGATCATCCTATGATGCCCATTGAGATACCAGAATACAAAAATTGCATCAACTTTTAGAACTTATTTCTTAGTCTGATGCATAAGATAATTGGGGGTGGCTTGGGAACTCTAAGTTAGAAACTTTAGAATGGTATAATTGGTGTTAATTTTTTTTAATCTTATATGTGAATTTATTATGAATACATGAATTTATTTAACTTATCTTTATCATATACACCTATATTATGAGTAAGTCTAAATGTTTATCTTTTTTTGTATTTGATTTTTATATATTTTTAAACTTTTCTTTCTAAAAAGCGTATTTGTTTTTCTTTTAGTTTTTTTAACAGCGATTTCTAGATTTCATAAGATAAGTACATCACGATATGTATTCGCAAGATTTAAACCTTTAATTTTTTAATTATATGATGCAGCACTAGACTATTGGTAGAGACACTTAGTTTTTAAATAACACTCGGTCTACATGCTAGATATTATCCTTGGCCATCTTCTTGAAGTCATTATAGAAGAAATGAAATTTAACAACACGATAAAAACAAAAATAAAATGAAGAAACTTATAAAAAGAGGGGAAAGTAAAAAAAAATTAAGTTTCAGGTTCCCTCTACAAAATGTTATATTGAGATAAATGTTTTTGACAATTAAACAAGCTAAATTTATATCGGTTTCAAGATATGAGTTATCAAACGCTATATTTGCTAGCCGACATTGTTAAACACGTTGAACATCATCGGCATTGAAGGGGTTGGAACCATTTTAACGATGAGTATAATTATATATCATCACTTTTATAACTATAATTTCTTTAAGCATCACATATAACCACTTTTACGAGTATAATTGTTTTAATATGGTTTCTTGATGTATACAGGAGTTTGGAGACCATTTTAACGATGTTTATAAACGGATCTGACCTGAACAGGACCGAAAAACATAATACATTACCATAATACATAATACACTACTCATTGCGGACTCATCACCTATAAACAATGATGGCGCAGATCGGAACCGCTAAGACTCCACGGTGCCACCTCTTTTGTGTTCGTGACTTCCTTCCCTACGACAACTTTGTCACTCCACGATAATCACAGGACTTTTTCAACTTTTCATAGAGTGAGGCCTGACAACTTTAAAATATAAATTGGACCCTAGCACTAGAAGCTTTGATTCACATTTCTTCAAGGAACCTCTGCATACATGTGTGTGTGTGTGTGTAACAGTGAGCTAGTGATCATCAATCATTGTTATTCCAAGTAGTCAGATGAGATGAAGACAGATCTAAAGAAAGGTTCATGGAGTGGTGAAGAAGATCAGAAGTTGATTTCTTATATTAACAGATATGGCATATGGAATTGGTCTCAAATGCCCAAATTTGCTGGTGAATATATCATGCATTGGGTCTAATATATTTTTAAAATCACATAAGGTAGTTCTATACATTATGAAAGTTTCTTTTGCTATAGGTTTGTCGAGAAGTGGGAAAAGTTGCAGACTTCGATGGATGAATTATTTGAAGCCTAACTTAAAGAGAGGGGAGTTTTCTAAGGAAGAAGATGAATCCATCCTTCATTTTCATTCACTTCTCGGTAATAAGTATGTACTATCCATATACTGATATTTGTTACAACAAAATGAATATTATTAACTTAAACTATAAGTATCAAACGTTAATAATTCATGTATGCAATTTGACTGATAAAACTTTTAACTTTCAAATTTATTGTTAAGATCAATCTCACTCACATAATCATTGAACTTGACTTGCTCAGTTTCATTCATTTTGAGTGAAATGGAAAAACGTATCTTCTTTATAAACAAAATTAGGTGGGTATCATGTCTAAATTGAGAGTAATCTGACTATTTAAGTGGATTGTCCTTTACAATAAAAAATAAAATTTTTAATTGATATTAATAAATTATTAGTATCAATTGTCTTTCAGTTGATTGTTGTTCAGATTATTAAAATTCAAGAAAAGAGTATTGAAACTATAACTATATATCAGATTGTCTTTTAATCGTAGGTGGTCAGCCATTGCATCAAGACTTCCGGGAAGGACTGACAACGATATTAAAAACTATTGGCATGCACATTTGAAGAAATGTCCGAGTGAACAAAATCGAGTGCAAACAACTAAAAAAGATGACAATAACTTATCACTACCATTAAATACAATACACCAGCTTGCTTCGCATGTTGGTTTTGAACACGACATCTCTTCATCTTGCAGCACGACTACTTCCAATGATCCTGGAGTCGAGTTTAGAGACGACACCAGTTCACCAGAAACCTTTGACGATCTACAATGTTTTTGGGACCAACTTTGCCCGTTGGAGGGCTTGGAGGTTAGAAACATTAATCATCAAACGGATGCGTTTTCTGATCTTGTTTTCCAAGATTCGGACCATGATTTGTTAAGCTCATACACCTTGTGCAATAATGACTACAAATGTAGTTTACTATCTGACCCTTAGATCGTCATAGTTGTAAGTTCTACGTTTAGACCCCTTTGTAGAATTCAATAAAGTGGTTTTTTATTTCATGCATGTTTGGAAGTATATCTGATGAAGGTTAATATGTGAGTATGAATCACTTCATAACTATGATCTTTTAGTGACATATAGGTATATTTATACATTTACTTTCTTTTAACGCCTAGAATATTATTGTTCACTAACTAGCAAGGAACTTGACAAAAGGAACTAGACAAAAGTAACTAGCAAGGAGCTATACAAATGTAACTAGCAGGAGCTATAAAGAAGAATCAAAGAACATTACAAACACAAAAATGAGTGTTGCAACCACTAAAGCCATATGATGTTCGCTTTATAAAATCTACTAGGTTAGTACACCGTGTATTACACGGGTTGAATAAATAAAATATTAAATAATTATTAAATAAAAACTTTTAATTATAAAATAATATTTTAAAATATGATATTATTATAATTACGTATATGTAAGGACTATAAGTAATAAAATAATGATATTATTTTCTTCGAACTTTTGTTTTAAAATTTTTTATCTAAAAAGTCATTCTAAATCAAAGCGTTTTAAAAAAAGTTCATTTTGTAAAAGTCTCTTGTTATTACTTTGAGTTTTAATTTTGTATGGTTCATAAAGAAATTAATTTCTAAAAACATTAATTTTAAATATTTTGAATTTTTAAAAAGTTTGATATTTTAAAAAATTACTATGTTATACAAAAGATTGTTTCGTTAAAAAATACATATATAAAAAAACTCTTTCTTAATTTATTAAAAACTATTTTAATTTCAAAAAGAATTAAATAAATAATTAATAATTAATGTAAATATTTAATATGAGAGAGAAACGAAAAAATTAGAATTAAAAGGCCTAATATTATGACAAGTAGCAACTTAAAATAATATTATGACAAGTGGCAACTCGAAACCCTCTTTTATTAGAATAGATAGATTTACAAATCAAAAAAGAATAAACTAACAATTTTAGCAAAACGCTTAAATGTGATTCTGTATTGTTCCCAAACGTTAAGTCGACCCAGCTTTTAATACTTTCCCAAACAATTCAAATGCTCACTCGATTCTACTTGCTCCATGCAACAAATACACAAAGTAGATGGCACATCAACATTTTTATCCACTAAGAGACTGTTTAGTAATTTCTGAATGCTTAAGTGTTGAACCAATAAAAATTCTAAATTATTAAATGTTGAACCATTAAAATGTTTGAATCATTAAGAGATATTATATCACTTAACTAATTAAAGCAAATGTCTAACAAATTCAAATAAGAGGTATTAACCATTCAGATTAGTATAGTTCTTAACCATCCAAATTAGTATAATTATTAACCATTCAGAGGCAAATGTCTAAACAATTCAGAGATTTGTTCGGAAAACAAATAGTCAATAATAACCATCTAAGCCAATATGTTGACTTTTCTTGGAATGAACCTATTCTATCCGGTAAAACATAACCCATCCGGTAACATAATCTTATCAATGTGTTTCCTTATTGAATTCACCTTGAACTCAATATGATCTAATTCCCACACCCATTCCTCCAAATTCTCGGATCAATAAATCAAATCAAGCACACTTTTGGTGTTTATGATTTTCATTTTATTTAATCCAATCGTCAAAAATATGCCTGAAAGGGATTTCGTGATACACACACTACTCGTCATTGATTAGACGCTTTTCCATACGAGCAAGAATGCATGACAATTGATAAATATCAGGTTATAGACTCCAATTAGTGAAAATATATGCTTCACCCAACAATATGTATGTAACAATCTTGCTTTTTTTTCAGTTTCAAAAGTTTAAGGGGGTAATTGTAAAATTTTGTAGTGGGTGATAGAGACTTTTCATGTATACATAACACTAGTTTTTTTTAAAGGCGAGCGGTTGCTTCACCCCACCTCACTATGTGGATACGCCACTGACAGACATCTTAGTGGTAAGTTGTATTTTTTTTATTTAAAAGATCAGATGTTTAAATCCTTGTAAAGTTGATAGATATGGTCATTGGGAGACCCAAAGAAAAGCAGTGGATGAGCTGAAGAGGGTAGGTATGATAGTCAGACAATAATATCTGGAAAATCACAGAAATGGACTTGTGGATCAAAAGATATTGTAAGGGAATCTCTTAACCTTTAACTCAATTTAGTTTTCTGTACTTCAATTATTACTTCATCCTTATAATTTGTTTGTACAAATGATATCTAATGGCTAGTAGAGTTACTTGGTCTTCAATGGGGACATTTGATTGTAAAACCATTATATGAGAAATAAGAGTAAAGCAACCTTTTTTTGAAACAATATTTCAAAAAGATTGTATTATTTAACCAAAATGTTAAATTTGTTCACAAAAACACTGTATTATCTAACACAAAGTTTGCTTTAGATTTAATACAACTTCATTTAACGCAACCACTGATAAAAAAAACTCTTTTAGGCTAATACAACTTGTTAAGACCTAATGCAACTTTTCAATGACTAATGTAATATATTACTTTTAGTTGTATTAACTTCATTTTATTGTAGCGGATATTTGTATGCTCTTTTGAGACCTAAGTGATTAAATTTTACTAGAAATGTATAAGTAGTTAGATAAAAATCCAACATAATGAGTTAAAAGAAAAGAAAAGGTAAAGTTGATTAGTTTTTTAATGTTGTAATGGTTAATCTCATAATATTTTTATAGTTTAACATTATGTATTTGTAACACCCCAACCCGAGAAGGCTGACGTGTCATTACCACGGTAATCAAAATCCAAAACATCATTCCATTATTCATAATGATTAAAAGTTAAATAACCAAAAAGAAAACACTAGTCTAAACCCAACAGAAAAGTCATTATATCAAATTAAATAAACTCTTTTTTATGTAGAATTCCACTCTTCACTCCCCTCCCGGATAGCCTTGATGACCTGACGTGCATGAAAACAAAAGCACGCCTGAGCATAACGCTCAGTGAACGGAATAACAGATAACAAAAATAAATAGATATGATGATAAAAATGAATAATGATGTAATAATATATCAAACAGAACATAACCCGAGCTAACAATCATATCATATAATAACTGAACAGAGGGAACATAGGTAGCGAGCCCGTGAACCAATGTGAAACGTAGTATGGGCAGACATACAAACCATTCACCAGAGTTCTGAATAGAGTGGTGTGCAACCATCCATCAGGAAATACAGAACTAACCTAGGATCGATCCATACGCCTCTGAGGAAATAATAAAATAAAAGGATGACCAATAAAAATTCAAAGTCCTCCTTTAGAGACGTCGTGATCTCAGCTCACCGCCATGGTTGGTGCCACGTTATTGATGCCACAATAACGCGTCTTGATCACCCCCAAGATAGGGAGAGCTCGGGTAACAAATTACAACAATATAAGGTAGTCTAGCTACTTATAACAGAATCAAAAGCAAACTAACTACGTATGACAGGAATCAAAACTAAAGATGAACGAGAATCAAATATGAGACAGGAATTAGGAATATATACCTTAATTTTATACAACAAGGCCAAGTAGAAGAAAATTCTCTGTTTTTTATAATTACTCCGATTTGGTATGAGAACCTATAATTTATTTAGTAGTCTGAATTAGGTTTACTTACAATATTTAAGTTGCTATTTCATTGCTTTTTCGACGACAATGTGGTAGTTTAATTATCCAATCCCAAACTTATTTAATTATCATCTTCCATTCCAATTTTTAATCTTACTATAAGTTATACATAACAAGCTTACCATTAATAAAACAACTTATGTTACAAGTTCTTTATTTAAGCAAAACCAAGTATGTATATGTGACATCTGCCAAACATATTAATTTGACTTATATCATCCTATGTATTATTTTAAATTCCACGGCTAACAAGGACAAATCCATTTGTATTGTTAAATTGATCTTACTTATATTTCAACTATATATCATTCAATCATCATTTATGTGTATTAGAATATCAAAACCATTCAACTAGTTTGGGTAGTTATTAACATTGTTTTTAACAGAATGTTTTCTACGGTTGATTCATACATGTGTGGCTGTACATAAACCTTAAAACTGGCCTAATCCAACCTCAACTGCATGAATCTCCATTAACAGAATGGATCGAGACAAATATAGCTTACCACCTTTTATATCTTTAGCTATGTTAACATCTCAATAATTAAATCCCAAACAATGACCAAGATCGTCGCCGGAAAATCAACAATTAATCACATCATACCCAAAAGAAATCTTGTACATAGTTCTCAATTCAGACTAAACGATGAAAATATTACCTTAACAATCGAGAAAAACAAACCAGATGGAACGATAGTAGACGATTATATGACCGAACGATGCCACGGAACAAGAGTTGAACAAGAATCGTAACAATTCAGACGATCATTTAGTGCCTGACGCTCCTGATTCAGGTAGTCGAAAGGAATTTAGCGGACTTCACGATATAATTTTGTTTATGATCAACAGAGATAGATAAGTTACCTTAACAACTAATTAACAAAATCTTTAATCTACTCGGAACCATGGACAGAGTAGGGATCCAGAACGGTGAGTTTCGATCACCAACAACGTCTCAAACGGACTATCGGATCACGAACGCGGTAGCTTCTCGAACGGATCGAAAACTGATCAAGATTGGTTGTTGTGCGACTTTAGGTATCGTGTGGGAATCGGAGGTTTTGAAGGTGTTTATCACCAAAACAACACTTGTTTATCACCAAAACATCACTCTTTGAACAAATTATGCAACGTGCTTCTATATATGTTTCAATTTTATTATTATTATTATTATATTATTATTATTATTATTATTATTATTATTATTATTTTCGGGTATTATAGTATTAAGAGATCAATCTTCTTATTCTAATAAAAGGGTAAATAGGTGTGCCACTTGTCACCATTACATTCATTCTCATCAAACTTTTACCGCTTCTCTCTCTATTAAATAACCATATTAATTACTAATAATATTATCTATTTATTTTTACATTATAATTATAATTAGTTTTTTAATAAAAATAAGAAAGAGAATTTTTTTATTAATGCTATTTCTATAGAGATAGTTTTTTATAAAATGATTTTTTCCAAAAATAAATAAATAAAACTGTTTTTATGTAATATTTCAAAATTAGTTATTTAAAGTAATTTTTATTAAACAAAAATAATTAAAATAAGGAGTTATAGTAAGAAACTTTTTTAAAAATGAAAATTTTTTAAAACGTTATTTTAAAACAAAATATTTAATTTATCTTTGAAAAAAACTAAAAATAAAATAAAATTTTCATATTATTGTTTTATCACTTATAGTTTTTACTCATACATAATTTCAATCATATAATGTCTTAGTCTATTATTCTATAATTAATAATTTTTATTTTATTTATATTTTATTTATTTAACCCGTGTAATACACGGGGTTACTAAAGCTAGTTTGTAGATAATTTAGATGTCAACGGTTGGGTATTCATCATTATAAGTAGATTTTGGGTTTGAAATGTTAGGGTAACTAATCAAAGATATGTAATGTTGATAACTTTTTGGTCTATTCACATTTGATGTTTATTTCATCACACTGATGAGAAGACGAGTCTCATAAAATAAGTAATAGATAGATTTAAAAGTAGATTTAAAAAGAGAGTATTTTTGTTGTTATAAATAAATTAATTGAATATGTTTTTATTTTTCTTCCAACTCTAAAAAATGAATCCCAAGAAGTTGTAAAATCCTTGAATCATGTTAATGAATAACGCCACAATGACACAGACTGATCTCAAAACCTTCTTTCAAGATTTCAAGAGTAGCAGGCTCGATTGAGTATCGGTCTAGAGTTTGTTAAGATCCTAACGAAAATACGTCATAAAAGAGGATGCAAGTTCTTGTAGAAGGGAATTTTCAGGTGTGGGATATGATCTTGGTGTCCCAACCTGTAGTGGTTCTTGATTTTTTTTATATTATATTCATAACTTTTTATGTCATAAAATAAATTGGTTAGGTACTTTCGTTTAAAATTTAACTTAAAAAGAGAAAATTTACATAAGATTTTTTTCTCTAAAAGATACTTTTTATACACCTATATTTTTAGTTTTACGATAGTAATTATAAGGTACTAATATATGAAAGATATTATAATTTTTTTAAAAATAGATTGAACGTGTTGTTTTCACGTCAACATGTGAATTATGAGTCATGTTCATATTAATATGTCTGTCATTTTTTTGGGGTTTGGGCTCGTGTCTCGCATGTAACAACCCTTTTAGCACCCGTATGTTTTGGTTGCCTTAGTGTAGGCTTTCACAAGAGATCTTCCATCATATCCTGGATATGTCTAACAGTATAGGATTGAAGGGTTATCATTTAAGAGATTTTTTATTTGAACACCCCAAGATTTTAAATCAACACCCGTATACCTTATACGCCGCGTATGGGTCCATACGTCGCGTATAGGGTGGATTTTCGGGAAAGTCATCATTCCCTATACGTCGCGTATGAGTCCATACGTGATGTATAGGGTATTCCCTTACAAGACCATGACAAACGCGTGTTAGACTCGTGTCGGGGTAGCTATACGCCGCGTATAGCACCATACGAGGCGTATAAGTTCCCAATTTTTTGTCATTTGCTGAGAAGCATGCCGAACCTATACGCCGCGTATGGACCCATACACATCGTATAGGTTAGGATGTTTTTTATATATTATTGTTTATAAAAATTTTGCGTATAAAAATTGGTGTCAACTCTATTTTGCACGTTAAGGTTGAGATTTTGAGTATAAGTTATGTTTTGTAACTTATTAATCGACAATTTTAAATATTAATTAACCAATAAAACATATAAAACAAATATTAAATGATAATATAAATAACAAAGTTTTTAAATACATAACAAATAAAAGTACAACTAATAATATAAAAAACTATGGTGAATCTGGGTAATGTCGAGGCGGTGGCAAGTCTGGAGGATCAATACCAACAGCACAAGCTCGTGCAATCTCAAGTTGAACGTGCCAATCCATAAGATCCTAAATTCGATCGAGCCGACGACCCTGATCCCGTAATCTCGTAGTAATCTCCTGCATAAATGTCTCCATACGTGCAGGCAGTCTCACATCTCTATAAATATGGCGAGGAAACTGTGGCTGAGGTGGCGGCTGATGTGCTGGCGACTGGTCGTGTGGCGGCTGGTCGTGTGGCGGCTGATCATGCGAAATATGCTCCTGCTGTTGTGGATCGTCAACGCTGACCTGCTGAACAGGTTCCGGATGCCAGATCTCACCGGGTCGAAGAGAGAACCGTATGCCACCCGAAAACTGGCGTATAATACGCATGCCAAGTAACATACGATGATCTAATCTCACCGGCTCGATCGGAGGAGATACGTCAACAATATGGCGATGAGCGGACTATACGAGAGAGTTTTTTGGGTTTAAAAGTGTGTGGTAGGGTCAAAAATGAGGAAAACCCGATTTTAATTCGTATAGCAGTACATGTAGTATCGGACTATACGAGAGAGTTTTTTGGATTTGAAAGTGTGTGGTAGGGTCAAAAATGATAAAAATCCAATTTTAATTCGTATAGCTATACGCCGCGTATGGGTCCATACGCGGCGTATAGCTGCATTTATTACTTTTTTTAAATTTTTTTAATATATATTTTAAATTTTGAAATTTGAAAAATTTTTAAGTTTTGAATTTTGAATTTTAAATTTAAACTATTTTAAAGTTTGAATTTTAAATTTAAATTTTCAAATATAATACAATACATAATAAAATATAATACAAACGTATTAAATTAAATTTAATTTATATAAGTTAGGGGATCTCGGTTATCTTCTATTATTGCGTTGTATTCCGAGATACGACTCCTATACATAATCTCCCATTCTGCAGCACGTACGTTTCGGTTAAGAATCCAAATATTACTTAATTTAGGCATTGGATAATCTTCATCTAATTTAACGTGGACGAAATGATTATTGTTGAAATTAACAATCGACAGGACATGATGATGCAAATACTGTTTGGATCAGTCATAAGGGGGAAAATGTTTGACAACCGTTATTGCTTAATAGATGGAGAATAACACCAAACGTTTGAGCAATTACCCATATACGGCATTATCATCCAATGTTCTTCTGGCGCAGATTCTACACGTTGCCAATCTATTGTGTGACGCAAGTCATTATACTATCCGACGTACAAAGTATTGAAAACTTCTCTGTAATTCAATTCTTATGTGTCCAACTCCTCTAAAAGTTATTGCCACACATACATCCACTTATTTTCATTAAACCTTATGCCTAAAGCTAAAGATCGCAAACCACAATTACCATCAGGTCGAACATTTCGTATACGTGAAATATACTGATGAAAGATTGAAGGAATCTAATTTTTTAACCTGTTTATATTGTTTAATTGTTAATATCCGACAATCGATGAAAACTCATTAGTACTTTGTGACACTTTAGAAGATGTGAAACGACTGCGTTGTATGACGAGCTTCTAAGACTTTACACGTCATATAGGTGTCGGTGGACCTACACCCCACACCCATACGACCCACGCCTATACACAACGTATGGGGCCATACGCGGCGTATAGACCCGCTGAATGACTGATTTGACTTCGCTAGTTTTGTCGTCTGAAAAGCCTATACACGGCGTATGGCTCTATACGAGGCGTATAGCCTCCACGACAACATCGACGTGGAATGTTTGGCATTTATGAGGGGAACTATACGCCGCGTATGGACCCATACGCGACGTATAGGTGGGTGTTGATTTATAATTTGTGGTGTCCCTATATTAGGACCCTTATTTAAATACTTAGCTTTGATAGTTTAACCTTGATGGCTTATGATTAGTGGTAAACTTATATATCCGACACCAGAGTTACTCGAATACAACGAATTTTCACGAGTATTTAGAAATGTATGTATAAAATTTTCAAGTGACATTTATGTTTTTTTAACGATTACTCTATATGTTTTGATTTTGATAAAAAAACAAACTTAGGTTGAAGTAAAGGAAAAAAAATAAAAGAAAATATTGATTAGTTTACTAAAGTTATCACTAGTTTTGTCAGTTGCAACAACAAGTGTTTTTAGAAATACTTTATATTGTATTTTTATTATGTGACCAAATTAACCCAACACAAAATCATCTTGTAATTGTTATGTCCATTGAGACATCTAAAAATACCGACTCCATATATATAAAATTTTAAACATTAAAATAAAATTTTGAATCCGCCTCTCCTCATGATCCATCTGAAACTTCATGTATATATAAAGAAAGTCAACTTTGTATCTTTTTAACTATATATCTGAAAAGAATATTTATTAAATATTCGTTATACTTTTGTGGAGAGGTTAAAATACGGCTAATTCTTGTGATATGTTAGAATATTAAAGCCCACAAAGTATACCCAAACATATTCTCGATAAATCAAGAATGAAAAATGGTATGGTGAATTTTATGAAAGAAAACATGTTACATTTTGGTATGCTTAAAGTGAATTGTTTTGTTGAATATAAGATTAGTCGGAATCTTTTCAAATCCTTGATTCCTTGAATGTTTGTACTTCCTAGTTCCGCGAAGAACATTGTAACACTATCTCCAAATTTAAACTTTAGAAACATACATCGACTGCATTTGAAACCAAAAGGAAAAAAAAAATTATAAGCAAAATATTATGAAGTTTGAGAAATATATATTGTTACAGTAGTGAATTCAGAAACAGAAAGTTTTAAAAAGTATATGAGATGAAACATGTCAGAAAATACACTAAATGTAGCTAGTGAAATTTTTCAGTGACATATTAATAGTAATACATAAAAAAAATTATAGCACTTCCGACAAAATATATAACATATTATTTGAAAACCTACTTATAAAAACTAACATTTCTACAAATTTAGACGTGAGTGGAGTATATTTTCCTCTCACTAATTGAAAACCTACTTATAAAAACTAACATTTCTACTCTTAGATCCACCCTCATGTTCGATCCTTTCAATCTTTATAAGAATGGTCACTTTTTTTACGTACATTTCCTGCTCTTATACTACACTAATATCTAATATATTCATTGGCCCGATGGATTTCAACGCCGGTCTTTGTTAAAGGGTTTATGAACTTTTAACATTGAACTATCAATCCAAGTCAAGTGATTAAAATTATACATTGAAACCAAACTAGGACAATAGTACTAGTGGTTTATGAATACAGATCTTAGTACAATAGTACTCAAGTATTACCCAATTTAATAACCAATTCAACTAGTGGTCACTATATATTGTTTTATAATGGGTTTAAAAACCAGTTGCCTTGATGCCTTTATCATAAGAACTCGAAGATGAAGACCGGTGCTTTGCTTTAGGGTTTAGCCTCCATGTAAAGTGCCCCATTATTTAAAGATGGATTCCTTCGTATTTGGTCAAAGTGGGGTCCTACCAATTTTCCTAAGATTCTCCATATGATTTCAAATGGAAGTAAAGGGTGAAGAATAATGTTTTTCAAATCAGACCGGACGTCGAATCGGACGTGTTACTGGTTTGGTGGTCGGACCAGATTTAAAAACCGGATTACGTCATAATTATATATATAGTATATTATATTTATAGTTACATATATAGTTAAATATAAGTAATTCATATATGATTTATATATGTACTTCATAGTTATATAACTATATTTGTATATCTAGCATACTAATTTATGGTTTAACATCTCGTTTTTAGCCACTAAAATCAAAAAAACAAAAAAAGAATCAAAATCCGGTTCGAACCGGCCCGGTTTCCCAGTCTAACCACCGGTTTAGGATGAACCGGCCGGTTCAACCGCCACAAACCGAATCATGGCGAACCGGACCGGCTAGGAGGCCGATCCCCGATCGAACCGGTCGGATCGGCCGGTCCGATCCGGTCGCGAAAACAATGGTTAAGAATCACATTATGTAATTACATAACGCATAAAAGAGAAACAGTATTAGTGAAAGAGAGATGATACATAGTCATTTTATGTATCACAATATATAAATACAATATATACATAAATGTATAATATGATTATCCTGGTTCTTCACGCATTATTAGTTGTGAAATCAGGTTCATATATACATATGTGCATGATAATTTTAATTTTAATTTTAAATAAGTAATATGTTAATAGTTTCAAGAATCACATAACATATTTATACGTAGCGCATTAAGGTAATGAAAGTAGTGAGAGAGAAAGTGTGGCAATTAAATAACGCTCTATCTATCTCATTCAAAGCATTATATATAAAGTGTTTAAACGGTTTTCAAAGTTCTTAACATATTTGTTAGTTTTGTAATAAACATGTGCATTTTCCATTTATTTACATAATCATAGGTTACTTGTTGATTACAATTTGGTATGGCCAATTGGCCATTCGGTAAATAAATTAAATCTAAACCTTTAAGTTTATGCTATTATGAAGATAGTTGTATTACACTGTGTGATGAGAAACTTTGAGATAAGATTAAGAGACATTGGTTACTTATATATATATATATATATATGACAACAAAAGAAGAATCAAACTCTATTAAGGGATTATACAATCTAAGAGCCATCACAATTAACCCAAGCTACTGGTTGATGAACTTCTTAACATGAGCCATCATCTCATGGGTTCGGGTTTGAGCCAATGAGTAATTATGCAAAACTTGAAACGCATGCCCAACGTCTTTATAGATGACGGATTGCACCGGTGCACCCGCGCTGGCTAGGACACTTGTGAACTCTAAGTTTCTATCTTTCAGTATGTCTAAATCAGCCACACAAACCAAAGTCTTGACTCGCCTCATATCAGTCAATCTCGGTGCACCCCTTGCAAGAGGGTTGCACCATGGGTGGTCTCGCGTGGACCCTACAGGAAGCGCGAGTCGCCAGTATGTATCAGAAGCCGCTAATGTTAGCGCTGAGTTATCTGGTTGTGTAGAATGCTTCTCTGACATAGTTCTTGAGTCTCCCCCGAAAAAGGGTTGAATCAAAATAATCCCCTTTGGTGACAAAACCGGTCTAGACACTAGCCGCGACACAACATGATATGCGATGTTCGCACCAGCACTGTCACCGGCTAGATATAACCTCGAAAAATCACACCTTTTGAGCTCATTAACCATCCCCTTCAAAGACTCTTGTTTTAGCCACATCATAACATTGGCCCCATCATCATAGGCAGCCGGGAGCCGGTTCTCAGGGGCAAGCCGGTAATTCACCGATACAACAACACAACTCGCAACCCGTGAAAGATTCATCAAGAACTCATGGTAACAAGCCCAAGAAGCCGATCCCACACAAAACCCCCCTCCATGAAAGTAAACCAACATCGGCAGTTTTGATGAAAACTGCCTATTGTTGGTGGTGGGTGCATACACACGCACCCACAAATTACCAACCTCGTTTATCATTACATCTGTGGCTACAACGTCGAGCCTCGAGGGTACCATGCAGGAAGCATGAGGTACCACTGGAGGTCTCTCGACGTAGCCATCTTTGTGAACCTTTATCAACCTACCGATCTCTTCAACCACGGAACCGTTGTTCGAATAGTGAAAGTTAGTTGACCCTTGACTCAATGATATGGTAACCATCACACCAGTAAGAAGTACTAAAGTGGTTGCAGTTTGGTGGTATATGAATGCCATTGAGACCTCTATATATAACGGTTGGACTATTGTTCGGATGTCTTGTCATTTTCTAGTAAAATTATTGACCTTTAGACGACGATTCAGCGAGAATCAAGATCTCGTGATCTTATCGGATAGCAGCCCCCATAACTTTTTGCACTGCCCATATTTGTTCGGGTCTTAATAAAGTAATTGTCGTAAAATATAAATATTGCTAACTGACGGGGCTGAACATTTCGTTATGGTTACATATTGTAATTGTGATTTTTATTGGAGGTAATATGGGAAATAATTAATTATATTTATTGTCTGTTGGAAGTATATAAGATAATTGTTTTAAGAAAATGTCAAATAGTAAGAGACACGATTTTGAGATTATAAGTATTATTAGGTTAAAAAACGGGGTGTATTCAAAGGATTGAATGGATTATGTAGTGTTATATACTTAGTAAAAAAACTTACATGTTATATATATATATGTATATATATGTATATATATTTATAAAATATTGCATAATTTTTTGATACAAATAGGCACGTTATATAATTAATTATTTATAACTGCTTTATGAAAAAATGAATGAAATAATCTATTTATAAAAATGATTTATGAACAAACCTAATTTAATCAATAAACGTTTTATAAAGATAAGTACAAAAATTATTATTATTTTATAGAAGAGAGATACAAAAAACAAACAATTATAAAAATTCGGGTTTAGACCGTTCACATTAAGAATTCACGAGACTTATCTTTCACACATGCTATCATAGCATATATAAATAGGAGGCTTCTCATTCTCTTTTTCCCCCACAATAACAATAAGAAACCTAAATCAACATAACCACCGTTAACATAAATTTCAGATTTTGGCTTTAAATGAAGATGCATAAGATGGGTGCAGACGACGGAGGAAGCGGGTTGCCAGAAAATCACAACCGTCATGATCATTAGCACTCCAACACTGAGGTGATGGGAGCTGACAAAAAAATGTTTAGCGATCCACTTAACATAAGTGGACCACTAAACAAAAAGGGTGGTAGGAAAATCACTAGGTTTAATATTACAGAAGTTGGAAGTAGCAATGAAAGTGTGAAATCTAATGATATTGGTGTGGAAGAGCCGGAGCTGACTTTGATGGCTAAAGGGTTGGAGAAGAGGACGTCGTCAATGAGCATCAGGCATGTGTCAGAGGAGTTTAAGCGGTTGACTTCTTTCCCAAAACGACAAAAGGTAGGTCCTTCGGAGATAAAGAAGAAGTCCACTTCAACTTATGATCTCAACGGGCTGAAGTTTATTGGCAAGTCCTGTCGTGGTGTGTCATGGGAAGTCATGAAACAACGATTTCATGACTTCTCTGATGGCAATGGCTTACTTTAACGTTCACATTTCGGTGAATGCATTGGTAAGACACTTAGAGCATTGTTTTTTAATATAAAATTTAAAACTTATTGATTATTTTCTTATTTTATTATTGAATTGGGTAGGGTTGATTTGGACGAAGGAAGTTTCAATTGATTTTAGACATGGGAAAGAAGGTAAGTGAGAAAGGACAGGAAAACAATATTTATAAAATTTAAATAATACACGATGTCGGTGATGAGGGGGGCTCTCTCGTCCACCTTGGACATGCCACGTGGCCCTCCCTCGCTCCTCCACTGTCACATTCCTCACACTTGGGGCACCTTCAACGAAGGTGCTTCTTATCATCCGAATGTTATAATACATTTAGACAGAGGAGAGTAGGATGAGCGAGGGAAATGATTCTATGGTCTTTTAATAATTTTGGTTTCAAATTTGATAGAGATTGTGAATGAATCAAGATACTTCTCCGAAAGGTTGTTCGATTCACTTTGCCGACAAAGGAACATAACGAGCGAGTCAATTAACATAGTACAATTTAGAGAATTTTGGGACCAAATTACTAACCAGAGTCCTAATTCTAGGCTGCAGATTTTCTTTGACATGTGAGTATTTAATATTTTATATTTATCGTTTCTATATATATGAGAGAAATTTAGATTTAAAAATATGATAATTACACAGGGTTGATAAAGATGGAGACGGTAGAACCACAAAAGACCAAATAAATGAATTTTACATGACAACTTGTATATTTATGCTTTAACTTATAATACATTGCAAAAAACATATCGGTTTAACAAAAGTTTACACCAAAACGTTTAAAAATACACATTTATGATTGTAGTATCAAAAAGTTTTTAAACATAATAAATTGATATAACAAAAATCTTAAAACAAATTAAGCTTTTTTGGTTTATTGGTAGATAATGTAAAGTTTATGTAATTTATAGTAATTATAAGGTTATTATATAACTAATTGTAAGAGGTAATTTATAAATAATGTTAAAAATATTATTTTACCTTTAAAAATAGTTGTACCTTTTGCATTGAATGATGTAAATATTTTAATTTAATAATATCTTAAAATAATATTCTTATGATTTATATATAGTATAAATAAGAGAGATAGACTCGTAAAAGTAAAAAACAAAGAAAAAAATGTGTCATCTGCAGCTTTTTTCATTAGTAACAAGAGATTTGAAATCAAAAGTTTTTTAATGTCCTTATTCCGTCAAATTTGTCATTGCTTCTATGTTCCATGAATCGTTCTTTTTTTGGATTTTGGTTTAAGTTATTCCCTTTCTTATACTATTTTTTATAAATACTTTATAAAAAGAATGAATGCAATAATCTATTATACAAATGTTTTATGACCAAACCTAATTTAATAGATAAAAGACGTTTTATAAAGATAATTCTAAAATTTATTATTATTTAATTGAAGTATCAAACAAAAAATTAATAATTATAAAAACAAATAATGTATTTGTATTAATTAATAGGAGAGGCGGACAGTAAAACTTAAGAAGACAGAGAAAAAAATACACGTGTCATTTTACAGGTTTTTTATTAGTAACAAAGATTTAGACTCAAAAGTTTTTTAGTTTTGTTCCGTCAAATTGGTCATTGCTTCTATGTGCTATGAATCCAATATACTAAGAGGCTATTTGATTGTGCTGACCCAGTATGAGCTGACTGAGTCAGAAGCTGACCCAGTTAGAAGATTTAACTGACTGATTCTGCTGATTGAAACTTGCCTTTGTATTTTAACTTGTGTTGTGTAATCAGTAGAAATTACCGAACTTTCAAAAGAACATAATAGCTTAAAATTCAAAATGTCATACAAAATACAAGTTAAACATAAATCAACTTAAACATAAATTACACATAATCCGAATAAAACACACCGAATTTCAACACATATTGCAAGAGTTTGCATACAAATCAACTTGAAGCAATTTTCAACTTATGATTATTTTTCAGCTTTTCCGCAACAACTTTCCATGAGGATCCTTTCAGGCTACTACCCTCTCGACAATTGATTGTTACCTCATGTATACACGCTTTGAGAAAAGTTTTGTCAACACATTCTAATTTCCAAATAACTCAACTTTTTTTTCCTGCCATGTCTATATACAAGTAAATAATCAAGAAGTAATATCAAAATCGATTTCAAAAACCCATATAAGCAATACCATATGAAATCAATAAACCATTTAACCAATATCATACCGAACCAAACCAAACTTCTTACCCAATCATGAAGAACTAATACACACATCTAAACATCGCCTCAAATATACAAGTAATAACTAGAAATTAAGCAAATTAGCAACTAATCATAAGATCAAGAACTATAATCAAACGTAACAATAAAGATGGAGGTTCAATAATGAAGTAGTAGGTACTTTACATCGGGAGGAAACTAGCAGGGGCACGACGGGGGAAGGGGAAGGGCGGCAGGGGACGCGGCGGGGGAAGGGGAAGGGCGGCAGGGGGTGCGACGAGGGCAAGGGAAGGGCGGCAGGAGCGCGACGGGGGAAGGGGAAGGGCGGCAGGGGACGCGACGGGGGAAGGGGAAGGGCGGCAGGGGACGCGACGGGGGAAGGGGAAGGGCGGCAGGGGACGCGACGGGGGAAGGGGAAGGGCGGCAGGGGACGCGACGGGAGAAGGGGAAGGGCTGCAGGGGACGCGACGAAGGCAGGGGAAGGGCGACAGTGGGGGGAGACGAAGGCAGGGGAAGGGCGACAAGGCCGCGACGGAGGCGGCAGCCGGCGGCGGGGGGGGGGGGGGGGCGGAGGGAGGCGACCGATTGTTTGTGGAGAAGAGGGGGGAAGGTTTTTTGTGGAGAAGGGGGGGAATAGTTTTGGTCAGATAGGAAGAAAAAGAGGACTCCGTCAGACCTTCTTTCCGGGTCAGAGGTCCCGGTCAGCTACATCTAACGCACTGACTGGCTGACCGGGTGAGCCAGTCAGTGATCAGAAGCTTGGTCAGACGGATTAAACACGACCTAATATCTTTTTTTTGGGTTTTGATTTAAGTTATTCCCTTTCTTCATCTATAAAATATTAACATTTCTATCTTTTTTCATTTTTTAGGGATATTCCGATTTAGTTATGTTTATCTTAAGCTTTATCTAATTTCTAATTTATAAATATTATAAATTATAAATTATAATATGCAATAAATATTCATATCTAATTTCTCTATTTTTTTCTGGTATAATATTAGATATCTTTTCTTTCTCAATTTATACACTTTATCTAGGGAAATCGAATATGAATATTTATTGCATATTTATCTTTATATAAAATATAAAAAAAAAGAAAAAAGAAAAAAAAATTATGAAGCAAGTAAATTTTATGACGATTTCCTGGAAGACAAAAGGAAATTAACTTTATTGGAAATGTCCGAATTTTGGAGAAATGAGTTTAATGGAATAAAGAATAATTCTATTATAAAGAGCATCAAGAACTTATTTTGACTTTAAAACGTGTGAAAGCGCATAATTTTGTGATATTTTCATAAAATATGCGAAAGATTTTATGCCGATTCATTGCTTTTCTTGTAACGATACTGGTTGAAAGTCCTCATATTTTTCTCGCAATCATAAGAGTTTTTTTTAGGAAGGGGTTAAGGTATGCATCGTTGTAATTATCCATTAAATTAATATGAGTTTTGCAAGTTTGGTTTGTTACCACACTCGCATATGTTAATTTGAAAACCTAATGGATATCTAGGTTTATTTATTGTTTGGACCAAACTCTAACAAAAAACAAAAACAAAGTCAATCACTTAATACGTCCTTATTCGGTAAGACATAATTAGGCATCCTATTTATGACTTTATTATGCAATTTACTTTGCAAAGTTAAGTTGCTAACTTAATTAAGTTTCTTATATAAGGTTTTACAACTGTTTATTTATTTATATAATTTATATGTGAAGTTGAAAGTATGAATTGGATGCATGAAGATGAATTTTGAAAAAAGTCCCAAAATTATACTTTGCTTTTAAGACTCTACAATAGTTGAGTCGCTCATGATTCCATGATAATTATAAGTTTATAACAATAGCCGAACCTAACAATCTTATTTATAAAAAAGTTCTTGATAACATTTAAAAAGATAAGATGTAAGTAAACATCACATTTATCTCAATAAATAAATAAGTCCCCTCCAACAAGACCCCCTCCCACGACACTAACTTCGTAATATGAACATTTAGTTGTTATAATTGAGGGTCATAAATCACCATCGTAAGTGTATTAGTTAAATTGGTATATAATATTTTCCTACTCTAATAAAAAAATGACTAGCGATAACACGTAGTAACACAACATTCATTCTTGTCGGAAATTTTTCGTTTTTTCCAACCTATTAAATAACAACGTTAATTACAAATAGTATTATTTAATTCTTTTTAGATTAAAAATAATTATTTAATAAGTCAAGAAATATATCTTTTTTATTAATAATTTTCTAAAGAAACAACGTTTTACGAAAAGAGTTTTTTTTAAACATCAAACTTTTTTTAATACAAAATATTTTAAAATTGGTATTTTGAAAGTATGATTTTTATAAACCAAAAATAACTAAAATTGGGAATTATAGTAATAAAATTGTTAAAAATGACAAATTTAATAAAAATTTGTTTTGAAACAAAATGTTTAATTTATCTTTTAAAAAATACAAAATAAACTTAAAGAAGTTGATATCATTTTTTATTACTAATAATTTTTACTCATAAAATTTCAATCATATCATAGCGTAGAATATTGTTTTTTAATTAATAGATTTTTATTATAATAATTACTTGAGTAAATTACAAATTTTGTCCTTTATGTATAATTAAAATTACGGATCTTGTTCTTAAACTTGAATAATTACACGGAGTATTCTTTATTTGAAAATTTGTAACGTTTTTTGTCCTTTTTACTAATAGCAGTTAACTTTTTCTGCTATATTTATAAATGCTCATTTTGCCCCTGACCATCAAAAAGACAAAATGTGTAAGTTTATATATATTCTATTTTCTTTCTTTGTATGTTTATTTTATTAACTTTACTTTTTATTATTTCTTTATTTTTAATCACTTTTGATCTAAATACTTATCTTAAATATTATTAACTAATTATTTGTAAATTTAATTATCCAAATATGATTATGATAAGTTTTTATTATATTAAAATATATAATAAATTACTATTTTATTTTAAAGCAATTATCAAATGTGTAATATTTATTTTATAATAACATATACTTAAAAAATCCATTTTCAATAAGATTTATATAAAAATGTTTAGAAAAAATAAATAGATTATGTATTAATTTTTTCTATAAAAGAAGCAAACAAACCGGAAAAAAATAAAGCATTAAGTATGCTAATTAAATATTATGAGGTGTTAAAATATTATTGGCCCAATCAATTTTTGAAAAAAAAATAGAAAATAGGGTGGCAACATGGGTCACTGGGTTATTCTATAGGTCATGTCGTGACTTCGGTTTGACTTTTAACATTTCTTTCTCTCTTTTCTTATAAAATAATGACCAACCCATCTAAAAGTTCACTATAGAGACAAGCCTAAACAACTACTTTGAAGTTTTAATTAAACAAAACACGGTTACTAACGGGTTTTAAATCAAACATAAACCACAAAAAAATAAAGTGAAAGCGAACTTTACAATAAGAACAATTAAAAACTTTATATGTTAAGCAAAACCTGATCACATATAAGACTTAACACATAATAATTATAACTAAGTAAAATAAAAAAACCATGGCCTAATTACATACGGTACTCGATAGGTTTCTAATATAATACGTAAAATTAACTGATTGATATAATTGGTATTTTTATACCAACGGGGTTAAAAAGCGAAGGTTTAACAAACCGCTACTAGTTTAATTTTTATCAAGTAAATGAAAAGAAAACATTAGAATTTAATAATCTATAAATAAAATTGAATTTAATAAAATATTTAAATTAATTAATTATTAATATTTAAGATAAGTTTTTAGAACAAAAATGTTTATAAGAGAAAAAAAGATAAGTTAAGTAAATAAAAACATAAAGAAACAAAAAAATATATTAGTGAAAAACTATTAGGCGTTTTTAAAATTTGTCATTAATCGGTGTTATTTAAACCCATATATGTTTTAGTTTATGTTTTAATCATTTATGTTTTATTAATTTCTGTAAATTTTATTTTTAGAAAAACTATTTTTTCTAAATTTTATTTGTTCTAGCAGAAAAGTACTTAACAAAATTTAACAAATAACAAAATTGTAATATATTAAAATCAATTATGAAATTAATTTTTTTACAATTAAAATTAATTTATTAATTATATGTAAGGTAAGGTGTAAAATAAAAATGGTGAGAAAAAAAGAAGAAAAGAAGTAAATAAATAAAAGAAAGAAAGAAAAAATATATGATTAGTAAAGTTACATATTTTGTCCTTTGAAAGAGAATGACAAAAACGTCATTTACTATAAACTTAACAGAAATATTTAACTCTAGTTAGTGAAAATGACAGAAAGTATGACAATTTTTCAAATAAAGGATATCCAATGTAATTATCAAAGTTTAAAGATTAAATCCATAATTTTAGTTATACTTAAATGACAATATTTGTAATTTATTCTAATTACTTTATTTATTTAACCCATATAATACACAAGTTTATTAAAATTAATACTTATTAATGTAATTGTCATAAGTTGGCAAGCTTTGTTTTTAATATGGTTGTGAGAAGATATGAAACCACGAAGACATCAATGGCATGTTCATGCTGATAGGGTGAAACCACAAAGTAGCTAAAAGTACGAATGTCAAGGAGGAGCGACATAAAGGGTGACGTGACATGAAGGTAGGAGCTAGAACACGAACCCATTCGTCAATAAAGAAAAACTAGATGCAACAACAAGCAAGACGAGCGAAATCACACACTCCACCTTAACAAACCTAACACGTCATAGGTTTTGTTACTATTTAATTTGTTCAAAAAACATATTATATACACATATATACTTTATAACGTAACATAATCAAATTAAACTTAAATCTATATTTCACCCTTCTTATGTTTATCTCTTCCCTTAATTTACATTTATATTTCTTCCTTCGCTCTTTCACATACAATCATATTTATATTTCTTTCTCCGCTCTTTCACATACAATCATATTTTTCGTATCAAACTATAGTGTATTTATGATATGTAAATAAAAGGGAGGTCATAAGTTCAAGTCTCATTCTGAGTAAAAAATATTCAGAGTTGAGTGAGGGGGTTTTATCAGCAATAAGTTTCTTTTTAAGGGGGTTGGGGGTGCGGTACCGGCTGAGAAACAGATAGATAGGTCCGATTAAAAAACACATATCATCCGAAGCAGGATCGTACATTTAGCGTTAAAGAAACACCATTTGAGAAGTAGCTGAAAAAATAAGAATTTTTTTCTTCGTTAGAAGTCACCGAAAGTAAAAATGCAAAATATACTCTCATTTGACTGCCACTTGTCGTGGTTTCATAGGTTAATTCATCCTCCGGCCCAAAAGTTCGCACCGCTAATATAAACCCTCACACACACCCAATCTTTTCCCCTTGCATCAATTTTCCCCCCGTCGGCACAGAAACCACACACATAAACCCTTAATTACTCTCAACCCCATCGATTCAGGTATTTTCCCATCATTTTTCTCATTTTGGTGACATATATCTGCTTCTCGATTCATTTTGCTTGTAAATCGTTACTTTTGCCACTATCACAAGTTTGTATCGATTTTGTCTGTGCGTGTGTATGGACCTATTATGATTAGTTGTAGGGTTCGTTAACTTTGTGTTCATGTAGATCTGTTAAGTTTCAGTTGATTCGATGTGTGAACTGCTTGGAACAGTGGGCGAAAGCTGTTTTGGATCCATGAATCAAAACTTTGCTTGTTATGAATGTTAGATTTGGTAGGAACTGTGTGGATGTGTAGTTTGTTTGGATTATTGTTGTAGCAATGAAGGTGGAGGCGGTGTTTATCTGGTTATGAGGTGAACATTGGAAGCTCAGAAGTTGTAGGTAGAAATTGGCTAACTCTGCATCACTACTATTGAATAATTGCGAGTGTATAATGTGTTAAGTTTAACATAGTGGTTGGTTTTATTGACCTGGTGTGACTGTAGCTTTAACTGGTGGATCTGGATCTTCCATGGTGTTCTGATCTGATCGTTTATTTGGTTATGAAGTATGAACATTATAAGCTCAAAAGTTATTGGCTTGAAATCGGCTCACCCTGCATCATTTTGTATTGTATAAGTGAGATTGCATAATGTGTTTGATTAAACATAGCAGTAAGTTTTCAACCTGGTGTAACTGTAGCTTGATTTGGTTAATCTAGATCTTCCATGGCATTCTGATCTGATTGTTTAATTGGTTTTGAACATTAAAAGCTTAAAAGTTTTTGGCTAGAAATCGACTTACTCTGCATCATTTCTGCTGTTTAAGTGGGAATGTACAATGTGTTCTGTTAAACATGGTTTTTGGTTTTATCAACCTGGTGTGAGTGTGTGACTGTAGCTTGACTTGGTATATCTAGATGACTAGATCTACAATGGCATACTGATTGGATGCTTTAATTTGATTTAGTGATCCTTGTGATTTTCTGCAGAATCAGCCACAACTGATTATAAAAATGGCACAAACTGAAGCTTCGCGTGAAGAAAATGTGTACATGGCCAAATTAGCAGAGCAGGCAGAAAGGTATGAAGAAATGATAGAGTTCATGGAGAAGGTTGTGAAGATTGTTGATTCTGAAGAGTTGACAGTGGAGGAAAGAAATCTTCTTTCCGTGGCTTACAAGAATGTGATTGGTGCTAGGAGAGCTTCGTGGAGGATTGTTTCTTCTATTGAACAGAAAGAAGAAAGCCGTGGGAATGAAGATCATGTTACCACAATCAAAAACTACAGGGGTAAGATCGAGGTGGAATTGAGCAAAATCTGTGATGGCATCTTGGGCCTTCTTGAGTCTCATCTTATTCCCTCTGCATCATCTGCTGAATCTAAGGTTTTTTACTTGAAGATGAAAGGAGATTATTACAGATATCTAGCTGAGTTTAAGACAGGAGCTGACAGGAAGGAAGCTGCTGAGAATACTTTATTAGGATACAAATCTGCTCAGGTAGACGAACGCTGATTCTGATCTTCAATATTGTTTTGAGCTTTTAATACCCTGACGTTGTGAATTATGTTTTTCTGTGTAGGATATTGCTTTAGCCGATTTGGCTCCCACCCACCCAATAAGGCTTGGTCTTGCACTAAATTTCTCGGTGTTCTATTATGAAATTCTTAACTCACCTGACCATGCTTGCAGTCTCGCTAAGCAGTAATTTTAAATTTTGTAAGCCACTCTGCAATAGCACATAACATTTTCACAATTCACATTAAGTTAATTATTTTGAACATTTTAGCAATTTAGGGCCATTGGGTTTGAGTTTATCTCTGCTACTGCTTTGCTCTCCTATTATGTCCTGTTAAAATGTTGGTCAAAGTTGAACTTGAACATCTTCGGCTATCCCTTCCCCTTCAGACTGATTCTGTTATGTTATTCCAATTTTTGTATGCTAATCAACATGGATGTGCTCCACCATTGCAGGCGTTTGATGAAGCCATCTCTGAGCTAGACACACTTGGTGAGGATTCATATAAAGATAGCACATTGATCATGCAACTTCTGCGGGACAACCTCACTTTGTGGACATCTGATGCTGCGGTCCTCTCTCTCTCTCTCTCCTCTCTCTCTCTCTCTCTTGTGTGTGTGTGTGTGTGTGTTTGTGTCAATATTTTACATTTTTAATAGTCAGATATCCTAATCAAAATATGTGTGGAATTAAAATGTGATTGCTGAAATTGAGTGGTGAAAGTGCATCTTCTTTTTGCACTTATGCACATTGTTGGTGCAACAGGTGACCATATATGAATTCATATGTATGTCTGCCACTTTGTTGAATTTATTTCTTATTTTGTCACAGGACGAGACAGGGGACGAGATCAAGGAAGCTTCAAATCCAGAGGAAAAGCAGTGATATTTACAAGTCAAATGATGATAGTTGTGTACTACTTTTGGTGGTGTTTTTTATTTTAGGTTTTCATTTAGGGTGTTTTTATATTGAGAACATAATGGATATTTGCACATTCTCTATGGTTGTTGCTTGCTAGTTTCTCATAGGATGTAAGCTTGTCCAAGTTATTGACGTTTGGTTTTGTGTTATGCTTCTGTTAATTGCAACTTTAGATGTTTATAATCTAAAGCTCTTTTGTGAGATGTGGCGTTTTTGTGAGCCACTTGTGATCTAAATTACTAGACTTGTATTATGCAAGGGAAAATGTCAAGTTTTATAACATTCACAATTTGACTTGGGAAGAGACAAATGGGTCTTGTGACTACCGTTTACATAGTGAAGAGAACAAGGGCGCCTCTGATTTGACATAGTGCAGATACCAATAATGCGTCGTGAAGATGCGTGTTAGTGAGAATTATGAGAAACTCACCTGTACAAATATCTGTTAGCGCATCCGTTAGCGAGGTGTTCATCCTTGTTGAATAATAAAAGGAATTAAATCTTATAAGATGCAAGTGATTAATAGGAATAAATTAGATGCTGTTTTAAAAAACAAATTATGCAAATATGTTCATTCTTGCTGTAATAATTGAATATCGCAAGGGTCTTTGAATCATGTATGTTCTATATAAGTCCGTTAATTTTTAAACTAATTTTTTTATTAAAGGCTAAAAGTGAAAAAAAATTTTGCATCCAACTTTATTTATCCTCTCTTATATCTCTAATCACATTTTAGTCTAGGATTTTCCCTAACAACATGCGTATATGTATGTACGTAGCATTGATAGTTACGTATATATGTGTACAACTCATCTAAGTTTTAACTCGATTAATACGAATATGGTGATTACTTAAACATCTTCCTTCAATCAATGTAGAGCTAATTCATTTAGTAAAGTTAAGTCATCTTCGTTATCTAACTCTGATTGAAATCTTAAATTTGATATATCTTGTTAAATAAATTATTCATTACTCAAATAGTTAATGTGGTTTAATGTTGGGTTTAATGATTTTAATTTGAATGTTTTTTAAACTAGCATATAGTTTAACATTAACTTTCAAAGATAAGACAACATGTAATTAACTTATTTGTTATTATATAAGTTGTTTTATAATAATCAATATAAGAAACATAGCTAACCCTTTTTGTTTGCATTTTTAAATTAAAAGTTGATCAATATCAATTTCATTAAAAAAACCATCAGAATTATAAATACATGTTATTTTTATACTACATATGATATAACTACATGACCACATAACTGTCATTCTTTCTTTGTTTCTTTCTTCCGGTATATAACAATACTTCTTGTAGGGATTTCAAGAACAAATTCATGCCATTGTCGTAGAGGCTCACTCTTAATCTTGCAGAGTGATTTCAAGAAGACGGTTTGCGAGAAGATAGATGCTTTGATAGTGCTCACCCTCTCAATTCCCCGGGACATATGTTTCCCCTGGGTAGAATGAGTCTACCTAGTGAACTAGTAGGACGCGAAGATCAATTGATAAATATGATTCTCGAGAGTGGATGGTTGATCGTCGTTGGGGAGGGGCTTGCTATCGTAACCTTTTTTATGATGTATGTGAGGGTGGCAAACTCCTTTTTGTTCAGTCATAGATTGGTCCATCCTCCTTTGGCGTAGATACCGTTTGCTACGCTGCACTCATCATGAGAAGCTGTGAAACTCTCTTGGGTGGACTTCTAGTGCAATGATAAGTGCAATGATAGTCAGTCTTAAGTTTTCTACTATGCCATCTTTATTAGTTCAAATATGAGATTTGGGGTTGGTCTCAGTGGTTAATAAAAATATATTAGTGTGATGTCTTACAAGCATAAGTTTTACTAGATTGCTAGCTTTATCAGCGGTAGGATAGTTAAAAGACGATGCAGAGCGAGAAGATATCCAAGGACGGTAATTCTCATCCATGCATTTAACCTGAGGAGATAACAACAATCGTATATTTATGAGTCAAGATTCATATAAACACAAGTAGCTTAGAATATAAGTCCTGATTAATATCCTTTAAAAAACATTTTCTATCACATTAACGCCAACTCATCATTATCTTTTTAAATTTAAAGCATATGTGATGGTTAATGCTTCTTCAATTATTACTCAATTGTTTTGTTTAAATTTACATTTTTTCCTTTTAATTCTACTTTATTTTACCAAATCGCTTCTTCATTCTAGCGAATAATGGGTAGTTTGTTATGTAGTGAGTTATGGTGTGTACTTGTTTTGCTTTTAAGTTTCACATATAAGCAAGGTTGTGAATTGTGATAACCCATTCTCTTGATTTAACATCTACAATATACCTCTTCACATTTAAACCACCACACAAAAAAAAAACCACCACCATACACTCCTCCACCATCACCACCAGTCCACCACCATGGCGATAACTAGCAGGGCCCCCGACCGGTGGAGAAGAGCTTACTGTGTTCGTCGGAGTGACGTAGGCCATTCGATTAAGACGGTGTTCTCATCGGAGCGTCGCAAGTAGCAGTATTCGCCGGATCCTTTACTGACGATTCGAAGTTTTTCTCTATTCTTCTTCTCTTTATCGATTCGAACAATAGCATCAAACTCTGGTGTTATTGAAAAATTGACATAGCCCCATAACGCTGGGAAAACTCCAGCAAGGATGATGGCGGAGGCGTTATCTGGCTAATAATTTTAATGTTAACGTCTCGTTACAGAATCAAAAGGTTATAAAACTTAAACCCTTAAAAAGAATAAAGAATCCATTACAAGATATCCATTGTTTCCCACTAAACGTGCTTGCCATATTTACAATAAACAATCATAACGTCAGGATCAACAACATCCCCTCACCTTTTAAAAAGCAAATAAAAACCAAAAACACGAGCAACATTAAGGTTTATCATCACAAATAATCACCAACATCCGTAAACTCCTTTTCTAAACTCTTTCCAATGGCTGTCAATACCACCGCCGTCATCGTCTGGTAACACCACCACCACAACCACCGTCACACCACCGTCGTACACCACCGTAGACTCACCGTCTCTTTGTTTTTGGTGTTACAGGGGCTCCGGAGAAGACGGACAACTGGGGTTAGGAGACGACGAAGAGAAAGAATGGGTCTCCACCGTCACAGCTCTCAGTTCAGTCACCGTGAAATCCGTCGTCGCCGGCAGCCGGAACTCTCTCGCCGTTTGTGACGACGGCAAGGTATATCTCCGATCATTCTAAACACCGACGTACACTGTACTCTGTTTGATTTGTCGGTGTTGTTGATGTTGCAATTGTTTTGTGGGTTCTTGTTTGTGTTATCGGAATGTTTAAAAAGTAATGTTGTGAAGATTGTAGGTTAATGATCGTGCTTCCGTTTGTTGGTGTAGATTGTTTATGCTAAAAGATTTGAACTTTGTGATTTTGGAGCAGTAATTATTGAACGAATGAATTGGATGATGATTGTGATCACTATTCTAGGGTTTCTCAGAAGTGGGGATTTCGTATATTGTGTTCTTATTGCTAGTTGCTAATTTGTTACCATAGGTAGGAGATTATAAAGCCCCAAAAGTACTAATTTGTTTTAGTTTGTACATATGATATAATGCTTGTGGTTGTATATGTGTATATGATTAGTTGAATCTGTTTGTATGTCGTCATGGTTAGAAGTGTGTGTGTGTTGGAGCATTTTAGTAAGATAGGAGATTAAGTTTGGAGAGATCATGATTATGATATAGGGTAACACCTATAAAAGTACTACTAATTGTAAAGCTGGGGATTAGCGGGACTGATTGAAGTTATATGTTTATATTCATTATTTGACGCGTTAAAGAGGCTGCTTTCTAGAATTTGCAAAGATCAATTCTACGTGCTATGTTATTTTGGAAAAAGCGGGGGCCTTTTTGTTGTGGAATGATAGAATCTAACAATGTGGATCCAAATTTAGCGTGTGGTTAAAGCTGATTGAAGTTATATGCTTGTGATTACGACCTGATAAAAAGTTTGTGTTTTGGATATTGGCTGATGACAGATGTTTTTCTTTGGAAACGGAGACTAACATTTATGATATGTTGTATGTTTAACAGTTGTTTATGTGGGGTTGGAATCAAAGAGGAACTTTGGGGCACCAACCAACAACAAAAACTGAGAATATACCCAGTCAGGTTAAAGCTCTTGACAATGTTAAGATTGTTCAGGTAAAGCATGATTACTCTAGTGGCGATGAACAAGAACTTGAAAATGGTATTCCGGTTGTGGTTTTCATTTGTTAATTGTTGATTCAGGCAGCTATTGGTGGTTGGCATTGTCTTGCTGTTGATGATCAAGGCCGTGCTTATGCTTGGGGTATATGTTTCACCTGCTCACTTTTATAATACGGTCCAATATTGAAACATTCTCTATGAAAACAAATATAAGAAATTACTGGATAAAAATTGGTGTTACCAATATCGAGTAATAATTATTAATTGGTAGGTGGAAACGAGTATGGGCAGTGTGGTGAAGAGCTTGAAAAGAAAGGTGATTCTGGTAGGACTTTAAGGAGAGATATCGTGACTCCTCAAAGATGTGCATCAAAGCTTTCGGTTCGCCAGGTCTATTTTTCATCTACTTAACACAAATGTTAAGTTGTTTTAGTTTTTGTTTAATATTAATTTTACATCTTGTATGCAGGTAGCTGCTGGCGGCACACATTCAGTTGTGCTGACACGCGAAGGACATGTTTGGACCTGGGGTCAACCATGGCCCCCTGGAGACATGTACACTGCTGATTCGTCTTTGTTCTTTATAGCTTTCTGCAAAAGGTGTCTGATTTTTATAATTTTGTTGTAGAAAACAAATTTCAACGCCTGTGAGAGTACAAGGTCTTGAGAAGGTTAAGTTGATTGCGGTTGGGGCTTTTCACAATTTGGCGCTTCTTGAGGATGGAAATCTGTGGGCTTGGGGCAATAATGAATACGGGCAGCTAGGAACAGGGGATACCCAGCCCAGATCACAACCCGTTCCTGTTCAAGGACTATCTGGCCTTAGATTGGTTATTCTTTTACCATCTTTATATAATGATAAGCTTTTATATTTGCTATAAGTCTACAATACAAATTGCGAGAAAATATTGAACTTTTTCTGATTTCTGTTTTGGGTAACTCCGTAACTCGCTTAGTTTGCATTTTTAAAGGTCTCAAACTCTCCGAATAGCTTCATTTGGGGGAATCTTATATTGTCATAGTTGCCAAGGCATTATATTGAGCGGGTATCTAAGTTGTATTAGGGTATTACTGTCACTTTATTTTCTTGAAAGTGTGAGATTTTCCATCAAGATCTTTTTAAAGTTTGAGCTTTTACGCAAAACAGAAATCTTACCAAAGTTTGGTTGCTGTTTTATGCAATTTATCCAACTATAAATTTGTTTATATGATTTGTTCATTTTACCCAACTAAGTTTCAAAATCTGTGTAATTTCAGGTTGATGTTGCCGCCGGTGGTTGGCATTCTACTGCTCTAACAGATGATGGAGAGGTACCTGATGCTCCATTTCTTCAATAACTCATTATATCCATAACTTTACAACTTCTATCCAAAATTCTTTACAATTTTTTTTTCTTTCTTTTACTTCTTTTTTGCTAAAATCAAGGTCAACAAATGTTCCGACGTAACCGTTTCTTTCAACAGGTATACGGGTGGGGTAGAGGGGAGCATGGAAGACTTGGATTTGGAGATGACAAAAGCAGTAAAATGGTACCTCAGCAAGTTCAGCTTCTAGCTGGCGAGGATATTGTCCAGGTGTCATGTGGCGGAACTCATTCTGTTGCATTGACTCGTGATGGTCGTATGTTCTCTGTAAGTTACAACAAACCCTCGACTTATAAAGTTGACACAACAATAGCTCGATTAAAAGTGATTATTGTATTGATTTTTTACATTTCTACTCATTTGAATTGTTAGTTTGGCCGTGGGGACCATGGAAGATTAGGATATGGTAGAAAGGTGACAACAGGTCATCCATCAGAAGTACCTATTGACTTGCCACCACCAAAAGATGATGGTGAAAGTGGACTAGGGCGGTGGTGCGCTAAATATGTGGCATGTGGGGGCCGTCACACACTCGCCATTGTAGAATGGCAAGCTACAGAGGGAGATGGGTTGATTTGATCAAAGTGTTATTAGAAATATCATTATGAGTTGTATTATCTTATAATTATGGAGTTATTTAACTTGAGAGCTTCCTATGACTTTGTTTAAGGTTTTGAGAGTTACTTTATGAAACAAGTGGTTGATGCAATATAGGTGTTACATGTTTGTTGATCTTTAACATAGTACAATCCAATTGAAACGAAATTAAGACATTACTTCTTTTTACGTGTGATTATGTAACACCCGGTTTGTGTCATTTATTTTGTGTATGATATGCGATCTTGTATGAGTCCATATAGGAGGTGCTGGTCTGGGAGATAGTGGGTAGACGGTGCATGATGATGTTGCCCCGTTGGCTGAGATAATTGGGTTCACACTTGTGGCTAAGAACTTTGGTATGTGGTAATGCTGGATGCAAGCTTACAATCATTCTTAGTAATCGAAGGCATGTGGTTGTATTAATAATTACATTTAGTTTGAATGAGTTCAAATGTAGAAGAGCGTATCTGGTTTTTGACTTATCTCATGTTTTTGCATAAGTGTAGAAGGTGGCTAAATTGTGAATTAGAAGGAACCACTTACAAAGTTTTGGACAAGAAGATTTAAGGATTGACATGTATGCTTTTCTTTTTAGAAACTGGTTGCATTGGTGATTCAAAATTAGATCATCTTAACCATATCAATAGAATACCCAAATAATCAAATTAAAGGCACCCAATGGCAACAATAGTTACAGCCAAGTGTTGAAGATGAAGCACGCATCGAGCTGTAGCTATGCTACACTCGGTTAGTTCTCGCTCCTACATCAAGGTTAAATTTTAGGAGCAATGCTTTTGCATCTGCTTTTATAATCATTTATTATGTGATATTTTATGGTTTTTATTTTACACTTTTTGAGATAAAACTTGAGGTGTATCAGACATTAGGAGCATTACATGAGACCAGTAAACATTTGACAAACGCATTAGACATTAATCCAATTTCTATAAAATCACACACCATATAACACACAAAAACACTGGTGTCAAAGGGATAGGGCTTTGAGCACACCAAATTACACCTATATTACATATTATATATAGGTGTTAGGATTACACAAGGGTGTCTATAGCTAGTGAACCCAGTGGTGGTTCAAATACAAGAAGCAAAGAACTCAAAACCAGAACAAAAATGGAGAAAAACATGATGGATTTACAAGGATCCACGCTTCGTCCTATCAGTGTCATTCCATTTTCCTCTCGAGTTCCCGGTTGTAATGTCGGGCATGTAAAGAACCCGTAAGCTATGCCAGTGAACAATGAAACAACATGTGTCCTGAAATAGTATTAATGCTATTATTATTTTTTAGGCCATATGTATGTTATTTAGTAGGTGTTTGACAAATTCTGTTTATTTCAAGATTTAATTCATAAAGATTGAAAAATATATACATCTTACTAACCAGTCATCAATTGGACCAAAAGTTGATAAAACAAAACCAAGAGCAGTAGCAACACCCGCCTTCTGATACATGCTTTCAAAGAGATCTTTACTCATGGCATCCTTGTTCTGATATTGATAAATAAGCCAGGCTCCGATTATAGCAAACACAGGTCCCTGAAGAGTTCAAATCGAACACTCGTTTAAACAACCAATATCTGATTAAAAAACAAAACTTAAGATTACAAAATGAATGATATTTGATTTCTTGTTTGCTTACTGTTCCACCAACGGTTGGATCAGGGGTGTGAAGAAAACTGGTCAAGTTGCCTGAGAGTCCACCGAGTATGTATATCAAGAAAAAGGTGAACGGGCCATACGCTCTGCATACTTGAGGACCAAATGTCAGCAGAATCCAACAACCAAGCCCCATGTGAAGCATCCCTGTGTGCTGCAAAAAAGATAAAATTTTCACTGTTAAGGTTTAAAACTGCATACTGCAATGGACCTTAGCTAGTTGCATTCTACAGTGGACCTTAGCTGGTTGCTACTTGTGATTACATGTATCTTACGGTCAAGTTGCAATTTCAACTTATTTATTTATGAAGGGTCGATCTGGGTTATGCTTTGCCCCTAACGGGCCAAAAAGGTAAAGTAAAAAAAATTAGCTTAAAATACAAGAGGTTAAAAAAGTCCAAAGTTTATTTTTGATGCATAAAACCAGGGTTGTGTTAACCGTATCCACACCTATGGTTTTACTCAATGTACCCCCTATTACGAGTGTAGAAAGAGTTGTACATGGGCGTATAAGTACATATATGGGTGTATAAGAGGGTGTGTATACGGGCATATATGAGGTCCAATACGCGGCATATATGACTATATGAGGACCAATACGCGGCATATATGACTATATGAGGACCAATACGGGTGTATATCAATCAAATAAATAGGCTAAGTTTAGCAACAAGGGGCCACCCCCACCTGAGTCATGTTATTTTAAAATAGAATTTATTGAAATAAGACGTTTCATATTCGACACACAATTATTTTGTCGAATTATTTATAATAAGACAAAACTGTTTAAGTCAACCCAGCCCGTTTCCACACATTCAGAAAGTTATCTATTTTGACCCATAACCCAGCCCGTTCATTTTCCACTTCTGAACATATGGTTACTTGAGTGGATATAGATCACAGAATGAAAACAGTTAAACTCCTCTAGAATGGCACGAACCCAGTCGTCAATCTTGTACCAGAAACATTGGTGTCAGTAGCCGCCACCATTCTCCGTATAAAATCAAATGATTAATTTTTGCTCCATAGAGTGCTGGAAGTGAGAAGAGGTCCAAATCAGAGTTCTTGATTGGGCTTGCAATTTCAAACAAATAAACCCCAATGTTTATGGAAATCATTGTGCTTCTGCAACAAAAATTTTACCTATTAATGAATGCATATGTACACATAAATTAGAAAAAAGTAATGATAATAAAAGTTGAGTGCTTTACATCAAGTAGAGACCGGAAGTTTCATCATCACCACTCTTCAAACCACCACCACCATCTACTATAGCTCGCTCGTTTTCGCCTATATATTTCATGGTGTTAGACATTTCATCTCTTGCAGCAGATGAGACAGGATCATCGTTTTGAGAACTTGGAGAACATTGATCTGTATTCTCCTTAACTTTTCCAAAGTAAGAATCTAGTGACTGTAAATGTTTCTCTCTAGAACTAGACTTTACTACAAACTTTGATGATTTCTCCCTCTCAGATGAATTAACAGAGATTGATCTTAACAAGTTTGCACATTTGAGCAGACTTTTGTTTGGTTTCAACAAAACACCAACAGAATTATACCAAACACACATATCCTTGTTTACAGTTTGATCTTTGCAACATAATTTGAAGCATATTGGAGCAGCAGCCATGTTCCTCTGAAAAAAAAATAGAAAACATAAAATAATCAACAAAATAAGATGGAAAGATCCATCAAAAGTAAAAATGAAAAGCTTTCTTCTATCAAACTAATTCTTGATATTTACACACACTGTTTAATCCATTTAAAGTTAAGAATGAGAAGCGATTGTGGGTCTTCAATTTTCAAAAATACACCTAAAGATGAACACATTTGCATGGGGGACATGATAAAATAAAAACCAAAGATTAAAAAAGAAAACTTATTGACGCATTTATACAAACACTTTGTGGGCACCCAGATAAAACAAACAAACAAACAGGTGCAATCAGTACTCATATCTGAAATAGAACTGCGTACCCGATTGAAGATGACGATTGAACTTATTAATTGTGGGGAAAAAAGACAAAGGGGTTAAAATCGAGCTTCCATTAATGGAGGTGCAATAGAGACTACAAGCATTTAAACGTTAATGATGGGGGAGAATTGAATAGGAACAAAATTGGGGATGGAATCTTATCGTCTGAATGTCCATTGAGGAGTTAACACGTACCCCAACCACTTGATTTCCACCATTAGTTGTGATTTTTGTGGGGTAAGAGATGAAGGACGTGTCACCCACTGTTTCGATTTAGGATCCGGCGGCTGTAGAAATCTCGTTGGCAAATTATATTATGCCTTATGGATTCGGTATTATCCCTGGCTCGAAGTAAGCTAAAAAAACAAGTTTGGTTTGAAAAAAGCTCGTATTTAAACGAGCTGGTTCAACTCGGCTCAAATTCTAACGAGCCGAACTCGAGTCAGGGTTAGTTCGATTCGAGTTTGGCTCGTGGTTTGGTTCGTTGGCTCGGCTCGTGACTCAGTGCATATAATATATGTGTATATATATGTATATAGAGAAAAGTTCAAATGAAAATCACTTTTTCTTGTGATAACTCTGGGAACCAATCTCAGTCATTTATTTTTTTTCACATGCAAATCACATGCCATTTCTTTTTTTTTAAACGTTCATAACTTTTTTTTACGTCATCATTTTTTCAAAAAAAATTCATCATAATTTTTATCTTTCCAACGCCTATCATATTAATATACTTTTTAAAAACAATCATACATCCGTTGTTTACATATGTGTAAATCTAGTTATACATATGTATAGTACAGGAATTTATATATGTGTAAATCCGATATTACACATGTGTAAAATGAATTTCGTTAAAAAACATGATTTTTTATTTTTTTTATGAAAGAGGGAGAGTAGGGGAACATTTTTGTGTTTTTATTTTTTTATTTTTATGTTATTTTTCGATTTATAAATTTTTTAAATATGTTTTTGTTAATTACATTTTGTCATTGAGAACTAGTAGTTGAGATTGGTTCCTACAGTTCTCACAAAAAGTTAGTTTTTATTTAATCACTCCCTTATATGTATATATATATTTATATAGTATAATAATTATTATTATTACTACTACTACTATTATGATTATTATTTTTATATTAGGATTTTAAAAAAGTTTTCTTAAAATAAAAATGGATTCTTTTTAGAAATATTAAGCATTTTGTTTAAAAAATATATATCTTGATAGTAAATTGGTTATATTCAAAATAATATTCTTTGTTTCCCTAAGTACGGAGCAGCAAACAAAAAGTTAGAGTTTTAATATATATTTTTTGTGTTTTCATATAAATTAATGTGAAAAACAAAAAATAAAAATTTTAAATTGAGTCGGCTCGAATGAGCCACGAGCTGGCTCGAGCTTTTCACGAGCCGAACTCGATCCGGTGTTTTGAGCTCGCTAAAATTTTCAAGTTGGCTCGGCTCAACTCAATAAGCTTCGAACTTAAGCTCGAACCTATCCTGGCTCGGCTCGTTTACAACCCTAATTTAAATTACCTCTAAATCCATTTGTATATTTTGTATAGAGTAAATTAACAATTTTGTTTGTGTGGTTTGGTGAAATTTATCACGGTCAACTAATAGTTTGTTTTTCGCAACCGGATCCCGTTCGTTTACAAATCTTGTCATAGTTATTCTTGTTGTTAACTCAATTTAAAATTATTTATTAAATGAGGGGTATATTGGTTATTTTATATATATATATACATATATATATATATTATTTTTAACTTGATCTAGTAATTTAACGGATAATTTTAGATGAAGTTAACAAACTGAATGAGTAAGACAAGATTTTTTAATAACAATGACTCATATGCGAAAAAACAAACTATTAGATGAAAGTACAATTTTTATTAAACCATAAAAATGAAAATAATAATTACTCTTTTATATAACTTCGATATATTGTAACCGGCTGTTTAATTCTTTTTTTAACCATAAGTGTATCGAATGGTTTAATTTTTTATTGAGTTGGTTGTGCATCCAAAACTTATATATTCATGTTAGTTTTTTTGAACTTCTAATATCTACTGTTTATGTTTAGTACTTAGAGACACGAACGTATAAGTCGTCAAAACTATTTCACATATTTTTATAATTTTTCTCCTTTACATAAAAATTAAATTATAACGTCTTATAAAATTCAGGATTTGCCGTTTCTACATGCTTAATTTTATCATAGTTCCAACAAGATTTTTTTTTCATATTCTTTTTACTCTATACTTTATAAAATAGACTGTGATCGTTCTTAGTTCTTTCGAACATACTCTTTCGTAGTCTTTTAATTTTTTAGTTTATTTATAATAAATTTCTGGCTCCAACTGTGTTTAAGTTTATCAACATTTAGATGTATAATTCTCTTAGTGTGTTTGTTAAGTTTCGAGTCCACTGCAAAGCACGGTTATAGCGAACTAGTTTTACTTTGAAAAGAAAACAACTTCTTTTGTTACTAGGTATTAATTCACATCTAAGTGTATGTCTGAGTGATAGAATTTACTAAAATTGAAATTTGAATTTAAACTTTTAGTGTATTAGTTTATTGAAGTTGTTGACACTAGAATCTAGATTGGGTGTTTGATTGATAAAAAATATAATCTGCAATTGTGATCAATTCCTTCATGATTTCAATATTCATTTCAAATTATTAATGAACCTAACAATAGGATTTGAAATCTCCAATCACTAATCGTTGCTATATCCGCCATCCTCTTGTTGTAGTCCTCACGCATACTGACACCCTTCCAACTCTTGCACCATTATTGTCGTCAACATCACCATCACCACCATTGCTATTGTGAGCGATGAATAGTAGGTGGTGGTGTGGCGACAACCCCTACTAGGCCAGGGTGTATTGACAAAGGTGTTGGTAGCGATAGTGTCAAACGCGGCAATAACATGAGAGCACGCGGCATGCAATGACCGATATGTGATGGCCTGCGTGATAGTGTCATATTTCAAATCCCTTATAATAATTTTGTTACTTAAATACGTTATTAGTCCAAATTCTTTTAATAAGTTCTAATTTCTTTATATTCTAGATCTTTTAACAACTTTGTATTCCAATTCCAAGTATTTTGACAAATGTTAATTCCCTAAAAAATATTGTTAACCAAACACAACCTAGAAATAAACTAATAATCAAAATTTAAAGTGTCTTTAAATATGTATTGATGAATTATTAAAGGTGTGATGCTAAACACGGGTAGAATGTGAAGGATCTGATTTTTCTTATGGCTTCGAGACAAAAGAGGAGCATGAGAGGTATAAGTGTTCAGAAAACATCTGAATCCAAAATAGAATCCAAGTTATCTAAAATCTCAAACCCAAAAACTTAGATATCCGAATTTAAACAACAAAAAAACACGATGGATATCACTTTAGTAAATAATACAACTTTGGTTGCATAATGGTTATGATTTTTCATGATAAAAAGGTAGTTTTGTTGAACTTTAAAGCAATTTATTCTCTTTTTTCTTTGTACTTTTCCAAATGTTTAGTTTAAACATATTTTGTATTTATTTTATAACTTTAAAATATATAACATTTTATAACATTTCGAATACGTAATAGTAAAATCTTTATTTTTTCTACATTTTGATATATACATTTTGAACGAAACGAAGCCCGTCTGAATGTAACATATTTCATTTTCTTTCACGATGATGGTCCCATCACAATGCATAGGTTTATGACGGTTATATTTTTTTTCTTAATATAAAATTTTAAATGTGTTTAATGACGTCCATGTTTCGTTTTGTTACGTTTATTACCCAAATTCACAACAAATTTTCGACTAGGTCTTTTCACGGTTTTATGCCCGGTCGTAACCGCCCAACTTAACTACATATATTACGTCCAACTTCCATTCGTATTGTTTCTGATAACGAGAAACTCCGGTGAGCCACCGCTGTCTTCCTTACACCGCCGATCAGACGTCCGGCACCGGCTGATTCTCTCCGATCACCACACCTCACGTATCAGCTTCCAACGATCGTAATCATCTTCTCTTCTCCTTCTACAATTGCTTTTTAATTTATTCGCTAGGGTTTCATTTCAGAATATTGTTGTTTTTCTCATTCGTTTCCCTTTTGTCATTAGATATCTGCTTCTAGTGTTGAATTGTGATTGTACGATTAGATACCAGAATGTGTGGTGGTTGAACCCTACCTTTCATGCTAACGTGAGTACGATAGGCTGGTATGATGATCAACGGTAACTGCGTTCTGATTTATCGTTATCTTATTGCGGCAAGCTATGGATTAGAGCATTGGTGTTGCTCAAATGTTCAATCATATTGTATGGTTGTAGATTTTGTAGTTGTTGTTTTGCTTCACTATTTGTTTTCGTGAAGCAACAAACTATTTGCTTCACTAGGATAAACAATTCTCAATACGTAAATTTACTAATTCATGTAATTGTTATAGCCTAAAATCAATGTGTTTTTGCTTCCTAACAATGCAACGACATCGAGGAGATCTGTGGTATTAAGTTTAGGGCATACAGGTCACCAATGTGATGTTGTTAATTAAATAATAATGTTTGCCTTAAGTCCTTAACATTCAAAGTGTTGTAGAAGTTCATGAATCATAATATGCTTGGCCTGGTCCTAAGTTCAACATGCTGGGTGTTTGTGCTTAGAAGTATGTAGTTGTAGTAGGAAGGCGTTGGATTTTGTAGCGTGCTAAAATTTTTTAAGATGTATAGGTTCAAGTGGATAATGTGGGCATCATATGGTCCTTGATACATCCATCAATAGTCAGAGGGGTCGTTTTAGGTTGAGTTATTTTCATTCTTATTATTTCTGACGTTAACTTCACAAGATCTTTATTGAAAGAATAATCATTACATGGACTTAGTTCTTGCTTGGTGTGTTTGCTATTCAAATGCTAGCTATCTCTTCATCTCTATTTTACAATGGATAACTAGTCATTGCCAGCTAACTAACTTGGTCAGCAGAAACAACTGCAACTTCAGTTTAATCAGTGGGTCAATGAGGGTGGTCTGTTTCTGCCTCTTTCAGTATAAAATTTCTGTTGTTAATGTGAATACAATGTTGTTGGCCTTTTACATTTTACTTAATTTTGTGTTTTATGTTGAAATAATAACTCTATTAGTTATTTTGATTTAGACACTGTGTTCACTTATAAGAAACAAACATTCCTGTTTTCATGGAAACAGTTTCTTTTAAACGAATGGTTATAATATATCTATACAAATGATTTGTTAACTTTTATAATCTGGTATTGAGTTGTCTTTTGTGTCAGCTTATGACTTTTTATGATGTGTTAAAATTAGTAGAGTTTCTACATGGCTAAATATGATGCTTAAGTTCCTACAGGAACCATGATTAGGCTTTTTAAAGTGAAGGAAAAACAAAAAGAAGAGGCTGGAAATGCAAATGGAAGAGGGCCCTTAAAGAAGCAAAGTGCAGGGGAATTACGTCTTCATAAAGGTTAATCCTTCTATATATGTTGAGCAGCATAAAGGTTTGCTTATTTATATATTTTGTTTCTGTCAATCCTTAACTAAAGAATTGAGTGATCTTTTCTTAAGTAAGGTTTTGCCTCTCCGTCACCACTCATAATGTAAATCATTTGCTACAAGTAGATTCTGTTTGATAGCGTGAATGATACACAGGTTTTTTGTCCGAAAATAAATCGAAGTTTTAACTCGCATGTTGTATTACAGAATAGGTATAATATATATCTTAGTTGTATAAAGATTATAATACATACATCTGACATTTTATATTTTGTAGACATAAGTGAACTGAACTTACCAAAATCATGCACAATTTCATTTCCAAATGGAAAGGATGATCTGATGACTTTTGAAGTATCCGTCAAACCTGATGAAGGGTATTACATGTAGGTTATCCTTAAAGCTCATTCATACGAAAACGGGTCAAATCTGGTTATATTTGTTGAATAATAGGTCAAATGGGTAAACCACATTAAAATATATAAAAGTGGATCTTTATCGTGTATTCAAGTGTTCACAAAGCCACAAGTTTTTTATTTAAAATTATAATCAGTATAATTTACATCATTTAATTACATTAAATACATTAATTACTTACGAATTAAAAAGAGGACGAAGAAGTGCTGGCATGCCCAGCCAGACATATTATGATCTGCATATAAAACTATTCAGATTGACCTGGATTGTTTTCGCTCGTTATCTACTTGCCACATGTATGTGATGTGCATGATTAGTTGAGGTGATTCATGTATATCTTTTTCTTCATGTCAATTTTGGTCACAGGGGAGGGAAATTTTTGTTCACTTTTAATGTATCTGCTATCTATCCACATGAGGCACCAAAGGTTAAGTGTAAAACCAAGGTAAGCATATTCTTATTTATCTTTGTTTTGACTTTTTCAGTGGTGGAGTATTTAGTTTTTACTTGAATGTATGATTTCAGAAAAATATCTATTGTATTATCATTGTTGCAGGTCTATCATCCAAATATCGACTTGGAAGGAAACATATGCCTTAACATTTTACGAGAGGATTGGAAACCCGTCCTCAACATTAATACAGTTGTCTATGGATTGTATCATCTTCTCATGGTTTGATTTACATACTTTGATCGTATACATATGCCATTCCTAAAAACCTCATAAATGTTTCTATTAGAATTAAGTGTATTATTCTTGCAATATCATAGATTTTGTAATGTTATTTAATGCATTGAGTTTATATAATATATATGAAAGTTTTCAAAATCAATCAAGTGTTTGCGGGCTGACCTGATTCGACCACCTGTAATCCATTTTGACCCGTTATCCACCTGATCGTTTTTCTTCTCTACTGAACGCGTTTAGTTATGTGCAGGAACCGAACCATGAAGATCCTTTAAATCAGGAGGCTGCTGTTGTTCTGAGGAACAACCCAAAGGCATTTAGATCTAATGTCAGGACAGCAATGGCTGGAGGACGTGTGGGAGATACATATTTTGCACGATGTATCTAACTTTTTCTCGGTGCATGAACAACTGGGATTTGTTATGTTTTGGGTGTGTTTTAGTTTTTTATATTTTCTTTTTCTTTTTCTGTAATAAAAACAAATGTCATGATTATATGTGCTAGGAAGTTTGGAAGTAAAACACAGGGTGCAGTTGATATTTGGAAAACGGAAAAAGGAAAAACAATCAAGTTCTAGAAGCAATATCAATCTGATTATGGTAAATCCCATATCATCAAAATGATGATGTGAAGCTCACGGGAGTGATTGTCATGGAACTTCATCGTAAGGGTCTGTCTATGGATGCTTTTGGAATTCTTGTTCGATGCACACCGTGGTTAATTCCCCAAACCGGTTAGGGATTAAACAGGTTTAGTTTGGGTTAACGATGGTCAAAATTGGTTCAGTTTGAAGCTGGTTTTGTAGGAGAAAATGGATTGGTTCAGTTTTAGACCAGTTTGTATTAGAAATTAAGTCTTATTCAGCTTAATCAAACAATGGATTTAACAAGAAAAAACTTTTTTTGATTAAAAATGAAGATACAAAACCCTAAACTATAACTCCTATATATACTAATAAAAAGCCAATACTAATCAAACACAAACACTATTTAAATAATAAAATAAACAAACAAACAAAACTCTTAATCTTATACAAACTCAATAAGATAATTAATAAACTAACATGACTATCTCCTACCCATTTAACTAATTATAAGATTAGTTTAACAATCACTATTTTATATCGGAATGTACTCTTAGTTAAATTAAAATCGGGGTGTCATTCTCATATCTTGTTAGATTCATATAGTGTTTTTTTCTCATTTTAAACACTCTGATATCTAAAGTTTGTGTTCATTGCACTTGTAACACCTGATGTGATTTTTGTTTCTTTGTAGTTGATCATAGCCTTGACCTTTCCCAGACCCTCGATCTCTACCTCAGTCACGTCCAAGATCTTCTCTATTCGAGTTTCCACAACCACAACGTTGACACATGTGCTTCTTTTCCTTCGCTTTTTATCCAAATGTGCAAATAAAAGTTGATTTTGCTCGCTTTTGGATCACCTTATCCTTGATTCTTTCTTGATATGCTTTAAGTCGGCCAACAACATCATCATAACCGCTGGGGTTTAAACCCACAATTTGTTTTATAAAGGCTATCATATTAATAAAATGTTTAGGTAACTCATTAAGAATTTTCTTAACCAATTTTGTTTTTCAATTATCAAGCCAAGTGAGGCGCTTGAGAAGCATACTTGGACAACTTGTTAACAAAGTCATCACTAACACCTTGATTCTTCATCTTCAGATTATTATACTCTCCCCTTAAAGTTTGACGTCTTGCCTCACATACATGGTCCACATCCAAATGAAGGGTTTTGAGAACATCCCACATCTCTTTTGTTGTTTCAAGAGTCCTGCTTGTAATATTTTCTCCTTGGGTATAGCTTGGAACAAGATACCGATTGCAATATTATTCTTTTTAGCACCTACATTGGTTTCGGGTTTGATTTGCTCCAACACTCCATGAACATTAAAGATAACCTGCATACTCATGGTCCATACAATGTAATTTGTGAAAGATGACACCGGACATCGAGGAGCTATGGTGTTGTTCTCATTAACGCTAGCCAAAACTTGATTTTCCGGTTAAGCCATACTTGTAAAACAATGCTTTAACAAAAGCTGACACTGTTTAAAGTATTACCTGCAAACACTTTTGATGCCTTTCACCTCATGTTTTTACATAATCTCCTTGAGTTCTTCTTGATCAATTCTTGTTTTGACAATAAATCAGAACCAACAGTCAGTTTTAGCCACCAATAGACCGGACTAGAAGTTCATGTTATTTTCTTTTAAGTACTCCAATATGTTTTCTTAATTTTAGAAGTCACATTCCAAAGATACATTTAGGTGGTAGATTGATATATTTTACGATTAAATAGTTATAAGTTTAAATCCATCAGGGTGTACATGTTATAATTATAAGGATAGAAGATGCATAAAGTTAAGGTAAAAAAATGATGATTTATGTAATTTATATTAGTAAATTGAATTTAATAAATTCAAACAATAATATATTTGCTGATAATAATCTATATTAGCAGTTTGACCGATAGTAATCATAATTTTTAAATTTGTTTTCGAGGACAACAATTTTAGTAACATAATTATTCATTAATCGCCACTTGATTTGCATTTGATGTTTCGGATCATGATGATTGTGAACAAAATTAGAAAACATATAGAAAATGAAGTGAAAATCAAGTAAAATTCAAATATAAATAAATGATAATTGTGATATTTTGATTGCTTTTACAACAAAAATAACAATTCGAATAATCAAGAACTAAAGTGGTAGTATAAATTATCACGAGATGATTAATTATATTTTAAATTATTAAAAATCTAATATAGATGTGCAATTTAGGACAAAATATCCAGGTACGAATACTCCACTCGTGTTACAGCTCTGATGCACGTGCTCTTGTCGGAATGGGGGCCCACATCAAGTAAGAAGCGTGTGATGTGTCTATGGTGGTCCCCACGACAACCGCACACAGTGCTATCCGCATTCCTTTGTCCACACGTGACGCTGTTCCATTCAAGCTTAACAACTCCACGTAGGGATATTCTTTATTTCTTATTAATAAAATAAGTCCCTATAGAATCACCCAATTTACGTTTTAGGCACGAAAGGATAATATGCATATTATCAGTCCTCGAATAGACTGTATAAAGAGTCTGTTAAGACGAAATTATTAGAGTATGAAGCAAATGATAAAGAAAATGCTATTCGAGGTCTTTAAGGTTCACAAGAGTGTTCATGATACCAGTTATTTGGTAATATCCATTTAAAATATTTTTAAAGATTAATAAAAAAACATGTCATCTTAACCTTAAATTAGTTAATTAATATTTTCGGTCAGTCAGGCCATCATTATCATGTGGTTTGTAGATTTATTCATGGTTTTGTGATCTAGTAGTATTTATGTTTGTACTCAGCGATTCATATATTTTGAGAGGTGAAATTTAGGAGCAAAAAGTTATCACTCAAACGGAAAAGTTAATAAATGCATTTTCATAATACGTGCAATATGTATTAACAGGTTAAACATAATAAAACAAATTAAAGTATCACTTCAACACTTAAAATGAGGCTTACATAAAACAAAAGCCTCATTTGTGATTTTGGATAGTATGATCAATAGGATGATCAAATGTTAAAAGACTTAACACTAAAACTATTTAAGGACCATTCAAAGAATCAAACAATTTAGAATGGACCGCATAATCTTTATAATGAATAACAAGCAGATCAAAACTTTCATTCTTAGAATGATCAATAGGATATAACTATAACTTTGTTAGTTTTCTTTTGTCTTGATGTGGATCATATAACTTCGAGTTTCTAGCAGTTTTTTTAAATATTATTTTTACTTGATTGTTTTAAATCAGGTTTTTATCTGGTCTTAAAAGATTCGACCAAAGGGCTAGACTCGATAAGATCTCATCTAAAGAGGCTCTAGTTGTTAGAGGTATGCCCCTCGTGTCCTCGGCTCATCGAACAACTTTGTAACCATGGTCGTTTGCTACAGGTTGAGAAACTAGCATGGAGATTCCGTTTCTTAGTCACTAGTATTTCTGTTCAAGAGATGCTAACGAAACCAAGTAATATAATGTTTTCAACTCAAAAACCTCAATCGGTGTCAGGCGGGGTAGATGTAATCAAATATAACATGTATTTGTGGTTGAAGTTTATGGCTGATAAACCTAATATGGCACAAATTAAAGGGTGTACTTTTTTATCTTTAAATTTTCCACCATCTTATTGTAGTTGTGCTCGGTCCTAACATCTTGCTAATAATCTTTATTCTACTAAAATTCCCTTTAAAAATTCCTCTAGTTGTAATAATCAAAGCTCATAAAACTCTTCAAGCCTCATAAACTTTATCGTCAAGTAAAACACTTTTGTATAATACGAGGTCAAGCTTGAAACTTATGAGAGAAACACGGGTTGTATATGCAAGTATGAAAAAGTTCAATGTTGATAAACTAAACAATAAACTGACCAATAAAACAAATTGGAGAAATTCGATCAATAACAAGTCAAGCCCTCGTGAATCCACACACAAAGAAAAAGATAAACGTGAGAAGTCGCCGGAGCAATGGCCGGCGGTGGTTCATCGGGACGACTTCCGTCGTGGAAGGAGCGGGAGAATAACAAGCGACGAGAGCGAAGAAGACGAGCCATCGCTGCAAAGATCTACGCCGGACTCCGGTCTCAGGGGAACTACAGGCTCCCAAAACACTGTGACAACAACGAGGTCTTGAAAGCCCTTTGTGCTGAAGCTGGTTGGGTCGTTGAAGAGGATGGAACGACTTATCCTAAGGTTTGTTGGTTGTTTGTGTTGTGTTGTGTCAATTTGATTTCGGCTTGTGAGAAATTAGGGGTTTGGTAGATCTGATGACTTGTGAATGCTGTTGTTGGTTCTGTTTTGGGGTGATTTGGTTGGTGATATGTGTTGTGTGGTGAATTGGTGTGAGTTAAGATTGGGGCGATTTGGGGAGGGATTGACTTAGATCTGTGTGAATGGTTGTTCTAGGGTTTGATCTGAAGTGATTGATGATGGATTTTTATGCAACTTATATCTGAAAGAGGTGAAAATGTCTTATAGTTATTGATTTTGTGCATTTATTACTCTTAACTTTGCAGAGAAAATGGTCTGAAATGATCAACTTTTGTTTCTATACTTACTGTTTTGCTGCATTAGTGCTTGAATTCTTTGTGTTGATGATTGAATTAGGGTTATGTCGTAAATGGCTTTTTGTTCTGTAACTTTATACATCCTTATAATTTCTAATTTTCTGCATTTATTGCTCATATTTGCAGAGAAAATGGTCTGAAATGACAGAAATGATCAAATTTTGTTTCGGTACTTCTACTTTTTGCTGCAAAAAATGCCTGAATTCTTTGTGTTGATGATTGAGTGAGGCTTATAATGTATATGGCTTTTTCTTGTGTAACTTTATATATCTTTTTAGTTATTGATTTCTGCATTATTACTCACATGTGCAGAGAAAATGATCTCAAGTGCCAGAAATGACCAACTTTTGTTTCCATACCTCTCTTTTTACTGCAAAAATGCTTGAATAAACTGTCTTGATGACTTAGGTTATGCTGTAAATGGCTTTTTCTTGTGTGACAATAAATTTCTTAAACTTACTGTTTTTCTACATTAATGACTAATTTTTTCATGAAAAAAGGTCTGAAATAGCAGAAATGATCAATTTTTGTTTCCATATTTACTAGTTTTGCTGTAAAGTGCTTGAATTCTTTTTGTTGATAATTGAATTAGGTTTTTTGATATAATCCCATTAATGAAATGCTAAATTTACAAACTTTTGTATCTTTACAGGGATGTAAGCCGCCTCCGAATGAAATTGCAGGAATGACAACCAACAGAAGTACTTGTTCATCGATCCAACCTAGCCCAATGTCATCAGCATTTCCGAGCCCTGCTCCATCATACCATGCTAGCCCAACATCATCATCTTTCCAAGCCCGACCCGTTGTGAAAACCCACCTAACCATTCGTCATACATTCTACCTTACCTCTGCAATTTATCAACTTTACCCCCCTTGCGAATCTCCAATAGTGCCCCTGTAACACCACCTCTATCATCCCCAACCGCTCGTGGAACAAAAAGAAAACCCAACTGGGAAATGCTATCCACAAGTGCATTAAAGACTTTTCACCACCCACTTTTTGCAGCCTCTGCTCCAACAAGCCCTACTCGCCGCCACCGTATTCCACCAGCAACAATTCCAGAATGTGACGAATCTGATGCTTCCACTGTGGATTCGGGCCGATGGGTCAATTTCCAGACCACGCCTGCCTCAGCCGCACCAACGTCACCAACATTTAACCTTGTGAAATCTTCAAGCCAACAACCGTTTTTTCAGAATGGATTGGTGGTGCAAAACGGGCCAGGTTCTGAATTTGAGTTTGAAAGCAGCACGTTGAAAGCATGGGAAGGCGAGAGGATACATGAAGTTGGTGCAGATGATTTGGAGCTCACCCTTGGGAGTGGGAAAGCTTCCAGCTGAGTTGAATCTAACCACTGCTTGAACACCTGGTTCGTGTGGTCTCCAAACTCAAACGAGCTATTTATCGATCTGTAATCATGATCAAGAGAACATTTGAAATTGTTCATAGCTTGAAGAATTGGTGGGGTGATTGTATTTCTGATTCTCCATTTAGAAATCAAAAACAAATATTTGCTGATTGGTAGAATCCTCATTGGAAGTTTAGTATACAGATAAGAATCTTTATGTTCCTGTTCTTATGATTTGGAGTTTAGAACATAAATTTGTGTCATTTTTCATCTAGTATTTCTGTTTTGTAACATACTATAGATTTTTAAAGACCCATGTGATACACTAGCTGTGTTTTGTGACCACCCAACACGTTATGTATATTTAATTTAAACCACTCTTGCATCATATTATTTTTTGCAAAGTAGTGTCATTGCTCAGCCTTAATAAACCACCAAGTAAAAACTACCGGCCCCATCCCCATGGTCTCTTTTTTACTTTTAGATATTCCAAGATTTTCTAGTCATTCACACATCAAATTTGGATTAAGCATCCCCGGCCAAGAGATATCAAGCCATCTACAAATGGCTCTCCAGCCAAACTCTATAGCTGAACATCCACCAAGAAGATGATCCCTCGTCTCAAGTCACATAATGGACATAATATAAAACGAGTATCCAAATTAAACCGAGAAGATTACCAATCCAATAGATATATAAAAAAAATCTGTTAGAACTTAAACGTTGGATGGTGAAACGAGGGCCAAAATTGTCTGAACAACCTGTGGGTTGATGATGTGAGATTGAAAGTAGTGAACTTCATGATAGTGTTTGAAAAGGATCAATGAATGTGATTAACGAAACGCCATTGTTGTTAGGTGAGGAGATCAAACAATAAAGATAGAACCGTTGTTTTTAAACCTGTTCCTCTTTTACCTTGTACATTCTAACCCGCTTGTTTTTCTTTCCTACCCATCTTGAATCTTGATAGTCTCTTTATTTTGGGCTTACATTCAAATTTACCCTTCTTAACCCATTAATAATATCATACAGCACAAAACACCCATATCTATATATTTATAGACCATATCAACCCAAATGTAACAAGTTGGCCCAGGAAATGTACCAAGTTGGGCTAGGATTGCTAATATTTGGAAGACATATGACAATTTTCTAGAATTTCCATCGAGGCTTCACATTGGGACATATGTTCTTACTTCTTAGTTCTTCTACATTGAAAATTACAAATCAGGGTATTATAATACTTTCTTTAATACATGTTCATGTACTATTATATCAATCAATTTAAATTTTTTCTATATAAATAAAATGATTCATTAATCTTTTATTGAGAGTTAATTTGGTTAAAGTTAAATTAAATTTCTAGTTAATCATTATTAAAATTTAAATACTTTAAATATCTTAATTTTTATAAAAGAACAAGTTCACGAAATCAAATTTAATTACAATGAATGATTACTCACCATAAAGCATCTATGCTTCAATGTACGTCATGATTTCGTATTCTCATGTTTAGGTATGCTTTACTATCTTACGATATCATATTCAAATTTCATATTCACAATTTCATATTTACATATATAGTGTTTATTATTTCAACCCGTGTAACACATGAATATTTAACCTAGTATCTAATATGTCAAGTCAAAGTTCATTTCATTGTGATGTGAATGTTGAAAACTAAGGGGTTGTTTGGTAATCTCTTAGTAATTCTATTAAAAAAGCTACTTATGAATTGATCAAATATAAAGTGTGTTTGACTCACTTAACAATCACCTTTTGATGATTCAATGAAGTCTCTTAACGAGGAAGTTTCAAGAGCGTGCTAAATGATTTAGAAACTATTTCTAATTCTGTCAGACCTCTTAATAGCTTAGCACAATCTTACCAAATAGTAGAGGTGGGCAAACCGGGTTATGGGCCGGACCTAAGATCGGGTACAACCCGGGTTGGGCCTAATCGGGTTTCTTATACCCGGATCGGGTTCACCTTTGGCAATACCCTACCCGATATACCCAGTTAGGGTAGGATCGGATCCATAACCAGGTACAACCGTTCTTTTAGAATTATTATTATTATTATTATTATTATTATTATTATTATTTATCATGTATTATTTTTGGAAAAAAATCACATTAATCATCATATATTTCTATAACAACATTAAATAAACATTAATTTATCATTTATTTATTAAAACAACTTAAAAATACATTAACGAATCAATAAAAAATAACATAAAACTTTTATTTAACTTATTGTCTAATATTTATTTTCTACGAGAGGTTTAAACAATTTCATCATCGGATATACCAGAAGATACTTCTTCTTCTACATCTTTATCGTGTACTTTAACTTTGAGTGCAATTTCGTCTTCAAGGTTTATTTTGTTTTGTATACGATTCATCGCGTCTAAGTGGTCCTTTAAACAAATAAACATTCCACCGCTTCCGGAGTTAATCTTGTTCTCTGTAATGATATTACCCTGCCACTAAGAGAAAACGTAGATTTCGAAGCTACCGTAGAAGCTTGGACGCTTAGTAAATCACGTGCCATAGTGGAAAAAATTGGAAATTGGGATTCCTTTCCTTTCCCCCAAGCCAAAATATAAAACGTATGATAATCTTGGGTAATCATATTGGAAATAAAATCCGTTCCACTATATCTACCAAGCTCGCTTGTTGGGGCGTTACCCCTTTGTCGTTTAGGCGTCACATTCCGAACAACATTCAACATAGTCAAGAAATTCTCGATAATTTTGTAGTTGAGTTTTTAAACACGTCCAGAAATTCTGATAAACATTGAATATTTTTACAACCATCATCCGGAAATGGGTCGGCTTCGTCATTATCCGAAAGACTATTATGAAAAGCTTTTAAAGTGTATTTTTTAAAGCACAATCAAACATGTGACAAGTCTAATTCCACCTAGTAGGTACATCCCAATTAGACCCTAAAAATATAGATTCCGTATCCTTACAAAGTTGTTTATAATCTTGATATCTTTTTTTATATTTTTTAAAAACATCATGTAACATAAATCAAAAAACTTTTATAAAGTTATTAACAAATTGCACGGATAGACAATCTTACACTACTAAATTAATAATACGTGCAACACAACGAGTTTGAAAAAAATCTTTGTTTGCAATCAAAAGATATTTTAATTTTAATTTTAATTTATCAATCGCGGTTGTGTTTTTGAAGACGTTATCAAATGTCATTGAAAAATTTTTATTTTCTATATTGAAAGTAGTTATTACATTATCCAAAAAGTAAAAATAAAAATTCTCCGGTGCGTGGATACGAAAATAGATTAAATGCAATCGTACGTTTCATTATTTGTCATGAATTGGGATCTACCCAATAAGCGGTAACGCAAAGGTACGATTCGGGTAAACCGTGTGGAACCGACCAAACATCATTAGTTAAATTTATACCAGTATTTAAATTTTCAAATAATACAATTAAATCATTTTTGCTTGCTTCCATAATTTTTAAACAATAACTTCTAAGTGTAGTACGACTTGCATAGGTGTAACGAGGTTGAAGCTTCTCTTGAATTAAGTTGGTTAACCGAGGATTGTCGAAGTGACTAAAATGCAAAGCTTCTTGAATCACGAACTTTGTCATTCGATCTCGAACCTCTTTAATGTCGTAATTAAAGATTCCACCGTCTCCACCTAATTGTGTTTGTTGCAAATCCGGATTATTTTTCAACAACTTATAAAACTTTTTGCTAATGTGTTTGCTTAAAGTCATGTTAGAATCTTTAGCAAACAAAGCTCCCAAAACTTGCAATGAGTCTTTATAGACCCGTCAATCAACTCAACCATATCTCAATTGCACCAAACATCCATGTTACGATTGTTTACAGAACTCGAACGATGGTTGGAGCGTTGGACGAACCTCGACCAACGGAAGGTTGAGAGTGAGCCATATCAAGATTCGGGAGAGTGAAAGTGTAAAACGAGAGAGTGAAAATGTAAACCGAGAGTAAACGAGAGTATTTTTGCTTTTTTGCGTATGTTTTTTGCGTTTGAGATTTGGGTATTCAACTATATCAACCCACACCTATGTATACTAAATTATGAGTCAAAAAAGACCAAAAAAGCAGCCAACAAACTTTTCTACCCACACCTATAGATTGTTGGTCTAGAATTGAATCCTCAGGCATTGAATAGTTTACCTATGGTAGTATTATACAAGTTACAATTGATAATACAAACAAATTTTTTATTTTCTTGAAAAATTATTGTAATTGCCATCAATATCCGAGTAAGTCTTCTTGAGGTAATATATCAATATTACATACCGATTTTAACTCTTTAGGTTTGAAAACTATCGAGGAGGAAACCTCGCACTATGCACAAACCCCAAGGTTTGAAACTAAAGCTTTAAAAATCCAAACATAAACCGGCACCTCATGCCATTAGACTAGATGGTCAACCACATATATACAAATTCTAATACCTTTGTTAACTCACTCAGTGAAGCACTGATCTAGACTCAAATCTTATAATTAATTAATAACTTAAAAAATTCGAATTAGGAAAATAGACATGGGCATGCAATAATAACTTGCAAATTTCAACTTAATACAAATTGCGCACTTGTGACACAACAAAAATATATAAAACTAGTTTATCTGGCCATTCGCTTGTTACATCGACACGTATGCGCCGTGATAAAATATAAACTAACAATTAATCCAACTTGTTTCAAAGTAAATTTACCTAAAAATGTAAAGCAATTCGAATTTATACCGTTGAACACCTTAACTCTTTTCTAGACAAAATTATGTAACATGTAGATCAACTTAAAACTTATATAAAAAAAACAAGTATAGTTGTGCCGTGTGTTACATGACAAAGTATAGATCACAATCATCATGTTTCCAAACTAAATGTACTTTGAAAAATAAAGTAACCCAGAGTATACCGTTAAATGAAAATGTTTTAGGTTTGACCTGAAATTCAGTAAATATTATTGATCATAATTCAATAAACTACTAATATTACTACTCTTTTATATTTTCATATCTCGTCATCAATTAATATATGTGCAACAAATCTTGGGTGGATTTATCATCAACTAGGAATGATCCCACGCGTGTTGCACGGGAAACTTCGTAATGTGATCGATATCTAAACACGAATACAGAAACAAATCATAATGCCTGTCAATTTGACACAAAAAATGTTCCTGAAAAAAAAAGGGTCCAGAAAATAAAACCACATCACATTTTTATAACATATTGGTCGATACATATTGTTTCACCTACACAAAAAAGAATACGTTAGACATACGACATTAAAGTGAAAAAAATTATTGGAAAAAATAATTTTATTATTATATTGTAAACCTTTTTAATTCCCATGTTTATTTTTAAACTATTATTATGCAAAAGGTGTCATGTGCCTCATCATCTTCTTTCCTATTTAAGACCAAAATATAAACAATCAAAATATTTTGATGCCCGAAAATAAACTAACCATATATTGTGGCCAAACAGTTAACAAAGCAATAACTTACTTTAGCTATGAATTTTATTTTATATAGATAAATAATATTTAGTTGAAGCATACCGCTTTGCAACGTTTATAGTTTAATTGGTTGAAACGTACTGCTCATAACGGTGATATTGTAGGTTCGAGCCCTACAAAGCCTACCACCCCCTGCTCTTCTCTTTCAGCCCTTGCTAGTAAAAGTCTTAGAATGAATGTTGGCCTAGATAAAGGAATAAAACTAGCTCGACCGGAATAGAGAGTTTAGAATTTAGTTACAGAGAATTTAGCAAGAAGCTTTCGGGTTGGAAAGGTGTCCTCCCTATTAGGTCAAGCTGGTAAGGCCTGGTTTTTAATAAAATCCATTCTTCAAAGCTTGCTTTTATTCCCTCCTTGTCTCGGGTCCCGAAAGGAATGGCTGGGGATGGTGAGTCATCTAAGAGATTTGGAATTTGAACAAGAACCTTTGAGCATTTCCCGATCAATAGTAGTTTGGATTTCATGGTTGATGTCTAATCGGTACGAATACGCCATCCTAGATGGAAATGACTTTCCCACGGAGCATTTTCTCCTGATAATAATTAACTGAATTTTATTTTATTTTATTTTATATAGATAGATAATAATTAACTGAAGCATACCGCCTGCAATAAGCTTATCTCCTGATAAGTAAGCCATCAAAACAAACTATGTTGTGTTTTAATATGTAAATAAATAATATTATTAGTTATATTCGATAAACTAAGAATATTACTACTCTTATATTTCCATACCTCATCATCAATTAATATAGGTGAAACAAATCTTGGTCAATTTATCATCAATATTTAAAATTAAGCCATCAAAAACATAATAATGACCCTAGATACTGCTCATGATTGTTTAGTTTTAATATGTATATAATTTGTGTTTTGGAGTTTAACCTACAAAAGTCAAACAAGTCAAGATAATTGGTAATCAATCAATTGTTTTATAGTTGAACATACAAAATAAATAATTGGTGGAGGCCCGTAATTATTCGGGAAGTAAGGTTAAGATCTTGAACAAAATGTTGTTAATTGTGTTAGACTATTCGTAGTGGTGCCCACAAGGAGAGTCAAATTGCTGATGTGGACACAATTAGTATGTTAAATCAATTACATCTTAGTTGAAGAGGGCTTCAAACTTACTTTTTGCCAAACCTTTAACGGGTGTTAAAAGAGATAAATAAATTCATTTTTCTCACTATTAACAATATTTAAATAAAAAAGCTTTAAACTCTTTACATTTAATTTAATAATTTTAATAAAATTATATCTGATATTTTAACTAAATAAACCACTACGTATACAATATATTGAAATCAATCTTTAAATTTAACTCTAAATAAAAGATTAAATGTGTGTGTGTGGAGATATTGAAAACTCCACGTAGTGGCTGGATGATATATTATGTTAATCAATATTTGACAATTCAACTGAAGGTATCAATAATGTTTTTAGAATCGGATCGGACGTCAAACCAGATGTCTTATTGATTTGGTGGTCAAACCGATCAGACCAGATTTAAGAACTGGATGACGTCTAGTATATTATATATAGTTATATATATATAATTAAATATAAGTAATTTATAAATGTATTTTATAGTTATATGTAAAACTTAACTATCTTTTTATATCCAACAAACAAATTTATGGTTCAACACCGCATTTTTACTCATTAAAATCAAAAAAATCAAAATCCGTTTCGAACCGGTCCGGTTTTCCGGTCCGACCACCGATTTAGGACGAACTGGCAGGTCGAACCAGCCCAAAACGATTCGATGCAAACCGGACTGGCCACCTAGCCGATCCTCGGTCGGACCAGCCGGTCTGATCCGATCCCAACAACAATGGATACGAAGGAATCAAAGACCGATTGCATTCAGCCAATAATATGCAAGTCTGTAATATATGTTTTTTTAAAGGTGAAAAGTTTAAATTTTAGGGTAGGTGTGTTAGGTTTATTTAAAAGTAGATTAGAAATTGTTGAAAATATAACGAGATGAAAGGTTAAAGGAAAAGTGTGAGAAATATTTTTTGTTTTAAATTAAAATTGAATGACACAGTTGTAAAAATTGTTAGTCTTGCGATAGATCAACATATGGTTTACAAAATATGTTCTTTTTGAACGGAGATTTACAAAATAAGTATAGAGTTTTACAACGACCATATGAACTTGAATAATATGAAAGTTATTGTTCAATGGAAGACTTGTAATACAATTTTTCATATTAAGAATCATGATGAAATTTTGAAATATTTCAAAATGAGCCTTAAGGTAGCTTATGATACGCATACGCCGGTTACATCGCCTTTTTACTTATTTTCCTACTTCTCTTAATTATATTTGCAATCCTTTTGTCCAACATAGGTTAAACTCATTAGTGATATCTATCAAAAAAGAGGTTTAAGCACCGTCACAAAACACCAAGTATTGTTCATGGAATCCAAACTTTACACACAACTAATCATATATAACATGCTAGAACATATGTGTTATGACACCATAACAAATAACTAGTTTCATAATATTCTCTTAATAAAATTACCACAAACGTCGTAAAAGACTTGAAGGAAACAACCCCAATTGTGACTTGATAATGTAGGAACCGTTCATATAAAATAAACATTCAAACAATTTTATTAATATACTCAATACAAGAGAACATAAATAAACGATTATCAATTCTTTTACAATGGACAAATTACAGAAATAGAAAAAACAGAAATGAAAAAAACGGAAATGTAAAAGCTAAGAATCGTGTTCAACACGGGGCCTTTAAAACAAATTCCGAGCCTTCCAAGAGAAATCGTTTTGTTTCCCAGGGTACAACAGCCGAAACAGTTTGTACTGCCGGGGTTGATCTAGAACCCGAACTTGTTTGTAGAAGAGAATCCAGAGAGATAGAGAACTTGTTTTGCTATAGGTTTCGAGTTGTGTTGGTGTATCTTTCTACTGAGCTACACTCAATATTTATAGTGGAATTCGAATCATAATAGCCACCCAACCATTACTCAGTCATTAATCCAAAATCGTAACTGCTCATTTACTTCGTTATTAACAGTTGTCGGTTTCAGTCAACGTGTACCGGAAGCTGTTACTAGTCATAGCTCTGACCTCGCACCAAGGTCAGTCGCACCTGACCAGACCCTCGAGTCACAGCTCTGACCAGTCAAAGTGCGCCATCAAAGTGCCACATTGCGCCCACATACCCACGTCGCGCGAGCGTACGCAAGTGCGTGTTAAGGGTGCGCGAATCCACTTAGTGTGACACCTTAGGAAAAAATATAGAGAAGATGTTATAGAATATAAACTATTTTATATTCTTTCTTTCCTTCAATGTGGGACGACTTCCCACACTATTAATTCCTAATGTTATTAACCACATTCATTTTCATTCAATAAATTTCCGACAGATAATGCACAAAAGCAAATTGGATTATACAACGAGTTAGTTTGTTCCCTAACAATGAATGTGCCTCATGTGATGCACACACAAACCCTTGAGAGTTCACATAATGCAATTACATGCAGTGCACGAGATATAAATCCATTCACATCAACATATAAACGCCCATTTAATTGACTTACAAACCCATGAGAGCAGGGGGAAAAAGTTCACATTTTCAAACAACCGGCTTTTGAAGCAATATACTTGCCTAAATGTAGCGTTATTGCGGTTCCTCCAAACACTCGAAAAAGTACTGTTCTGAATATGCTTGGTATGTTTGGGTCATCAATTGGGGGATAGGAGGGGTATGGAACTAGATCAATTTGATGTTATTTTTATGTTGAGCCTTCACAATGAGTTTATCCTTATATTTTTTTGATGAAAAATCACCCACATCCTATTCTTTAACATCGTATCTTATTCATATATATATTTTTTAATGAAAACTAAAGAGAGACCTTATATTTAAAAAAATCTAAAGTAAATTCATTAATTTTTAAGGATAAGAAAAGGGATGTGAAGAGTTTTATAAAATGCCAAAAGATAAATTTATAAAGATAAAGAACCCACTCTCTTTAATGTTTTTATGTTTTCTTTTATAATTAACTAGAAAACAAGCCAGCACGATGCAACATGCTTAAGAACTTTATTAACATAATCCAGTAAATAAAAGAGACTTATGAAGTTGTAGTGAATCGGTTCCGATTATCGAAACATAATTAGTATATAGTGATACCAACATTATACGGGCGATATCAATTTAGCCGCGTTGCGGTAGGATTTATATGTTCAAAAGAAATATATAAAGCTGTGTTGACTTAGTTATGAAGACTGAAACAAAGATATGAAACAATATTACTTTTCTTATATGGTATCTTAATAACTAAAAAAACTAATTTAGTAGAAAATATATAATTAAAGTCAAGGGCGGACATACATTTAATTGAGGGGTAGCCTCCGCTACCTCTCAACCTATTACGAGTAGTATAAAAGAATTTCACGGTTTTTTGTAAAAAGAATGTTTCGATTTTACGTTACCCTTAAAAATAAATTACATTAGCCCTAAAAAATTTTAAACTCAACATTTCATAAAAAGTTTTATATTTTATAAATAAAAGTCTAATAATTTATTAAAAACAATACATTCTATAAAAAAATAAGTAAATAACCATACCCATTACCAAATAACATAAAAACCCAAAATACCCATTACACAACCCAATACAATAATAATCCCAAAAATAAAAATTATATATATACTAATTATTTGTATGCATTGTAAATTGTATTATGTGTTTTATGGATGTACATACTTTTTTTTTAATTTTTAACCTTTTTATTTTAATCCAATACTTTTACAGCTTTATAATTTACCTTCAATATCTTTTTCTACTTTCAACTTTGGAACTCTATACTTTTTAAATTTTATAAATTTTCTGTTCTACGTTTTGGTCTAAATTTTACGAGTTAACACGCCGCAGCGTGTGTGTGTGATTCAACGTTTTTTCATTTATTTTTCTCAGTTTAACGGTCACGTCATAACGTGCTGGTCCTATATCAATTTACTTTCTGTTTTATTTTTTGCCTGCGTAAGTGTATGGTTCAATGTTTTTACGTCTATTTTTTTATTCATTTTTTTCTTCATTATTGGTTTCTTCAGTGTTGGTGGTCACTCATGGTGATGTGCCATTAATACTATTTGGTATGGTTCTATGCCTTCCGTTGCAACGCGAGTGAGCTTAATACTAGTATATAACATGTCAAAACAATATAATATATTTTTTTAAATGGTCATATATTTTATTTATTCTTTTATACAAAAAAGGAAAAGAAGAAAGAAAATGAAATAATTGATGTTTCTGTTGTTTCTTGTTTAAAAACCTTGATAATTTGTGTTGAAACCGTATGAATGTTGTTAGAATGATGAGAGTACAACTTATATTCAAACTTCTATGAAAATTTATTAAAACTCTATTTTAAAAGTAAATGATAATAAAATAAAAATAGATGATGTATGAATCTACTATGAATCTACTATGAATGCTTTTATATGGTTTTTTTGTTTTCACGAACATTTTGTTTTATTTTAGTGATTCTAGTTATTGTTTAAACTTGAAATTTAAAGAACATGAATTGTTTTGATATGAAAGAAAACATCAAAAGACGAAGACATGTACAAAACACTATAAAATAAAAGTTTTCTACCATGCAATTTTGTTACGTCTATTCCGAGCCGATCCAACTTGACTCAATCGAACAACCCAAAATCTTCTATGTTGTTTCGTTAAAAACTAATTATTAAAAAATAGTGACTCCGTAGAAAATAATTTCGGGCTCCGCCACTGCATGTACGGTAAAACAATTTACATTACCCTTGAAGTTGTATTCTAGATTCGCCACTTATTAAAGTCAAAGGAAAAAAACCCACATAAAAAAACCCACATAATTGTTTGCCACAAGGGTCAAACCTAAGCGGTGGTTGTAGTAAAAAGGGGCGAATGTTGATGAATGGGCTACTAGTTGGATTCGGCTTAGCTGTTGGGCTTCAGCTAAAAATATGAAATGTGTAAAGGTTAACTTGTTTCCTCTTTAAGAATCACAGGGGTTCGATTTTAGGGAAAATTACTAAAATAATCCATTAACTAATTCTATTTACGAATTAACCATTGACCAGTTTTTTTACGAAAATGGAATTGTGACTTTGACCCTCGGCCATAGGTGAGGAAAATACATGAAATCTCGCCCACATTCCTCGCCCACATGTCCGAAATCTTGCCCACGTATGGTTTTAAAAAAAAAACGAGGGGCACATTAATCTAGACGAGGGATTTGACCTATCTCTCGCCCATGTTACCTATCTCTCGCTCATGTTAGCGAGGACCCCATCAAAGTCAGCGAGGGATGTGATATGACCCTCGCCCATGTTAGCGAGGGGTACGGTTTTCGAGGCGAGGGGTATCGACTTCTAGAAGAGGGTTTTAGGGTATAGGCGAGGGGCGCGGGTTTTTAGGTGAGGGATGTGACATCCCCCTCACCCATGTCAGCGAGGTCACCATTTTCGAGGCGAGGAGCGAGATACATATATTCGGGTTTGGGGGACCATATGTGGGACTCCGAAAATTCTTAAAAATCATCTTACCTTACAAAAATTGTTTCTAAAATTTTCCAATTTTAAAAAGTTGTGATAATGGAGCACGATGTTAGTTTTTGATTATTACTTTCTATTTTATACTGTTATATTTCTTCTTTATTGTTTTATATATTGAAGTTTATTATTTTTATGCAGAGTTTTTATACGTCTAATAGTATTACTATTAGATGTAATGTCAAAGTTGTAAAACAAATTTATAATAAATTAAAAGATAATCCGGAACAACTTTTAATGTTTAACATCTGTTTTGCAAAATGGTTATTATGTGAATGTATAGTAATGATGCATCACTTATTCATTTAATATTACAGACGCAAGTTCATACTGAAAATCTGGAGAACGGTATTAACTTTTCAATAATGAACAAAATCTCCAATTTGGTCGTAAGAATTTTGTATCATTGCCGGCTTTAAATTGGTGAAATGGCGCGTCAAATTCATCCATCAACAACAAATTTTCTTGATACCGTTTTTCATAAAAACGGAATAATTAAACCTACGTTAGATGATTTAAGATAAGTTTTTTATAACAAGTTACACATGTTAGATGATGTAACCGTTATAAAGGTTTTATTTAGTTTTTTTTGCAAAACGAAAAAAAAGTTAAGATACAGTATTAAAGGATTTGTTTGGGCATTTAAGGTAAGTTTTAAATTTGATAAGTTTAATTATATTTTTCTTTATTTTTATTATATATTATATAAATATTTTATTTGTTATAGATTTGGATTTATGAAGTGTTTCCGATAATAAATAATTATGGGAAACGACGTGGGTACGTGCCAAGGGCTATTAAAATTGCACAAAACTTCGAATCTAAATAAATAAATAATGTTAGTATTATTAAAATATTATTAAAACCATACTTAAATATTAACTTATCGTTGCACCAATCGTAACAAATAACATTTCAAAACGTCCCATTTCATCTATAGTAATTTTAGTGACCGTACCCGGGTTTGCTTTCTTCAAGTTGTAACAATAAATAGAAAGATGCAAAAACGATTCTTCTGGAGATCCTTTTAAAAGTTCGAGCGCATATGCCTTCCCACGCCAAGCTTGAGCGTACGATTTGCTAACTTTAAATCTCTCTTTAATATCATATAATTTCTTTACCCCGGTAAATTCGACCACTATCTTTTAATTGGCCCTTAATGATATGGCCCAATATTTTTCTTTTTACTTGACAAAAATTGGGAAAAGTTTGTTTTCTTGAACAAGTTGTACTGATTTAAAATATCTAACATGAAAAATACTTGTATTTTTAAAACAATGCGCACGGATACACCAATCGCAACCACCGTTACGACATGATGCCTCGAATCTACTTGTTGATGATTTAACCACTTTATACTCAAAACATTCGGTAAGACACATTGTATCCAATTTGGGTTGTAATTATTCTTTGTTGTTAAAACAATCACCTTCAGATATAGTAGACAACCCAGAGCTGGTATTTTTTACTGGATTATTTGTAGGATTCGCTAATGACTCCGGTTGTGAAAAAAACATATCTTCATGAACTTTATACTCAGAATGACAGGAATACGGATAATCTTTTTCATAAAAAAATTATTTTTTTGTTTTCATAATCACAATCTTGTTTAACATCACTATAAGTCTCGTTATCCACATGAATATCATTTAAATCATAAATAAACTTTTCAGTGTCGTTTGTAAAATTCAGTTTTTTTTCGTGGACGGCAGAGCTACTATCAATAATATCGAATTTTCTTCACTGACGAATAACGTAAAAATTTCATTTTGACCATTAAGAATAACATTCATAAAATATAGTAATATTATCATAAAAATATCGATAAAATTAGTATACGTAGACATTTTATACGATAATATAAGAGAATTTTAAGAACAACATTCTTAGTTTTGAAGAAATCATATACTTTAATTCATCAAACGTTATGTTACTAGATAAACTAAGAACATATTTAACATATTTACCTTTTATTGGTAGATATTCTTCAACATCGTTTACATAATGCCATTTACCACCACTGCATAGTATAATATTAACTGAAATTTTTAAATTTTAGAAAATTTTAAGAAGAAAGTTTTGAGAGAATGTAAGATTTGTTAAGGGTTAATGTGGTATTATATCGGGGAAAATAAATTATGTTAATTTTAATTATTAAAAAAAATAAATGTTAAAAATAACAATAAATATTAAAAAAATCTCAGATTTTTTTCTTTTTTCTTTTTAAAAAAAATTAGGCGAGGAGTGGCATTTTAGTAAATTTGGGCGATGAAAACTCATAATCTCTCGCTGAGAATGGTTGACACATCACCAATTTAGGCGAGGGATGACACGTGGGCGATGAATTATGTATTTCCCTAGCCGGGCACATTTCACTAGGTGAGGGATTACACTATTCCCTCGCTACGTCAGCGAGGGATGACACGTGACGACAAACGATTTTTTTTTAATTTTAATTTTGACTGGTTCTTTTAGTAATTAATTTCGTCAATAGTTCAATCTCCTAATTTTTCCTAGATTTTAACATGGTTCTAATACTTTTTTGTTTCCATTAGGAAAATATTTTTTCTTTTTTGTTTTGGATGTTGTGTGGAATAGTGATGTGAATTTTAGATCTTCCTCTAATTTTTTTATTATAATTACCATGTGTTTTAACTTTTTTTTAAATATAATTATGTATATTGAAAATCCCGACCCCACATTTTCTTCTCTACGTTTTTCTTGACACAAAAAATTCCAATGATAACTCGATTTGATGGTTTAGTGACTTGATCTAATTAAAGCACTTTAAAAACTTGATTACTGTTATGTAATATTTTTTTCCTTTTTTGCATCTAAATATTTTTTAAAACTAATAACAAAATTCTGTGTTTTCGTTATTTTTTTCTTATGTACTTCGTATTTAGATTTATTCAATTAATCGTTAACTTTATTCGTATACTCATATACTCTAGTAAAAATATTATCAGTACAAAATAAATTTACTATACTTTAAAGCCCATTGAATAAAGCTCTCAAGCATATGATACAATCTTTTATGTATGATTTTTTTTGTCTTCTATTGAGTTTTTTATTCTAGCACTTGAAGTTTAGACATATGTACATTTAATAACCATAGTTATGCATTATTTTTCTTACACGTTCATAAAGTTTTTAGGTTTTTTTTGCAAGTTTAGAAATTTAGTTTTCTTAAAAAAACAAGTTAGGGGCGTTAAAGAAAGAAGAATTGTTGATTATTATTTTAAAGAACGACAAATCAAACCACGTTGGTTGGACTGGCTTGGCAGTTAATCGTGTTGATTTTGTGGTTTGATGGTATTAACTATTTTTTTCATTAATCGTTATTAGAAGTTTTAGAAATATAAAAATGATTCATCATTATTATTATATGATACACAAATAATACATATTATATATAAAAGAAAAAAACAAATAAAAAAACAGTAAGTAATAAATATTAAACGGTCAGTTAAGTTTACACCATTATTTATATGCAAACCCTTGAACAATCAAAATGTCACAATCGTACTTTCAGTTTAAACAGTTTATAAGTTGGTTTCAATGGTGTTATAACACAAATAAATCACCATCATCTTTATAAATGCTAATTAAAGATTGTGCCACCTATACTATATGATTGGTTTTCTTACATCTAACATTTTTGTGTAATTTATGACAGTGATGGTGAATGGATTCACTTGCAAGAACCCGAATTGGGTTCAAGCAAACAATTTCTATTTTAGCGGTACGCATATACCAGGGAACACTTCAAATGCGTTGGGTCTAGTGCGACCCCAGCAACTGTGTTCCAAATACCAGGAATAAATACGCTAGGAATCTCACTTGCCCGTTTTGACTTTGCACCATGGGGGATCATCCCACCCCACACCCACCCCCGAGCTACCGAAATCTTAACCGTTTTAGAAGGCCAAATTGAAGTCGGATTCGTGACATCAAACCCTGAAAACCGTCATTTCTCAAAAGTACTAAAAAAGGGTGATGTTTTTATGTTCCTGGTGAACCTTGTGCATTATCAACGTAACGTTGGAAACACTTGCGCAGTTGCGTTAGTGGCGTTTAATAGCCAGAACCCTGGAGTGATTCCCATTGCAAGTACGGTTTTTGGTTCGAACCCAGATATACCGACTGATATTCTGCAAGGGCGTTTCAAGTGAATGATGGTGTTATAAGCTATCTGCAACATAAGTTTTAGTTATCTATACTACTATATAATACATCTTTTTGGATAGATATGTAATTTTGCCAAAAATACAAGTTTTAAAGCAACATGTACAAATGAGTGCATCACATTTAAGAGGGGTAGAATAGAGATTTGATTAAAATTTTAAGACACTTTAAAGGTAATATGGTAAATTTATCCTTTAAATTTAATAAAATTTGATATTTTTACTCTTGTCTCTTTCATGTATTTAATAAACATTATTAATATATTATTTAATAATATGATATTATTCAATTCACTTCATTAAATTTTATTTTATTTATGATACTATAAATTGACATTTAAATTTATATTTACTAATTATATTTTTATAACTAAATAATATTTTAATTAAGTATATTATTTTATTTATATATTTAAGTATATAACTTATATAAATATTCATATTTATAATAACTATAATACTAATATTTTTCTAGGGGCATATTATAAGTTTAATAATTTTAATATTTATCTATATTTTTTACAATAAAAGTGAGAAAATGATAGAATGATAATTTTACATATGGATTAAGACACCCATATAAAAAGTAATGCTTAAATTTCAAAAAATTAATCATTTTATTTCATTTATGCCCTTACAATAAAGTATAATATATGATTGCTTATAATACAAATGGTAAAACATATACACGTGGTCAACACAAAATCGCCATTTACTTTCAATGTCGTTTATATATTGTGATTGAGCACTGATCCCTCTTTCCCTTTCCTTTATTAGTTGTTAACAGCTCAATAACAATCAAGATGATAATTTGTGGTGATAATTTCTCCATTAACTTTTTTAGTATCTACAAATCATAAAACTCTAACCTACATTCATAAAATAAACCTCTCTAAAATCTAGGTAATAAGTGATTCCCGATCATAAATATCACCCATATATTCACTATTCTTATTGAGATAATATAATTGTTTTAAAGACTTTTGTAATATACGTAATCATTTTCTTTTATTCAATTTTTCAATAATTATGTTTTGATTTTTGAATTTATGTCATAACGCACCGAGCCGATACCGACTAAAATCGAATTCCCAAAAAATCATGCAACAACCGTACCGCTGCAATGCTCGGACATTTCCAACTAGTGTTATATTATTAGTAGCTTGTAAGGGTGCAATCAATTTGGTTGTAACTTTACGGTTATATTTGTTTTCCTATGAGTTATTATGCTGAAAGTATGAAATACATATGCATAAATTAATGAAATTTAACATGGCCTAAATTAAAAACTGATGATTAAGTGTTTAAATAGTGAAGCTTATAGTTCCTTACAAATTGGTGTAATATTTAAGAAACTAGTAATTGTCCTCGGAGCGTTGCGTCAGAGATTTAATTGTTTGTCTACTAATGTTATTGCACCTAAAATGAAATCATATTACATACACATTTATAAAATGATAATCAAAAGATACAAATATGAATGTAATGACCCATTATGCAAAAAACTAAACTTTTGTGTTGAAACAAAAGAGCATAAAAGCTCCATGTAGCTAAGGTTTTTTTTATATAGATATATAATATTATATTTAGTTTTTAGGTTTTTTAAGTTTAGAAAAATTAATGACAAAGCTTTTATTCTTTTACGATTTTATTTTCTCTTCCTCTTACAACTTTAAAATATAATGTTTATAAATTCTAACTTTTCATGAACTTATTTATTAACGTTAAATGTTTATAACCGTTTCGTTTTTTGGTATTGCAACATGCTACTTATATTTTTTCCCTTCAGGCGTGAATTTTTTTAGGGTCTTAATATAACTTTAGAGTATTATCAGCGGCTCCATTGCAACACATTGCAACACACATGTTTGTGACATTTTTATTTGTTATATAAAGTTTCAAAAGTTGTAATGACGTAATATATAGTTTTATTTTCCGTATAATAAAGTTACATATACTATCAATGTACACCTCCCTCATGCACGAGTTCACAACAAAATTTTAATTGTATTTATACTTTTATGTCCTCGTTGTAATGTGAGATCATAATACTAGTTATTGTTAATAGATACGACTTGTGAATATTATTCTTTCTCTCTTATCACATGCTTATCTTTTCACAAAATCGATCCCTAGTAGAGTTCGGGTAGTTACCCGCTAGTGTGTGTATTTTGACCCTCTAACAAAATATTTGTTATTATCTAAAATTTAAATTCAAAGACGTCTTGGAAATTAAACATGAAATGAAATTCAAAAGAAAAAATATATTAAACTACAATTTCAATTCAAGCCACGTGAGTTGATCTTTGAACCCATGTACGGCTGTACTTCAATTTATTTGACAGCCAGTTGAATCGTTATGCTAGTTTCATTCGATTGTAAACATTATATATTTTTATGTTTGGGTGTTCATATTTGAATCGTATTCGAAAAGCTTAAAATTCAATTTAAAAATCACCAATTCAACATTTGATACGAATTTTCAAATTCGATTTGATTCGAAGTTTTATATATACTTTCATCACCAATAAATTTAGTTTTCTCAACAAACATATAAAATCATTAATATGTTCATCTCCGTTAAACCTTTCATGTATCAATGGCATTCATTTCATCAATAATGGATGCCCTTGATCATCTTTTATACAAAAATAATTAGGTATCAGCATGACTGTTATGTTTCTTTCTTGATATAACAATACTGGTGTTATTCATATCAATTTTGTATGTTTGGCGACTAAAGTTATAAGCATTTGAAGCAAAAAAGTTTAAATTTAAAAATTATATTATATTAAAAAGCGTTAGTTTCTATGAGACTAGAATCGTACTTTTAGATTTATTACAATAAGGTTGTGACGAACACATTAACTTTAGTCATGGGAAGAAAAATATGTGGTTGCGACTTTCTTTACATCTTGTTTCCTTTACGATACTTATACCTCAAGAGACGATAGATACGTCAAACATTCAAAAAGGGTTTAATTTTGGGAAACCGAAAGCTAGATTTCAATCGAATACTAATCATATTCTAAAATGGAAGCTACTAAACTATTTGTTTGAAAATATTACAATCAAATAATTTATTGTTTTTAATACTTTTTTCAATGAAATTGAACAATGGCACGGACGACCCGACTAAAAGCTAGGTATGTCACTTTCATTAATTTATCTCCTCAACTTGTTCATCGTACTATCTCTACCACACACTTAATAGTTAAAACTTTTACTTACATAATATATTTCCATTTATTTCATTTCAACACTGTTTTATCATTAATTCAATTTGGCTTTGTCAATTTTGAAAATTTCAGACACATATTTTTCCACCTTTTGAATTAAGAAGGTCGACTTTGGTTGCTAATTCTAAATATCTGTACAATATCTACGACAAAGTACTTGTTAGAGCAGTTGGCTATCCAGTGAGAACGTATTGAGATGCGAAGGTAAATAGTTACAAATGACTTAGGCCCGTATTTGCTCACATCATCATATATGAGTTAGAGGTTTATCGCTTATGGGAAGATCACTAAGACTCGGTTAAAAGATTAATTGGTTTAAGTTGTTTGCAACAATCATACGAAAACTGCTTATTATAAACTTAGTTAACCTTGTTGAAGTCACCGATAACAATCATCCTTATGATATTTGAAGGATTGTTGGGCATATGCTACGTTAATCATGTAGAATACTTGGATAATCCGAGAGTCGTGAATATCACTTTCATATCGAAATTATTCGGTGGTTCACCCGAATAAATCAATCGGATACAACTCAGACGAGATCAAGAATTTGTATGTTATGATGTGTGAATTTCGTGAACCAGAAGACAAAGAATTCGAGAGAAAGTGACCAACTTTTTTCATCCAATTCGATTTTGGAGCAAAAAAACGAGAATAACAACCATTTGGCGGTTTAAGCATTTTATTTTTTATTTTTAAATCCCCATTAAAATACGTATTTTTTCACTCGAATTTCACATGTGAAATTCTGGAAAATCAGTTTGAAACACAATTTTTTAATGAAGCCATCTTTACAAAAATAAAATCAATTCAAAAATCAGCTCGACCCCAACTAGGGGTTGCCGCCCCTTGGACCCCGGTACTAGGGGCGCTGCCCTCGGACCCCCGCCAAGGAACCCTTATTGTTGGATATTATGATGGATATTATGATCACATTTGTCATTAGTCAAAACAAGCGTGCACTCCGCACCTCCTAACTTGTTTGATGGATATTATGATCACATTTGTCATTAGTCAATCCAATTATACTAAAATATCTAACAAATCATGCGACCGCTAACGATCAAATAACTGTCTTAAACAGTCAAAAAATTTAAAATGACTCAAACCGGATCTGGTTCGTGTCAAATTTTGGTAGACCTTGGTTGAAACGGCGTTGGGGTATAGAGGGGGCAAACCAGTTTGAACCCGCCAGATTAAATAGAGTTGGACCTGACTATTCCGGGTTGAGTCACCAGATCGTGTCAGAAAACCGGGTTCTACATGCACCACTAGACGGGTTAATACATTAATTTCTTTTTGTTTTGTAATAGATTACCCTTGTATGCAGAAAATAAGCAAGCATACAAGACAAATTATCGTAAAAAGTCGCGTTGAATGCAGGTTTTTATCAAGAATCAATTAACCACACATATAGGCAAAAGATAGTATGGTTTGGATGGTTAAGACAAAAAAAATTAACAAATTTAACGCATGTCGGTAGATATTTGTTTTGAGAGTGGCTAAATACTCAACTACGTATCATTTATTTTTAAAAGTGATGTGAATAATTTAGTATGATAATTTAGTCGCACTCTTAAAAATTTTACAAATGGGTAACTTTGTAAATAGTAATTAAATTTTAAAATTGTTTTAATTTTGGTCATTCATAAAGTTTTTTGTTCCAATCAGATCACTGGTAATTTTTTTTATCCCAATCAGATCACTAAAGTTTCAAGATAGTTCTAATTAGGTCATTTATAAATTACAAAAAATTTAAAACTTGAAGTTTTTTTAAAAAATAACAATATTTATAGAAAAACTGATTTATTTAAAAAATGTGAATTGTTCAAAACAATGAAAAATACAACGGAAAAATGTCACAGAATAGTAACCAAGTTTCAAAAGTGTTCTAATTTAGTCACTAATGCATATTTTTCTCAAATTGGACCATCAAACAATCAAATCGAGTCATTACCAAATTTTTTTATGACAAGAAAGTAATGATGGAAAATACATGAGAGTCAGAATTTTTAATATATAAAATTATATTAAAAAATATAAAAAACATGTTAATTATGAAAAAAAATAAAAAAAAATGCCTAAAATTTACGTCAACGTTCCATATCAGCATCAAAAGATAGAAAAAAGATATTTTCTAACTGAATCCAAAAGTATAACTTGCTAAAAAATATGTTATTATTTTTAATTTATATAAAGTATAAAAACTGAATGATCTAATTAGAACACTTTTAAAACTTGAGTTACCTAATTGGAATACTTTTAAAAGTTTGTTACTATTTTACAAAGTTACCCCCAAATACGACTGACCAGATTATAACACTCATAAAACTTTAATGATTTAATTGAAACAAATAAAAGTATTAGTTACCCAATTAGAATACTTTTAAAACTTTATTGACTTGATTAAAACAAATAAAAATATGAGTGACTTAATTGGAACGCTGTTAAAACTTACTTACTATTTTGTGAAGTTTTCCCTTATATAGAATATTGAATTATTAGCGTGATGCGTGTTTAATGTATATGTTAAATTCCTATGTGTTCATACTAGAATTTGGAATAATGAATATATAAATAAAAATAATATTATTAATATTTATTTAAATACAAAAGTGGTTTGTAAATAAAAATGTTATTGAAATGTTTCTTACTGACATGTAGCACTTTTATTCTAGAAATCAACCAGAAATAATGTGGCTCACGAGTTCACCCAACGACAAGGTGAAGTTTTAAAACTACTATCTTTGCCCCACCGTCACGTTATGCACAAACCATGGTTTGAGTTCCTGATCCTTGTCGTGCGATGGCCAGCCAAATGTGTTTAAGTATGGTGAGAATCAAACATGGGATTCTCCTTTGGAGTATTCATTGTCATACCACCGGTCCACACTAGAGTGTAGTGTGTCTGTATGATCAAACTTGTTCGTTATATAACCTAAACTTTGGGTTTAGCCATGCGTTGTGACAAATATGTAGTAATATGATTTTTTACTAGAAAAAGTACAAGTTGAAATTGTGTTGACGAGTTTACATGACTTATGAAAGAGAGACAAAAATGTGTGTAGGGTGCGGGGGACCCAAATCATTGATCTCCCGTGTAATGTATGTGAAAGGAACCAACTTTAATTACAATTACTCTAAAAAAAGATACAAATTAAAAAGTCTCAACACCATATTTATGAACACATTTATTTTTGAACACATTATATATGAAAAATTATGAAGGAGTAAAATTTGTATTAAATTTGACGATAAAAAATCAATTATATTTGACTTGTCATGGTTTTTGATAAAATATATATGAAAACATAGTAAAAAAAATAAACACATCACAACAATATATTTAATTGCATAAAACATTATATCTATACTAATACAACAAAATAAAATTGTGTCATATGTCATTTTCGAATGCTATTATTAACACATGTCATATTCTTACAACGTACATGTCACATGACACTATTTAAAAAGATAACAATTTAATGATTATTTTAAATGATAAAAATCTTTTTTATATTCCTTCTAAATTTCTAAGACAAATTTTTATTAAGATATATAATTTTTTAAAATTAAATAGATATGATTTTCTTAAGACAGAGAAATTTTTATAATGACATTTAAAAAAATGTAAAAATATTTAATTTTTAAAAATTATTTTTAAAGAAGTTTCCAAAAAATGAAAATTAAAAATATTGTTATTTCACCATTACTTAATTGGTTGATTACACGTAATTCAAATCATATTTATCTAAAAATTATAATATAAATATTAATTATTAACTATTAATTTAATATTTTAATTCAACCTGTGTAAAACACGAGTTTTTAAACTAGTTATTAAGCAATTTAAAATCAAACCTTTTAAGGACTCGTACCATTATTAGAGCATTCACAACCCGTTCCCTATATTTCTATGAGTGTGTTTCCTAAATTATATGGTATGGTTATAAGTGGTTGTGAGTGAATGATATGGGAAAGTTATTGTTCAATCTCTATTTTGAGGAAACACTTTTTAAAACCCTATAATATTTTTAATATATTTTAAGTGGTTGTGAATGTAGGAGAGAGAAATAATAATAATAAAGTTGAAAAGAAAAAAGAAAAAATAGTAACTTTTAGTTATATGAAAAAATATGGGAAATGAGTTGTGAATGTTATTAGTTGTATGTACATTTCCTTATACATAGTTGTTGACTTAGAGTAAGCCAGATTTAGGTAATATGAAGAGAAAAGGGAGATGACGTGGAGGGTGGCTTTGGAGGTGAACGGTGGCCGTGGATCATGAGAAACGGATGAATATTTATCGAATTGGAAGGAAAACAAAGAACTAGAAGTAAAGAAGCGATCGGGGAGTTTGAGCTTGGGAATTGGATTCGGTAAAAACAGGAACACCAACTTCAAAATTAGAGAAAATGTGAAAATCTAGAGAACGAGTTTCCCTGACTATCACTTAGGTGTTTGTTTTTTTTACAAAAAAATGTCTACAGTCTGCGAACCACATCTACAGACATCTATAAAAAAAATAGGTGGACCAAATGTCTGCGGTCTACAAAAAGAAGACTGTTTGTTTTTTTAACATATCCAGACGGTTAAAATATTTTATAGTTAAAGTAAAGGTGAAAAGGGATTAGAAGATGTTAACTTGTATTGTGTTAAGATGAGAAGATGTTAAAAGATGTTAGAAGCGGTGGTGCCATGTTTTTTTCACGCAAACGTCAGGAAAACATTTTTTAATGAAATGTCTTCCAAAAAACAAACAATCTGCAAAGCCTAATGTCTACGCGACGTAAACAAAAGAGATCAGGAAGTGCTTCTCAGAGAAAACAAACATCCCTTAGTGTGTTCTAACATCCAGCTTTGCGCCCCCCTTATGTGAATATATAAATTAAATAAGTAGTTAATTTTCATATAAGTGATTTATCCATAGCAAATAATCCATTGTACTAAACTCCAAAGTTTAATAAAATTCAAATGATACTAAGATAAACTTTAATAAATGTGGAGGATTAATGAGTTTGGAAATAAGAAAGATAAAGGGGAAACTCATCAAGTTTCTAGTCGAGTAACAACAAATATGAGCTTTATTTAAATCGTGTTTCACTTGTTTATCTTATTAGCTCATTTAATTTAGCAGGGCTCAAACCTCAACTCGTTCGAAAGTTTATGGTTAAACTTGTTTCCTGAGTAGAATTAGTGACTTGAGTTCGTTTTATTTATTATTTATTAACTATATCAGAATAAAACCTTGTATAATACATATGTTAAATATTTTTTTTAAAATTAAATATTAAATAGTTAATAATAATGATTTAGAATTAAAAAAGAGAAACAAACCTCCTTACTTATTAAATGAAGGAACAAAAGCAAAACAATTAAATGATAGTAATAATCAATAAAGTTTCAAGAAAGGAATAAACTTATGGAAGAATGAGAAGCGACCAAAAAGTCATTAATGTTTAAAGAATCATAGTTAGTGGCATTCACATTTACTTTTATATTAATTTTACATTAGATTAGATAATCTGTGTATTACACATGTAAAATAATGTTTTTATAATATTATCTAAAACAACATATCACATATTTAAAAAAACTAAAAATAAAGAACATAACTTATAGTGTAATTATGTTATTTACCAAATTAAAAAAACTATAATATTTGATACTTGTTAAATTCTTAAACCATCTTTTTGACACTTGTCATTTTTCTAAATATTCTCACTTTATTTTCCATCCAAAAGAGTATTAAAGTAATTTAAACACTCAATCAATTTTTCTCTCTTCATAAAAATATATTGAACCTTTTGAAACGAAATATTTTAAATCAGTATTTTTTTAAAATAATTATAAAAAATAAGGAATTTTCTAAAAGTAGTTTTACTAAAACGACCAGAATAATTAGAAACTTGAGTTTTTAATAAACAATAATTTTTATAATAAAATCTTAAAACAAATATTTAAAAAATAAAACTATTTAGATAAGAGATTTAAAAATAGTATAATTATTTTATCTCTTGAATAAGTACGTATATATAATTTTATACATATCTTATATTAAAATATCGACTGTAATTTTTCGTGTTTATTACTAACTAGCTATAATCTGTTTAAGTAGACAATCTTTTTATTTATATTTATATTTGTTTATAACCTATCTATTGATTATTTATTTGAAATAGCTATTCATATGCAATTATAATAATATTTTATCTTTAAACATGGTTTTATAATTTATAAATTTTTATTATTAGTTATTTATTATTTTATTTATTCAACTCGTGTAATACACATGATACTAACCTAGTTATTTAATAAGAAAAAGACAGAAAAACCAAAATTTAAAACCGTTGGTAAATCCGCTATATCTCCACCACACACTACAACCACCTTGCACATTGCTTCATCCCTACCCACACGTGGTAATCTTGCCATCCCCTTGGTGCTGGATCAACTTGTTGTGCTCCACCCTCATGACTCCCTCCATCTCCTTTGTCCCTTCTCCTGTTCACGGCCCCGTCCCCGCATCAACCCCACACCATAATATTTGACCCCGCGTCAAGATATTTGATCCTCTCCATTCCCGCTTGTGTCACATCAGCTCGTACTAAGCCGCCACATCGGCTCCATCCCACATGGTGTGGTGTCTGAATAGCGATAGCCTTACAGTACGTGATAATAAAATACACATTCCCAATATAAATTAATCAATAAACGGAAATTCATTTTTAATCATAATTAAAAGAAAAAAAAAACAATGACTTTAATAAACCCAATTACAAGAAGCTGTATTCTAAAGTAAACATTACTTAAAATTACACATAACAGAAGTACAATAATAGTAAACTTATAATACATTATTTCAATATTCAAACCGTTCACTCACTGATTGGCATCAACTTCCACAAACGACACTTATCACCATTTATTAATTTGTGGGGCAACGGCCACGGTGGTTGGGAGGCTGTGCAGAACCACGGTCTCAACCGTCAACCTGGTCCGAACCCGAACAGCACACCCCAATCTAACCCCTCACCGGTGGTTGCAGCCCCATCCTCTGCAGACTTCTTCCTCATCTCATCAAGAATAAACAAAACACATGCACTTGACATGTTTCCGTACTCACTCAACACATGTCTTGTGGCTCGCATCTTCTCCTCCTTCAGCCCCAGCTTCGCCTCCACCTGGTCCAGTATCGCTGGACCGCCCGGGTGCGCGATCCAGAAGATCGAGTTCCAGTCGGATATGCCCAAAGGCGAAAACGCCTGTACTAACGCCTTCTCTATGTTCTTCGAGATCAACCGGGGACGTCCTTAAGGAGGTGGAACGTCAGTCCCACCTCCCTTAAGTGACCGTCTATCGCGCCCTCGGAATCCGGAAGGATCGTCTGAGCGGCCGAGATTAATTCAAACAACGGCCGCTCAGTCTCTGGATCCGGATCCGAGCCCACGATGACGGCCGCGGCCCCATCCCCGAACAAAGCCTGGCCCACCAAGGAGTCAAGGTGGGTGTCGTTGGGGCCGCGGAATGTCACCGCTGTGATCTCGGAACAGACAACAAGGACGCGCGCGTCCTTGTTGTTCTCCGCAAGGTCCTTGGCCATGCGGAGAACCGTGCCACCGGCAAAACACCCTTGCTGGTACATCATGAACCGCTTGACGGACGGGCGGAGACCGAGGAGTTTCGTGAGCTGGTAGTCCGCACCGGGCATGTCGACACCGGAGGTGGTGCAGACGATGAGATGGGTGATCTTCGATTTCGGTTTGCCCCATTCCTTGATGGCTTTAACCGCGGCTTCTTTACCGAGCTTCGGGACCTCGACTACTACAATGTCTTGGCGTGTGTCAAGCGACGTAGCCGCATACTCGCATAGGTGCGGGTTCTCCTTAAGGTACTCCTCGGTGAGGTGCATGTATCGCTTTCTAATCATAGACTTATCGCCTGCAAATATCATGCATGTAGTTGTTAGTAACATGCAACTACCAGACATGTATTTTTTCCATGTATCTTGCGTAATTATAAATAAAATAATAAAACTAAGAGCGATTAAAAACATACACATGCGCTTGAATTTCTCTTTGAGTTCGACCATGTGCTCGCTATTGGTGATCCGAAAGTAGTAATCGGGGTAGTCGGCTTGATAGACGCAATTAGCCGGGGTCGCGGTGCCGATGGCGAGGATGTTGGCGGGGCCTTGAGCCCGTTGAGCTTCTCTAATGGCAGCAATATCAATTGAGGATGCCATTGTTGTATGATCTCCGGGGTAGAAGCAGGGGAGATGAGAAAAATACAAGTGAACAAGTGATGTTGAACAAAAGGTAGATTGAGTGTTGGTTATATAGAGGGAGTGGTGGTAGGTTTGCTCAACGTGTAGCACATAATATTCAACGTAATTACTTGGGTAGCCTGTGCATGTGAGCGCGTGGGTGTCACGTATGTCATGTGGTAGATCATGTAACGTTAGGAAGAGAGCTTTATTGTACGTTTGAGGGGTAGTTACAACCAACGGTGTCAAGTGTTGTTACCTCGGGTCAGAGATTTGGTCAAATCGTAAAATTATTTAGAGTTACGGTGGTAAAATTTCTTTTAAAATTAAGAGTTTGAGATCGATCTGTTTAAGATGGATAGTAATTAGGTGTGGTATACAATTAAGAGTATAGATTAGATTATGTTGAAAACTTAAATGTTATTGAAATATAGGTTTATTTTCAACTTAGCTATACGTAACATTGAAGAATTTTCAGCTATACTTAACATTGAAGAATTTTCAAAATGTTGTTAAGGAGAATTTAAAATGAAAGTGTGGCAAGAAGTTATAAGAGTAACTTTATAAAATAGTTTTTAACTTTTAAAAATATTATATTTAGGTAACTCAAGTTTAAAAAATGTTCTAATTTAGTCACATAGTTTTCATATCGTATTTAAATTACAATTCTTAACATGTTTTTTAGCATTTTTTTGTTTTAGTTAGAACATATAATTTTTTATGCTAATGAGAAACAATGTCAAGAATTTTAGATAATTTTTATTTTTTAATATAATTAGGATGTTTTTTATTTTTAAATATAGTTTCATATATTAAAATACCGACCCGCACATTATCTACTCCGTTACTTTCTTGACACAAGAAAATTCGATAATGACTCAATTTGATGGTTTAATAGTCCAATATAAAAAATATGCATGAGTGACTAGATTATAACATTTTAAAACATGGCTACAATTCTATAATATTTTCTGCAAGTTATATTGAAAGTTGTTAGTGTAAGTAGTCAAGATATTTGATAAGCTCACTAGTTACTTTTGTATACTCTAGCATGTAATACATGATGTTTAAAATTTGGTTCGAACGGTTTAGAAAATTCAAATTTGTGCATGCACTCAACTTGTGACGAGAATAGAACAATTGTATTTCTCTTAGAACAATATTCTTTCATAAATTTCATTTGTCTGCTTAAGCAAGGAGAATAAGTTACAAAGATTAGGTGTGAGTTGATCTGAAAACCTCGGACGACCCTTGAGTTTATGTTGCTACAATATTACATACATCTATTAAAACAAGATTACGATTGTCACTATTGAAAAAACAATTTAATGAATGCGTAACTATTCACCAAACCGTTTAAGTTAAATGTTAAAAATTTTAAAAAGATTAAAAAATTATGTTTAAAGCAATTAATTGATTCATTAATTTTACGTGGCATATATAAACATAAGAAAAACCCTCTATCTCACTTCAAACACATAGAGACAAACATAAAAATATATAATACACACCCCTTCAGATTCCTAACATCCAAATCATTATATTTCCAAACCATAAAAGACAATACACACCCACTCAAAGAGCCGGATTAAACGAGCTTCGCCTCAGCTATACTCGTTTACACCCTTAGTTCGAGTTAATCGAAATCAAACCAAACTCAATCTCAAACAAATCTCATTTAATTGTCTATACATGTATAGCTAATCAATTAACCTTATGTGTTTAACCAAATTTATTATTAATATAAATATAAATAAATAAATAAATATATATATATATAATATATATATATATATATATATATATATATTATATATATATATATATAATGTTTTGATATACATTTATTAGAAACATGTGAGAACACCAAAATGAGAGAGGACACAAGGTAGGCCACATATTGGACGGGATGGGCATTGTATACGTCGAAGAGAGAGAAAAAGGTGGTTAGATGCACAAGGTTGGTAGAAATTGTGGCAGGCAAGCTTCCACCATTTTTATACATTTTTCATTTTTTTATAACGATAACGATGGTTTGGTTTGTTAAACGATATATTTCGTTTTACCGTCCTTCACTTAATAATGTCATCAATTTTTTTTAATACTAGTGTTAAGAGGACTTTTGTTACTACACACTTGGGTAATCGTATACTTATCTACTTCTAGTTATAAAGTATGTCAATTTTGTAATTCATTTATCTCAAGTTTGAACTTTCGTCTTTTCTGAGGAATCTTTGATGGGGTTGTAAATCAGCCGAGTTGAGCTGACTTTTTGATCTTAAACAAGTTTAAACGTGAGCTTTGGTCGAGTCAAGTCGGCTCGCAAACCAACTTGTTTAACTACAAAATATTGTTTTGTTTTACACATATTTATATATATAAACAAAATATTATTTTAAATATTTGTTTGTTTTAGTTTGTTGAAACAATGAGCTTGGTTTTTTATGAACTATGATCATCATCTAAATTTTTATTTATGTGTTTTATTAGAAGTTGCTAAATTTATTGTATGTTTATGATGTAACACCCAGTCCCTCACACCAACAATATTGTTCGTTTTGCCCACGAGAAGCTCATTGATTTGCTTTTGGTTGTCGGGTGAAAACTTCTCACGGAGGTCACCCATCCTTGGATTGCTCCAACTTGAGCACGCTTAACTGTGAAGTTCTTCTTTCATCCACAGTCAATATGCCCAAAAACGTTGTTCATGTTAGAAGCTGGACAATTCTTATGAACCATGAATCTCTCATATTCACGACCGATCCCTCACACCAACAATATTGTACGTTTTGCTCACGAGAAGCTTACGGATTTGTTTTTGGTTGCTCGGGTGAAAACTTCTTTGGGAGGTCACCCATCCCTGGATTGCTCCCACCTAAGCACGCTTAACCGTGAAGTTTTCCTCTCATCCGCAGCCAATACGCCAAAAAGCATTGTTCATGTTAGAGGTTGGACATTCCTTATTAAGCAGGAATTTCTAATTTCCACAACCGATGTCACAATCCGTGAGCTCCTCGTGGGCAAAACAGACAATATTATTGGTGTGAGAGGCTGGGTGTTACATGTGATCTATCTAAACAATATGATATAAATTTAGTTTAAAATTTATTTTTACCTCCACTTCTATTTTTTTTGCTCAGAAGTGGTAATATGTGTATTTCGTTTGAATTTTTTTTATACGTATTAAGTCCAACCTCCATAATATAGAGATATAATATAGAGATATGAAAAAAATTTATGAGTTTTATGACTTTCAATCTCCTCCTGTATATTTGTTTAAGATTAGTTATATATTTGTTTTAGATTAGTCACTAAATATAAACGAGCCAAGAAATGAGCTCGTGAGCGAGCAAACGAGTCAGCTAACGAGTGATCATTCATATACTTGATGATATTGGTGTAATTCAATCTTGAATAAACATTCATTAAAAATAAGAAAAATACATCAGTAAAATACCAAAATTCAAAAGAATGTATTAAGTAGGAAATTAGTATAATACTAATTACCAACTCGGTTAGTGCATTGTGATTGTCTCTTAGGCTTCAAAGGTTGTAATCTTAACAATTCTTATATATTTAATGTATTAATTATAAACTTACTTGTGTATTATGGGTTGTACCTAATTTTAATGAATTGTACTCACTTTTGATATTTTTATTACTTTTAAATACATTGCTTTTACAGTTTTTATGTTTTAATCCTAATTTTTTATTTTCAACTTTGATTCATTATACTTTAGTTTTAAATTTTTTTTACGTTTCACTTTAAATGTCACACCCCAACCTTGACGGCGGAAACGTCGAGATGTGAGGGTTAAGATTGTTCACAGCCACATAACGCTATATTAAATTGTAAATATTATTATCATAAGTCTTGAAATGGAAATTACAATCATAAGTCTTATACAAGAAATAAGTTCAACATAACATAACATAATGTAACTTTTTATTTCATTATCTAGGTCCAAGTCCTAGATTATAGCGTGCTTTAAAATGATCACTTTAAACTTGAGGTTGACCTGAAACATGATAAAAATAAGAGTCAACTAAAAATAGTTGGTGAGTTTCCAAGGTTTTCATACATAATATGAAAAAGAAAGTTACAAGTAGCAACTCATGTCATAGGTTATAAGCTAGTAAGGTTATAGAACACATATCGTTACAACCAAACCTCGACTTGATTACAAGTATAAAAGATTGGCTAAGTGTATTTGGTTCCCTAGTGCACAAGCATACGGCTCCTAGGAGTCGGCAATACATCGACTTTAGCACCAAATAGGCTTGTCAGGCCCAAAGATCTAAGACGTTGCCAGGCTAGCAATAGTTAATGATTGTAAACAAACTATGTATCTCATATAAACACTTACAATAAACAAATAACCATGACAAAATAATAAGTTGAATTGCACGTGATTTACAAGTCTCAAACGTGTATAAGTGTATCATGTATAAGCTATCATGTTTCACTCCAAATTAGTGTAAAAATATGAAAATGGGGCAAGAAAACTCACTTGTCAAATAAATATATAATGAAGATTAATAAGGATAAAATATGTCGTTCCAAGATAAAACGTCACAAGGCACCTAAATATATAAATATTATAAGATTTAGGTTAATAATAAGATTAACGAGTTAACATGAACTAGGGTATTAGAATTTTGAGGATTTGTATAAAGTTAATAATTTATTTATATAAAAAAAATACTATTTATGAAATTTATAAATTTATTTTTAAGGAAATTGATCCTTTGTAAATAACTTGTGATTTCATTTATACAATTATATTTAAAATCCATAAATATCATGATAAATCCATAACATAATATTAATTTAATGTTTTTAAGTATAATAAACTACTTTTTATAAAAATATTTAATTATTACATTTGTAAGTAATTTTATATTAAAATATTACAAAGTTTTGCAAAAATAAATTTCTAAGAAATAATTAGATGGCTTTATAATTATTTAGGATTTATAAAATTCATTTTTATAATTATTAAAATTTTTTTATAGTTAGTTTTAAGCCAAAAAGGCTAAAAAAATTTACATGAGGTGCCCGGGTTCGAACCCGTGACCTCATGTATGGGGGGACATTAACTTAACCAGTGAACCAGGCTTCCAGCCGCGGTTATAACCTGGTTTTAAAACTTAAGAACCATCGCGAATGAAACCCCCAAATTCCCATATAACCCTAGAACTTGTTCACCCCAAATCGAACCCCATTCGATTATAATCATGAAATTAACCTTGGGGCTTTTAATCCCCAAGCAAAACCGAGTGTGTAGGTGAAATCAATTACCCGAATTGAAGAAGAATAGATGAAGAACAGTCGCTGCTAGGGCCGCGACACACGTACGAATGGTTCGATGCTCAAACAATGATGGAAATCAAATTGAACTCGTGGGAAGCTTTGAATAGTGTTCTTGATGCAAAACCCCTTGCCAATTTCAGTTTAAACCATCGGAAGATGGGTTTTGACTATGTCGTAGCCTCGCGATGAATGTGATGATTGAATTTGATGCTTGCGCTTGTTTCAGGTGGAATTGAACGTTGTAATCGATTAGAGATAGATACAAGATGGTTCATGTTAAATTAATTCGATTATTATTGCGATTTAATGCTTGAACGGGTACGAACTAAAGCTTCGGTTACTTCGAATTAGAAAGCATTTGTAACCGGTTTTAATCATGATTCAAGTGGTTAATTGTGTTCGATTCGAGTCTAGGAACGTTTGGCATGGTTTTGGGGTTTCAATTCGAAGGAAAAAAAACGATTTTAGGACTGCCGGACTCCGGCCACACTCCGGCCGGAGAGTGGCCGGAGTTGTGGCCGGAAAAGCGGGGTAAAGGGGGTGGGTGGTTTGGGTTTTAATTGTATTTACACAATTGGTCCCTGCAGTTTTGTTTTTATTAAATTATGCTCAAAACTTGCATTTAAAGTTTTAAAGAATAACAATTTAAACCCCCCCCCCCCCCTAATTTAATTGTTTTAAGTTTTAGTTAGTATAATTATTATTAGTGCTATTATTATTAATTTTATTGTTATTATTATAAACTATTTTGTTAATATTATTATTATTATTATTATTATTATAATTATTATAATTATGACTTGTATCATTATTAATATTATTAATATTAACATAATTAATATTATTTGGTATTTTTATTTTTAACTTTCTTACATCTATAACCAAAGAGAATAAGCATAAATAACACATGAGTTTCATAATTGACAATAATGACCCTTATAAGAATAAACGAAGTTAACGTTTAGTTAACAAAAAATCGAGTTGTTACATTAAACTTTACGAATTAAAACGCCGCAAATGTGTACGTGTGGCATGATGTTTTTATGCCTATCTTTTTCCTATTTAACGGTATCGTCACAACGCATAGGTCTTAGATCAATTTAGTTCTTGTTTTTAATATTTTACATTTCACGTGCGGTGTTCAACGTTTTTGTACGAGTTTTTTTGGTGTTAATGGTCGCTGATGGTGGTATAAAATTGGTGCTACTTGACACGGTTTTACGCCATTACCGCAACATGGGGTGCTTAATACTAGTATAAACACCATATAGTTGCAAGGCTAATCGCATGGAGAGCCTCATCCTTAACACTGTTCGAACTCATTCTTTCGTGTATCCGGATGAGGTCTTGAATCAAGAAGGCAAATTCAAATCTGAGGGGCGGTTTTTTGAAGGACAGTTTACTCCAAAGCACATTTTACTGCCGAAGTCCATGATTAATTATGACCTGTAACAAATAAATTATTTTCAATATGTGTTTAAACCGAATAAATTGCATTAAAGATTTTTAATCTTTTTTTAAAGGAATATCTATCCTCCTACTCCATTTCATCAAATTAGCCATGCATGGGTGTGAATCCGGAACCTCAGTTGAGGAGGCAAACCTTTATCAAGTAGGTTACTCCTCACATTAGCTTGAAGATGTTTACTAAAATTTATTTTTCGATTTACTTCTTGATTTCGCTATTACAAATCGTTTTACACTTTATAACTACGATGAGCCTTACTTGCAAACACGCAAGAATTCCCTTGCAATTTAAACGAAAACACAATCTATTTCAACTCTCTTGTCCTTTATATTCTTCATTTTCAGGGGACAATTTCAGGTGCTAAAGTAACTCCTGCATACATACTGCTTTAGTAGTTGTTTTGTGAAAAACAAACGAGTTTTTTAAAAGACTTAAACTTTGTTTTAAAAGATCTATATGAAGTATGAATTCTCATCCAAAACAAATTTAGATCGTTTGGTTTTTTCTTATCAGTTGCTTGTGTATAGATGTCATGTTACATGCACATTTGTATGTTGTCTAGACTAAAAGTCCACACTATACATAAGAACCTTAATGGCGCAAAGATGTAAGTTTCCAAATTGACAAAGATTTTTAAATGGATATAAGTTTTAAATAATTAAGGTTTCTATCTTTAACTGTTAGAGCATCAAACTAATATTAAAGACATAAATTGACAACCTTTAAAAAATAAACATAAACAAACTAACTTAAACAAAAGTAAATAAACATTCATATTGATGAGTGTTCACGAACACAATTGAATGAACACAAAACTCTATTTGTATTTGCTCATTTATCTAATTGAACAAAATTCATTGTTCATGCACGTCCATTAATATAACGAATAAAATTTCTATCATCAACTCATCATACACGTGTTTTATTGCTTAGAATTTTAGGTTTAATTGACGCGTTTACCCATCATTCCATCATACCGGGAGTGAGTGTTCATATAAGATGACATAGGACGATTATGAGTACTCTCAGTTTTTACCCGATTGTAAACACAATGTCTCAGCCTCAAGCTATACCCATTGCGTAATTATCCATCGAGTATCTAGCATATCCACAAGTATCAAATAGTTTGTTAATAAATATTTATTTGGATTTTTATCTACATTCGTAGTACTCTATGTTCTAAACACCGATCTAGCTTAACCAAGAGTCCAGATTGACATTATTCAATTCAAAATAAAAGATATTTTTCATGATCGTCATCAATCTATACCTTTTAAATATTTTATTTTAATTCATCTAACTCTGTGAATTATCATTGATTTTTTAAAGGCTAATTTTCGTTAATTATCAGTAATTAATTAAACATGTTTGACACATTGACTTAGACAATATCTATATAGTAATAATTACCAACTTAATTGTGCATTAGTGTTTATACCTTATGTTTTGTAAATTGTAACTTACTTAGTTTTTCTTTATTTTTTTTTTACTTTTAACCCTATAGTTTTCATCTTTTATATTTAACACATATTTTTTTCACTTTTAACTTAAGTCTCGTTTACTTTGACTCTTTTATAGATTTTTCATTTTATGTCTCGATATAAACATTTTCGAGTTAACATAATGTAATACGTGTATATGGTTCTATATTTTAATTCTTTTTTTTCTGTTTAACAACCACATTGTATTTTACGTTTCGTTCTAGTTTATACATATTAATGCACACGTCGTAACGCATGTGCATGATTCAACGTTTTTAGGTCTATTTTTTATTTGGTTTAATTTTTTTGTTTTATGAGTTTATGTTTGTGTGTTAATGGTCGATAGTAAGGGTATGACATTGATGTTACTTGGCATAGTTTTATGGTTTCACCGCAACACGTGGAGTTGAATACTAGTATATTACTACTTATCAACTTATTTGTGCATTATAGGTTGTATCTAAGGTTTGGTGGGTTGTATCGTTTTTTCTTTCTTTTTTTTAAAAAAAATTCTTACTTTTACATTTTAACGCCAATACATTTTTACAATTTACGAGTTAACATGTTACAACGTGCATGTGTGGTTTAACATTTTTATGTATATTTTTTATCAACTTCGTTATTGTTTTTAATATTTTATGTTTCACGTGCGGGGTTCAACGTTTTTTACATCAACTTCTGTTCGATTTTAATTTTCCCGTTTTTCATTTTTATTCTAATACGATTTTTTTTGGTATTGATGGTCTCTAATGATAATTTGAAATTTGTGCTACCTGTCACGGTTTTACACTCCTACCGCACGCTTCGTACTATTTTTTTTAATTTGTCTTTCTTCCTTATATATATTGACTTCATAGATGATAAAACAAAATCATAATTATACACCACTAAGATTGTTTGTCTCTGCGTGCGGTGTGGTTTTTGAGCATATTCTTTTCGGATGGAATCCAATACGAGGATTGGTTTATTTTAATTTAAACTATTACACACAATATTTGGTTTGTATCAAGAGAATCATACAGATGAATTAGAGAGAATAAAAGATTAAAAAAAACTTAATTACATGGGACATCCCTGTTATTAGCTCTGATTTTACTTATTGTTTTTAATTTTTTGAAAATTACAAGGTTGGTTTAATAATTTGCATAAATATAACAACGACAGTTCTTAAAGTGGATGGACGTTAATTATTATTATTAAACGTGTGAAATGACAAAAGAATACCATTGCCCACCATACCAAAACCCCCTTCACCTTTTCTTTGTCACCATCTACACTATTTTCTCCTACCACCTTCAACCACCATCACCACCATGACCTCCTTCAACCACCAGCACCACCTTCCACCACCACCAGTAGCATAAGTGCACCACCTTCAACCGCCAACACTACCTTCATCCACAAGCACCACCTTCAACCACCAACACCACATTCAACCACCATTACTACCACCACCACCTTCAAACACCAACACCACCTTCAACCTTCAACCACCAACACCACATTCAACCATCAACCACCACCAACACCACCTTCAAACACCAACACCACCTTCAACCTTCAACCACCAACACCACATTCAACCATCAACCACCACCAACACCACCTTCAACCACAAGTGCCAGCACCACCTTCAACCTTTAATCACCACCATCACCAACCACAAACTTTTAAAACAGTAGACCACCATCACCAAAAGATCTATCGTTGATCTTGTTGGTGGTGGCTAAAGGGTTTTGACTCAGGTATCGAAGAGAGAGGGTGGTGAAGATGGACGAGACAATGGTGTCATAGTGGTGGTGAAGATGAAGTGAGGTGGGGTAGAGGTGAGTCACAGGCGGTGGAAGGTGATTTGCCGACGATGAAGGGGGTGGTGGCTGAAAATGATGACCGGTGAAAGAGAAATTGAGTATAGGGGTATTTTAGTCATTAAATAAAATATAAAGTTAAATGAAATTAAAGGTTCATTCGCTTCAGGGGCCATCATTGTTATGTTTATATACAGTACTAGACCAACATTGTAATTTTAAAGAGTTAACGACTAAAAGTAAAATCAAATTTAACCACATGAACCACCTATGTAATTAAGTCTTAAACAAAATAAAGGATTGTAATAACAATAAATGAAAATAAAGACATAGTGTCACACCCCCAACCACGGCGGTATCCCGCGGGGCGCGAACGTCATGATTTCATAGTAATTAAGTCTTAAACAAAATAAAGGATTGTAATAACAATAAATGAAAATAAAGGATTGTAATAACAGCATGAATAGCCCTGAACATGAGATGTTCCATGCTAGCTTAACTTGGTGCATCTATCAATTACCTGAGAAAACATGCATGAAAAATGTCAACATAAAGTTGGTGAGTTCGCAGGTTTTAAGTAATAGTAACTAGCGTAAGGGACCACAATACTTTTTATGATTTGATTGTTGTACATACAATGCTACAAATTATATAAGCACTGCAACCGAAGCTAGACTGTAACTGTAATAAATTGCCCCTACCCATGCCTACCGTAAGCATGAGTGTGAACAGGCTAATAATGCACCCGTTTAGAGCTCCAGTCAAAGTTAGGGTAATTAACCCGGGTGGGGGTAGTCAAACCCAATAGTACTATCCATGATTACCTCGCTTTGGGAAATAAACTAACGGTTTGATAACTGGGGACTTTATACGGTAAGTAAACAACTTATATAACATGTGAAATCATTAACAAGTAAATGTGTCCAGGAAAATAGTAATTTGCATGTAATCTCCCCCAAAAGGAAAATAGTAATTTGCATGTAATCTCCCCCAAAAGGAAAATAAGTAAAATGGGGCCGTGAAACTCACCTCAATTGCACGCGTGAATACTACCAATAGTCTGTATGTACGATTGGTCTAGGAATCTCCTAAACAAAATCACAATATATTCATGAGGTCATGATTACTAACCCTAGATGGTCATGCATAACTCATCCACAAAGTTAGTTTTGAAAATGTCACTTGACTAATTAGCCACGTCGAGTCGTAAATGTTTTATTTAGATTCTTGTCTTCATCTTTATTTTCCTAAAGATACATAATGTATTGAAGGTGTTTTATATTAAGTATAATGGTATTATACTTTCCATGTGTATGGGTTTCCCTTTTTTTTACCAAATATCTCTAAAAGTTTACTTTTATCTAAGTATAGGTTTTTGACAGCATTAAGGGAATTTTTGGGTCTGATTGTCATCCCCTTTTCATGGTATAAAGGATTTTTATAAAATCTGATACTTTTATTATATTTAGGTTTATGTCTTAGGATTCCAAAAAGGTATAGCTTGTATCCTACAACTAAGTTTAAGTGCCACTAAATGGTTCATGAAGCAACAGATATCAGTGCAGCACTTTTCTGTATATGTCTATGGAATTTACCTTTTTGAGAGGTCAAAACTTACATTCACAAATAGAGTCTGTATTAATTTTAAACCTAACACCTTAAGCTAAGTTACCACAGAAAGAAAATCTTCATTTTATTACTTTAAGCATAACTTATGCCTCATTCTTTCTGCCCTATTTATTCTGTCAAAAATTCAGGTTCAGCACTTTAATTTGTTTGTACGTTTTGGAAGGGTTATACTCATCTATAAATTTCAAGGTTGGATGGGTTAGAAACTAGACATACTAAAGTTAATGTTAGGCTCAAGAAAACGGTTCATTTGACCATGTTTAGGTCGAGTTATGGTCTTGAAAACACAGAACATGAATCTGCCAGAAGATGTCTTACATGTTTTGTTACTTTTTAAACTTTGCTAGAGCACTTTTGGATGAGTTAGTGAATATGAACACATCATGATGGTGTATAGAAGATTAGAAACAAAGTGCTAACCTTAAACAAGCAAGGAGAAAGAGATGGTAGTCTTAAAATACAAGGAAAAGAAGACTTGATCCTTTGAACTAGGAACCAAACAAGAAATAGGTGAAGAAGATGTTGTAGGATGCTTGGAAGCTTCAAAAATCACTTGATCTTCGACCAAAGGCACTTGAATCACCCAAGATTTGAAGGAAATAAGTTGAAAATCAAATGGAGTGGTGGTAGGAGTGTCTTGGCCGAATTTTAAAGAGGGAGAAAGAGAGAAGATGAGTGTGATGTGTTGGTGTAGTTGAAGTGAAGGGTGCATGTCTTTTATAACACTCAATCCTCTTTAAGTGTAAAGGTTTTGGAGCATGGGCTCCTATTCACAGTCAAAGGATAGGAAAATGATGTTCCAAGAGTGGTAAGGTAGACATGTTGTTTTAACACATTAAAAGAGAGGCTTCATGAATATGACAAGTTGTGTTTTGTCATAAGTTTTGTGAGCTTTATTGGGAAGGAGGTGGAAGAGTAATGTGGTGGTGGCTTGGATGACCACATGCATGGGAAAGGGGGGTTTTGGTTTTCATATTTTGTGTAGTATTGGATATTTAGGTGGTATTTGTTGCACCATAGGTATTTTTACATATTTTTATATTTTTACTTTTTACTTTTTAAAATGCATTAGGATATTGTAACAACTTGCATTAGGATATATAAATATTGATGGTATGTTAATGATGCATCATGTAGTTAGTAGGTCCGTTAAAAAGATTCGTTCCGGGTAAAATATTAATTTACGTGATTAGGTTTATTTATAAATTTAAGATTTTCCAGTGTATTTAATTTGGAATCTAAAATACTTTGAAACAATTTAAAGTATTTATTAGTACACATATATTAATTATCACCAATGTTCGTGTGTGCCGGTTGTATCGCATGTATAAATGGTAATTACGCCGAATCACCGATGCATGAAATGTAATGCTTGAAATTTTGCAATATATGAAATTTTTCAATGCATGAAACGACTTCAATAATTGAAATTTAATTGAAAATCAAGTATTATAGATATAATTATAACCAAGTCAAGGTCGGGTATTGACCTGAAATTGCTGGTTGTCACACATAGTGTAATTAAATCTTAAAATAAATTTAAAAATAATTATATTGAATTAGAGAGGCATTAATAAAAATGTTATATAATCATATTTCAAATCTTCTTGGTAATCTTGAATGACACTTTTTTTAAAAGTTATAATAGAAGAGTATTGGATTTTAATAATCCTAATTTTCATTTATTAATCGAGATTAATCTAACTCAAAAAAAATTTATTCACACTCTCAAGTTTAAGCTTATTTTCTTTCAATAATTTATTAGTAATTGAGAGTTAATGTAAATTAGTTTTTTTATGAAATGTAGCCAATTTTGAGCTTATTATTAACTCCATCGCTGCCCAGCCACCATCAGATCTGTTTCTCGATGTCTAGCCTCCGTCATTACCCGAAATTTACCTCCAACAAGTCAAGTAATTCAGATCAGCATGTGTGAATTGATAGTTTTCAGGGTGTAGAAGTTTTAAATTGACGAACATCATAGTAAAATTTAACTTTTTATTAGTCTTTTGACCACATAAGTGATATAAGTTATCAAAACCCTAACAAGATTAACTCTCAGTTAGTAAGGAACATGTTTAAGGAAAATAAAGTTAAAGTTAGACGTGTTCATAAACATTACTTGAGTTTGAATTAATCCCGACCAATAAATAAAAGTTGATGTTAGTAAAATCTAATAATCGAATTATTTGCACACATAATAATAGTAAGTTTTTTAAATATGTGTCAGGTGGTGAATGTTTTTGAATCCGGAAACTTTAAATAAAAAGATCAGAAAATAAAATCATATTTATTTTGTATTGATTGTTATTTACTTTTTAATAATATGTTAAAAACTCTTACAGAGATTGAATAGAGATATTAAATTAAATAGTGAGTACCTAACATTAATCTAATCATGTGAGTAAAACTTCTTCTGATTGCGAAATAAGAACATGAGCTTCCCCATGATTGCGAATCGGAAGGAACTATGATTCTTTTCCAAATTGCGAAGAAAATAAATAATTTGGTTAATTTTTTTAAAAAATAGCATGTCTAAAATATGAAAAGATCATGAATTGAAAGGAACTAAGATTCTTCTTTTGATTGTGATGAAACAAGTGATTTAGATAAAGACTCCAATATATAAACACCTTGCCAGGCGTTATGCGGACACCATTTTGAATTTTTTTCACAGCCCGTAAAAACCCTTATAGGCCGTATTGGTTTGCAAAATACAAAATCGTGAATTTATAAAATATTATGAGCCGTGTTGATCGTTACGGCCCGTAATGACTTTAATTTACGGGGCCGTAACAAAGCTTATTACCGTAAGTAAAATTTCCAATTTTTTTAATTTTTTGCTTTAAATTTTATTTTTTTCAATAAATGTTTTTTAATATTTTAAAATTAATTAGGTTATAGTACTTTTAGTTTAATATAATTAATTTATAAATTTGCAAATAAGTATTTTATAAAAGAAAAAAAATAAAGATAAAGAATTTGAATATATTTTATAAAAGCAAAAAAATATAAAGATAAAGAATTTAAATTTACTTTAAAGGTATGTATAAAAGTAAAAAAGGTAAACTTAAAATTATTATAGGGGCATGTTATGATACATCAAATTTATTTTTCATCTTTATATTTTTTTATACATACATATAGATATATGAAGAAAGAGAGATAATAGTTTGTCTCAATAACATAAATGACTGTTTGTATAATTCAAATTTTATTTTATAGCCTAATTAATTTTAAAATATAACAAGTCCATATTGATTATAAATACATATATTAGTTATTGGTATTTTTTCTCTCTACACACACACATATAGAGAGAGAGAGAAAGAGAAATGATGTTCTAATAACGCACATTACTAATGTCTTTTTATAATTCACTTACATATATTTTATATAATTAAAAATTATACTCACAAATTTATAAAAAATGAAATGTGAATGCTCCAACTAAAACATTGATTTATATAACTTATAAATAAATGTTTTTATAAAAGTGAAAAATAAACCCAAAAAATATTATTAATTAATAAATAAAAAAATAAATGAAAAATGTTAAAAATATCAAAAAATAAAAAAAATCAGAATTTTATTTACGTTCATAAGACTCATTACGATCCTGTAATTACGGGTCATAATGGACAATACGAGCTATAAAAAATCATGAATTAACTGATTTTATATTTACAGACCAATACGGCCCGTGAAAGCTCTTACAAACCGTATTGAAAACATCTAAATATCACTATGAATATATCTACAACAGAACACTTTAATTAAATAATCACCATGATTGTGAATTGAAAGGGACAATATTAACCTGAAAAGACATACGACGAGAACGTAGGTAAGATGGTTGGCCATAAAGAAACGGCAAATCAGAATTTGAGATCTTGGGAAGAGGACATATGTTCTCTAGTTTCTTATTATATTAAAATTATATAATAAGGATACAAATGGTAACTTAAAAGTTTTAAGTTAAAACATTTGATGTATCAATTGTTGTCTAATTTAGAACGGCTTACTCTTGAACTTTACTAAAAAAAGCATTTTTGCAAGAAAAAATATATGATAGTTAATATGTATGATCATAATACATCAAATGGTTAATACAATACGAAAAATAACATACTTTTTTTATTACAATCTATTTTTCATATTAGAAAAGATAAACTCTGTTTAAAATACTTGTATTTATAAGATTTTTATAAACATGTATAAGAAACGTAATCATTACCTACGTAAAATTAAGTAGACAAGTGTTTGTTGACGTGTTTGCAAATTGCAATATAAACTCTTTTGATGTGGTGAAATATCATTCTATCACTTTTAACATCTAGCTTTATATAGAGCTAAAATATCACCATTAAAGCATTTGCAGGTTGTCTTTTTTAAAAATTCATGGACCGTGAGGTGAAAGTTTACTTCAAACGTTTACATAACATTAGTGTTCTTAGCACGTGGTTTTGGTGTTGCATTTGTGTGGGCGGACGCAGCGGACGAAATTGTGTGAGCCACATTCAATTTTTGTTTATATCTTATTACTAACATTTTTTAGAAAACGAGTCATGTTTTTCTACGGAATATCTAAAATATGCAGCTTTTATAAATATATAAAAAGTCGTGAACTTCTATAAACCTTGTGAAAATTAAGAATTTAATAATATTTCAAATTTAAATAAAATTTAAGAATTTATAAATTTGTAAATATCTAGACATGTAAACATTTACATATTTGTTTGTATAATATTGCAAATTATACATTTTTTACCGTAATTAATTTTATTGTGAAGACTAAATGGTGGTGATTCTATGGAAAAAAAGAAAATTGCAATATGTTTGAAAAGTTTGTTTCGTTTTTTACTGTTTTCGAAACATGCAATAATTATATATATATATATATATATATTATATATATATATATATATACTATATTATAATACACGAAGGAAGGTTTCCGTCATAATTTAAGAGTTTTGAAATTTTAATGCACAATGTACAACTCAACATTTCATAAATTCCGGGGTATTAATGTCATTTTAACCTTCCTAAATTCCTGGATTTTTACACTTACACCCTTGTGTTTATAAATCTATTTATATTAATCCTGTTTGTTACAAATTGCTAAAAAAAAGGATTCATGGATGTATTATTTAAAAAAAAAGTATCATTCTTTAATAACAATATTCGAAATGAACTTTCAGTTTTTAAATATGAACTCTATATTCTTCAAAAAAATAAAAGCACATACCATTATGAAACTTGAACCATCTATCTTGATACTATCATGAAAAATGGAAACACACGTAAGTCAGCCAACAAACTAAAAATTGACCTGTTTCACATTAATTTAAACTACTTTATTTCATCGATACGTATTTATTTATAATAAAATTTTCTAAGTTTCTCCGTTTGTAATACATGAATTTGCTAACAAAATCCTAATATTAAGGTGCGGATTCAGGATATTTAAAACTGAATAATCATTAAATATTTTGTTGTATTCGCCTAATAGTAAGGAGCAGTTTGACGTTTACAAATGTTTTTAAAATATTTTCCAGTAGTTACACTAAATCTATTGAATTTGTTCCTGTTTGTTACAAAGAAATAATGGTTGTATAATTTTAAAAAATTAACTCTATATTCCTCAGAATAAAAAAACATATAGCATTATAAATCTTGACCCATGTAAGTCAATCAACAAAAAATTTCCTTATACTAATAATTGAACTGTTTTACATTTGTAAAATGTTAAATTGATAACAAGTTTATTAAACCTGAAAAACATAAGCAGAAAAAATCAAATAACCAACATATATCCAAACATTAAAGTTTTACCTATTTTCCCGTAATTGACTAATTTTTACTGATTTAAATAACAAAACACAACAGAACCTGCTTTATTTTCTGCCAAAAAAATAGGTAAGTTGTTGCAAAAAAATAGTATATGCTCGGTTTTCGCCTCTATATAAACCGATTTAATTGAGTTATTTTTCTTTGCATCTCCCTCGTGAAAGGTACTTTACATGTACATTATTTCATAGCAAATTCAGGATATCTTTAATAAAACTTGGCATTTGATTACTTGATGCAAATCTATGAGTTTTTTTATTTATTCAGGTAGGTTGGTTTGATCAGGTTATCTCGAATCAAGTATTATACCCACAGGTATGTTTTTTTATCAATAGCTGATTATATGGTATGTTCTAATATACTTATTAAGTAGCAATAAAAAATAACTCATACAATTGGATTTGAGGTTTGGAAGAACATACACAGAATGATGAATACGATAGATGGGATCATATTGGAAGAACAAACACAGAATGCTGAATACGATATAGTTACTAATTCTGATCAGAAGGAAAAAAAGGTACATAATTTAAATGATTCTATATACAATTGGATTTTCTTCTGTCACAACTATGATTATAACTTGTTTATATTAAAATCAAACACAGAATGCTGAATACGATATAGTTACTAAGTTTACTGTTAATTTTTGTTACAAATGTTATTATATTAAAATCAAAGTTGTTACTTAAAATAATTGATATATGGCTTTAACATACCTGTGGATTTCAGGATGATTTTGATAGTAGTATTGAGATTATATGTTGTGGCACAATGTTTGGTCCCTACAAATCCGACCTTCAACGAGAATTTAGCCAGGAGGTAATATTTTTAAATTTCTAATTTTTCGAATGAGTTGTATAATAACTATTTCTTTTTTAAGGATCACATGTTTGAAGCTAAGGCTAGAAAATTAGAAAATAAAAAAAAAGAATCAAGAGGATAGATGAATGGAAATGGAGTGATGTCATTGAGTTAGATGGCCCAGATGATATTGACAAAGATGATGAACTACAAGACACTGCATGTTCAAGCAAGAAGCCAGAAAAAAAATTTAATATTCCTCGTGTGACGGTGCAGAAGCGAACTAGACCTCATCTTGTTTGATTTAATTAAAAAAATGCTTTTGTTATGTTTATGAATTATTTCAATTTTCTATTTTTAGTATAATAAAACATGTGGTTTTGTTTTTTTATGAATATCTAATGTAGATTTGCTTCGGATCTTTTTTGGGTTATAATAAGACAAGTTATTTGTTTGATATGCAAATCTTATGAAAATTAGGTTTGCTTTTTGTAAATGGATCTTTTATGTTTCATGCTATATGAACGATTAAAATCATAAAACTTCAACACAACAGAAACAATTACATAACATAATTAGCTAATGGACTTTGGTGAGTATTTTGTAAGAAATAATATATAAGTTAAAAATTAAAATTAGAAAACCAAAATATTACATTGATATTTACAATGAAAAATAGAAAACAAAATCAATTACATAATGAAATTTTTTTAAAGGGAAATTATAAAACTCTGTACACACTCAATATATAAACATATATATATTGATTTTATTGAAATGTTTAATTTAATAACTCAATTTTTGAACATGAATTTTCAAACTACATAGGTTGCATTTTATGAAACGAGTTTATATTATACGCATTTATCTATATTAAAATATATGTATTTTTTAAGGTGCCAATTAGTTAAAAACTAATACATGTTACTTTTACTGATACTTAAACTTTAAAAATATCTAGAATGTCTCAATTTAATTTTTATGATATTTTAAATGTCAAGAATCAATGAATAAGTCAAATTTATTACTTTTGGTGTTATCAAAACACTCACATTTAGAATTTTAAGATTTATCCGGAATAACTGTTTATGCGATTTTAAAAATCAAAATTCAAATGATTTAGATAAAACATTCATTAAATCGAACTGCAATGACTCTATATTTTCTGCAATTTTACAGGGAATGGATGTTGTTTGATTTGTAAAATAGCATAAACGGTTAATCCGGATAAAACCTTAAAATTTTAAACTTGAGTGTTTTTAAAACACCAAAAGTAATAAATCTTACTTATTCATTGAATCTTGAAATATAAAGTCTCATATATATTAAATCGAGACATTCTAGATATTTTAAAAGATACTTTATCATTAAAAGAAACATATATTAGTTTTTAACAAATTGGTTTATTATAATAAACAATAAAAAACATGAAGCAAATTGTTTAATTTAAATTTGCATTTATGAATCTTAATACTTTTATTAACTACAAATGTTTTGTTTTAAATTTATACAACCATGAATAATTGTTATAAGCTATTTGTATCAAACATGATAAAAATATGTATATGTCTATACTAAATTTGTTATTCTAGGAGTTATTTTTAAAATAAAAATCTTAAATTAGTTCGAAAATTTTAGATAAAACATTCATTAAATCGAACTTCAAATTCTCTACATTTTCTGTAATTTTTCAGGGAATTTTTAAGATATAGTTTGTTGCATAAAAATAGGAACCACTAGAAAAAACAAATTACTTCAAATGTTTTAGATAAAACATTCATTAATTCGAACTACAAATGTCTCTATTTTTTCGGCAATTTCTCAAGGAATGTTTAAGGTTTATTTTGTTGCAATTTCTCAGGGAATTTTTCACAGCTATATAAACTGTTTTAAACCGAACTGCAATTGCCATCGCACATCCCTGGCAAACAAATCAATTCTATGTGCTGAAAGGTAATTTACTTCAATACTTTTTTATACTATTGTATTAGAATTTGGAATTCATATTCAGAATTTGTTTAATAGCACTTTGGCATTTTCATTCGTTTATGAGATTATAATATAAGCTGATTTCAACTTCTTTCAGTTGGGTTGGTTGAACAAGTGTTTTTGCTTCGACTTTTATATACACAGGTATGTATAAATATTTGTTGTTATGTTATGTGTTTATATGAATAAGGTTTATATTGATTGTTGTAATGTGATTAGTTAATGCTAATATAATATAAGTTGACTTTTACATCTTCAGTTGGATTGGTTGATCAAGTGTTTTTTTTCGACTTTTATATATAAAGGTATGTGAATTTTCGAAAACCTGATTACATAATTAGTTTATTATATTTATTTTTTTGTTCTGTGTTCACATGTAGTATATTTATAGTATTTGTTGTAATGTACTTATGTAATGATTAACATGAACTTTTTAAACAAATAACACCCAAAACCAGGTGATTAAACATATTAAGTAGCACTAAAAACAGTTATCAACATTCATACAAGTTATTACAAAAATTAAGTATAATAACCATGTGATTAAACATATAAAGTAGCACTAAAAAATAACTCATGCACATGCTTACAAACCAATCATACTAACATTTAACCAACCACATCTAGGGAGTTAATAAATGATTGATCAGTAGAGTAACCATATACATTAGGCACAACTAACTACCTATTACTATGTAATAACTTAATATAAAATATCATAGCTCTATAAAATAGCATAGCTCTATAAAATAGCATAGCTCTATAGCATAGCTCTATATAGTTATTGATCTGTAAAGTAACCATATACATTAGGCACAACTAACTACCTATTACTATGTAATAACTTAATATACAAATCACTCAAAATTGGAGAATGTACAAAGTATGGTGATTAGCAGTCGTTACATTTAAGCCTTTAGATGCAACTAATGTTGGTAATCAAATTCGTAAATCCTATTGTACAATAGTTCAGCTTCTAGATATCAAAATAAACCCCATGTCCCCAAAAATGTTATATTAAACCTTTTAATATTTAGAGGTGTTTTTTATTAGGAATTTGAATCTCCATTTATGTAGCAAATCCTACTGATCAATGCATTACATTTAGTTGTTTGCTTTCCATGTTAAGGAAATGATGAACTGATTATGCTTATTTGACCCATTTTACATCATATATGATTTTTTCATATCCTAGAAACCAACACATGCAAACCCTAAACATAAGAACTAATCAATCAGAACCCCTATTTTAACGATGAACATTATGACACATAAATCGTGCTGAATTTATCCAAAAACCCAAATCATACAATCCCTAAAAATATGAAGTCAATATCGAAAAAAACTACTTAAACATCTAATATATTTAAAAGTTATTTCTCTATTATATTCTACGTTCGTTCATACTCAAGTTTGAATTTCCTTTATATTTTTTTTACTATAGATGTTAGATGTGTTTTAAATTATAATGTTTTTTGGATGGTTTGATAATTTATCATTTTCAATTCGTTTTCTTTATTATGGGGTGGATAATCTTATAGTATAGATAGAACATGCTGCATGTGAATTAACAAATTGTATATATCGTTTAACCAATAAACATTTATTGACAAACAACTAAGAACTGCATTACTAAATTAAACAAATTTCATACAAATAGGTTATCTAAGTTATATTTTTTTATTTCTTAACATGTTATTTAATTGTTATGTTATAGTATCTGTAGTGGTTACTCTAATACCCAATATTAATCATAATGTTATTATGTTATAAACAAGGTTTTTTAATAACTTTCCGATGAGCAACGGTCAAGAAAAGGATCCTAACGATTTTATGTCCTCAAGTGCATCTAATTTAGCTTTGAAGCGAAAAAATTATAATAGACGATACTATTTGCAAAAGGAGAATGGGAAAATAACAAATGTAATGAATGGAAGTACGCCTCATGTCATTTCATCGGGATCAATTGGTACTAATCACTCACGACAAAGGATGCCTTTAACTACTTTACAAGATAATAGCAATCACGTAGCACGATCGAAGAATAATAGTAGATGTCGTAATCCAATTGTGAGGCAAATTCCACTGAGCACAGTCCAGTCTCAACCGCCCCTGCAACATCATAACACACAAGAGGATCCATATGATTATGTTTTTTCTGGTATACCTAGGGATTCTCTTAGCTTAAAAGGACAGAGTCCTTGTATGTTTTGCGGAGCAAAAAGATTTCAATCCGAATTTCCGACATTTTGTTGCATGTCTGGGAAAACAAAATTAGCACCTTGTGAAATACCGGCTGCGTTGTATCTATTATTCACGTCGCAAGATGATATTGGAAAGATGTTTAGGACTAACATACGAGCGTATAACACAAATTTTTCTTTCGCGTCAATGGGTGTTTCTTTGGATGATACACTGACCAACATGAGAGATGGTGTATATACGTTTCGTGCACATAAGGGTATCTATCATAAGATCGACCAATTGGTTTCAAGAGATGGAACACCAAGGTACTTACAATTGTATTTTTATGATCCTGATACGGAGTTACAACATAGACTGCAATGGCCTAACCTTGATAAGAATATAATTGAGACGTTAACCAAAGTTCTGTCGACAAACCCTTATGTCACGACGTTTAGAAGTCTTGCAGAGCTGGGACCTCTAGACAACTATAAAGTCACTCTTAACGCTTCAGTTGAACTTGACCAGAGGGTATACAACCGTCCAACCACATTTGAGGTTATAAGAAAATTATTACTTTATTTAAAGTTTAAATAGAAATAATAATTCATATTAATATCACTTAATTATATTCGTGTTTACGTAGGTTGCTGGTATTTGGGTCGAAGGAAATGATAATATCACAGCTTATAAAAGAAGTATTGTAGTCTATGGTAGGTCTGAATACAGTCAAACTATTTAGCCGTACTATGGATGTTATGATCCGCTATGTTATCCTCTGTTTTTCCCAAATGGTGAGCCGGGGTGGCATCCTAACATACCACGAGTAGGGGAATCAATCAACGAAGTTTGTAATGATAATGAGCCAGTGAATGACGAAGTTGGAGGTACCATTTTCTTTAATGTGTTTTAAGTCACAACATGTTTTACCTTACGGTCATGCACGGTTACTAGCCTTATAACGTAATGTACAAAATGCATTTTCATAAGAGGCCAACCCACGGAGTAATAGAAGTACTGTGGTGATGCGTGAGTACTACTGCTACACGTTCCAAATTCGGTCTTATGACAACCTACTTCTCTTTGGAGGACAATTGTTACAGCAATTTGTGGTGGATGTGTACATAAAGCTTGAAACGTCAAGATTACAGTATTGTGAACACAACCAAGCTAGGATAAGAGCTGATTTGTACCAAGGTATTGTGGATTGTGTCCATGCTGGAGAAGTTAATCCAAATAGAGTTGGACAACGAATTGTATTGCCTGCATCTTTCATCGGAGGACCTCGTGATATGCGCCATCGTTTTCTGGACGCCATGACTTTAGTTCAGGATGACGAAAACCGATCTATTCCTTACAATGACGTGTAATCCTCAATGGCCTGAGATATGTGACAATTTAATGCCTGGTCAAACCGCACAAGATCGCCCGGATCTTATGGCTAGGGTTTTTCGTGCTAGACTCGAGCATCTGAAGGAAGTCTTTTTCAAAAAACATATACTAGGTGAGGTTAAGGCTTACGTTTACGTCATCGAGTTTCAAAAGCGTGGATTGCCACATGCACATTTCCTCCTTATCATGCACGGGCAACATAAAATCAGTAATCCAGACCATTATGATAAAGTTGTTTGTGCGGAGATTCCAGACAGACTCAGATACCCAAGATTACATGAGATAGTTGTGAAGCACATGATTCATGGTCCTTGCGGGGTTTTACGAAAAAATAGTCCATGTATGCAGGGTGATCCACCGGTCTGTCGATTTCGTTATCCTAGACAATTTAATGACCAAACAACACAAGGAGAAGATTCATATCCTATATACAGAAGAAGAAACAACGGAATAAATGTTGACGTACGAGGAACAATTCTTGACAATAGATGGGTTGTCCCATATAACCCAAGACTTTTGATGATGTTCAACTGCCATATGAATGTCGAGGTCTGCTCAAGTATAAAGTCGGTGAAATATCTTTTCAAATATGTTTACAAGGGACATGACAAACAGGTTATTCAAATCGATGAAGCGGAACCAAGTGTTGCTATTAATGAGATAAAAAGATATCAGGATGCACGTTATGTATCACCACCAGAGGCGATGTGGCGTATCTTCTCATTCCCACTTTCTCACATACATCCTGCAGTCTTGGCCTTACAGCTTCATCTCCCTAATAAGCAGATGGTTAGATTTAAAGAGGATGATATCATGTCTGAAATTGTTGATAGGGAAAAAGATAAGAGAACCATGCTTACTGCGTTTTTCAATACAAATAGAATGGATGTAACGGCAAGACGATATTTATATAAAGATTTCCCAAAACACTTTACATGGAATTCTACCAATCGACGTTGGAATCATCGTTCAGCTAGGCCGTAAAAAGGTCGTATTGTTTCTGCTAATCCAGCCGAAGGAGAGAGGTACTACTTACGACTACTGTTGTCAAATATCAAAGGACCTACTTCTTATGATGATCTTTGCACGATTAATGGTGTAAAACACGCCACATTTAGGAAAGCAGCACTTGAGTTTGGGTTAATAGAAAATGATGACAGTTTATCACAATGTCTCGAAGAAGCGTCATTATTTCAGTTTCTCAACTCTCTCAGAAGGTTATTCGCAACAATAATGATATTTTGCGAACCTGGTGACATTCGTAGGCTTTGGAATGAACACTTCGATTCACTTTCAGAAGATTATCAGTTACAATATCAAAGTGTTCAACGAGTTCAGAATATGGTTCTTTCAGAACTCAGAGAGTTCTTACACTCCATGGGTAGGAATATAAAAGATTTTGATCTTCCGGACATAACAGATGAAGGCACCGAGTACTCATGTTCTCGTGAGGTAGTTGAGGAGTATGCGATAGTTGTTGAGCCTGAACACTTAGGTGCAAAGGATAACCTTAATTTAGACCAAAAAAAGGTGTTTGATGAAATAATGACACATGTGGATAACGATCGTCCAGGCGTGTTCTTTATAGATGGACCAGGTGGTACTGGCAAAACATTTTTGTACAAAGCATTGTTGGCTCAAGTTCGTTCACATGGTTGTATCGCTCTAGCCACCGCTTCTTCGGGTGCGGCGGCTAATAATATGCCAGGTGGTAGAACGGCTCACTCGAGGTTCAAGATTCCAATTTCTCTTAATAATAATTCGATGTGCAATATTAAAAAACAAAGCGGGGCAGCGGAAATTATTAGGTTATCCAAACTAATCATATGGGATGAGGCCTCGATGGCAAAGCGCCAGGCAATAGAGGCAGTTGACCGAACACTACAGGATATTATAGGCGTCAGTCTCCCATTTGGTGGAAAAATAATGGTAATGGGTGGTGATTTTAGACAGGTATTGCCGGTCATTAAACGAGGAACGCGTGCGCAAATCGTAGACTCAAGCCTACGAATGTCACCTTTGTGGTCTGTTACCAAAAAAATGAGATTGACCTTAAACATGAGAGCGTTAAACGATCCGTGGTTTTCCGAGTTTCTTTTAAGAGTAGGTGATGGGACTAAAGAGACTATCGAAGGAAACTATATACGCATACCTGAAGACAGGTCTATACGATTCACGGATAAAGAAAACGCTATAAAAGAATTGATAAATGTTGTGTTTCCGTCTGTTCAGAACAATGTACATTCCTCGGAATATATAATAACAAGAGCAATATTATCCACGAAAAATGAGAGTGTAGATGAGATTAACGATCAGATGATTGAAATATTTCAAGGAGAGGAAAAGACGTACTACAGTTTTGATGAAGTTGAGGATGACCGCCATAACTTTTACCCAGTAGAGTTCTTAAACTCACTAACTATTAGTGGTTTACCGCCTCATAAACTACGTTTAAAATCGGATGCCCCATCATATTGTTACGGAATATCGATCCATCGCATGGTTTATGCAATGGCACAAGGTTGATATGTAGAGGTTTCCAGCGAAATGTTATTGATGTTGAAATAGCTATTGGTCAACATACCGGGAAAAGAGTTTTTCTGCCAAGAATCCCACTAACTCTTTCTGAAGATGACATGTTCCCGTTCAAGTTGAAAAGAAAACAGTTCCCATTTGACTTAGTTTTTCCATGACAATCAACAAAGCTCAAGGTCAAACGATTCCAAATGTTGGTGTTTATCTTCCTGATTCTGTATTTTCGCATGGTCAACTTTACGTGGCGTTATCAAGGGGTATATCACGGGATAATACCAAGGTTTTAGTACATCCTGAAAAAAATTTCAAGCAACAGGGGGTATACACTTCGAATGTTGTATATCGGGAAGTGTTTCAAGATTTATGAAATGTGTGTTTGCCTTAATGTAAAAATATGTTTTTGTTAAATTTTCTTCCTTAACTTCTTATACATATAATGTCCAATTAACACGATTACATGCTTGAATTGTTACTTATTATGACGATTAATGTTTTCATTTACTTTTAATATTATTTATTTGTTAACACTAAATTATTTTATATTCATTGTAGATAACACATAATTCTATTATGGAAGAATCAAAGATTATTCGGAAGACGTGCAAGGTATGAGTTTATATTTAGAATTTTGGCCGGTTCAACGTTTCTACACATAATTATAATACAATAAAAGTATTGATAACATTGAAAAAAACAATCTAACCAAAATTTTCATCTCGGTGACTAACCCTGCTCCAACTACTGAGGTGCCAGTCAAGCTTGAAAAGACAGAGGATATTTATACGAAGGAAGATGTGGCAGATAAAGACGATGAGTCACAGTATATTCCGGGGTCCCCTATGGACGAAGAATGGTGGTCGAAGAATATCGATGAGATCATCAAGCTCTGTGAGGCGTACGATTGATTGTTCTAATCATGCAACTATCTCCACGTTTATGATTTAACTTATGCTGCTTTGGTTATTCAATACTTGAATTCTCGGACCAAGTGTTACCTTAATTCATTGTCGTTTTATTTTTCGTACTTTCATAACTAATATAAACTTTGTGCTCTAATATTACGAGTAGACTCATCTCAATGATTACGTATTAAAAGTTTAAAATAATAATATTCGCATACGGTTTTTGGGAGCCACGAATCCCGCGATTAATACCGTCGCACCCGCCGCATCGCGCGGGCACGCTACTAGTATATATATATATATATATATATATATAGATATATATATATATATATATATATATATATTATATATATATATATATATTAAACATTTCATTGATTGTCGTCATCTTCTATATTTTAATATTTATTATTTTTTCATTGAAAAATGTTATAAAGTAACCATATGGTTACAATCTTTTTAAAAAAATTCACTGATGGTGAAAATTTTAGTTATATAAATTGGATTATATGCTTTAGTTCAAGCGTGCAAACGAACAAGCCAATACGCCAACTAACGTGCGAAGTTTGTGCTCGGCTTATTTAGAAAATAAACCGATCTCAAGCGAGTATAAGAGAGCAGTAAGCTTTTTGAATAGTTTTATGCATGCCTAAGGGACCTTTTAATTTTGTTAAAAATCATCTTAATTATAAGCAAGTAGTTTAATGCCAAATAATATAACATCAAACGTCTAGTGATTGTAAGTTATGTTCTTTTTAAATTTGCTTATAAAAATGAAAAGAAATAAAAGAAGAGCACTGATAAGAAAACATAAATGTTTAAAAATATATTACAAAAATTGATATTATACGAAAAATATCTAATTTTATTAAAAAAATATGATTTAAATATAAAATATTAGTATAACAAGTTTTCCCAATGTTTAAAATCAACAATTACCTTTTTTTTTCTGTTTTCATTGAAGTTCAAAACCTAATATTTTTTTTCGTGAGAGTTTGCGAGTCAATAAGAATGTATAGTATGATATGGATACGGTTACACCATCTAAAAGCACCTCCGATGGTCAAGAAATGAACGCTACCACCTTATCCTCTCTCTTCCATCCTCTTCTCTCTTACCTCTCTCTCCCTCTCACTCCTTCCTTTCATAGCCAAAAACATCTTTAGAGATGCTCTAAGTTGGGATCCAAACTAAGAGTCACATAATTAAGGTGTAAAGGCCATAGTCTAGGGTTTGACAGTTTTGTAATAATAAAAGTAATAAAAAATCAATGCTTTTAAACAATGAGATGTTTATAAAATAAAAATAAAAATTTTCCAAAGAAGTTTTTTAAAAGATGGACAAAAATTAAAAAGCATAGTTTTTAAACAACGATATTTTTATTAAAAAAGACAAATTTTCAAAAGCAAATTCTTTAGAACAAAATGTAAAAACATTTTTGTTTAAAAATTTCTTTAAAAAAAATATTAAAAGTTTATTAATTAAATTACTTGACGTAATTTAAATAATATTTTATCTCAATATGGTCTTTTATTGCTCTTATTTTTTCATTAATAACATCTAATACTTTTTAACCAGATCGTGTAATAGAAGAGTTTATAGCAAGTAAGGGCATATCGTTAACACTTATTTTATGACATTCTTTTCTTTTACTAGTGTATAACGATAGACACATATAGTTTCTTTTCTCGTTCGAAAAACAACATTTTATTAAATACATACTCAAGTACTCAACTACTCAAGAACACATTTAATAACCATTTGCAAACCATGGATGACCATGACGGGCCAAGAATACCTATAGTAGGCCCATTATTACGAATTGGGTCCACTTGGGAGTGATGATGCAAATTAGACTTGCACAAAAAAACCGGGTACGGACCCGACCCGGACCCGGTTCCGGGTACAACCCGGTACCGGGTGTACCCGGTTTGTACCCGAAATAAACCGGCGGTTTCAACCCGGTTGGGGATTTTTTTGAATTTTTAAAACCCGACCCTACCCGGACCCGACCCGGTCTAAACCCGAACTGAACCTGGTATTGGACCCGATATTGAACCCGGTATTGGACATAAAAAAAAGAAAAAAAATTAGAAAAAATAAACCAAACCCGGTATTGGACCCGGTTCCGGACCCGACCCGACCCTACCCGGGTATGGCGGGTAGGGTTTTCCCGCAAGTGAACCCGACCCGGACCCGTACCCGGGTTCACCAATACCCGGGTACAAAAAAACCCGACTGGACCGAACCCGGTTTGAACCCGGTTCCGGGTCCGGCCCAAACCTGATTTGTGCATTACTAATGCAAATGAAAAAAAAAGCCTGTCAGAAACCCTTACCCGACCATCCGATCCGGAATCACTTCTGGTTGCAACCCTATAGGGTGATCCCTACGACCCTACCTGAAGAAAACCGCCAGTTCTAACCCCGATACGGTTTGACTTGAACTAACCGGTTAAAACTAGATCTGAACAAGCGCAAAACCATTCAAGTAGACCTTTAGTAGAAATACATTGTTTACGTGTCACAATGAAAAGAAGAGACATTAAAAAATAATTTTACCATGTTTTTTTAAAAATTTTTAAACTTAAATAATTGGCTCTTTACCTTATCTTTCGGTTAGAAAAATATATAAATGAATGGTTAGCTAAATATAAAAAAAACTAACTATAAAACGTTGTAACATTTTACGTCGAATTAACACATGAGTTTTGAAAGAGTCGAAATATCTTCTAACTACTAGGTTCAAACATATCTTAAAATACTCAACTAATATGAAAAAGATAATTTCTATTTTTATCAACTAATAGCCCATCAAAGCACATCAAAATTTTCTTCGCACTAACAATTCTCTATAGATCACTTCTAACTTTACATCTTGATACCATCAAGATTTTCCAACGGAAAACCCTTTATTTTCTTACGAAAAGTGTTGGTCACTTACCCGAGTGATCAAACCAAACTTTTAATTTGATTAGACATTAGATCAAACAACAAAACGACATTAGGTAGTGTCACCGCCCGAGCAAGAAGTGTGTGTTATGAGCTCTTGCATTGTTGGAATCAGTTAACCTGAACATCTCATTCTTGAAAAAGAGATCACCGGATTTATGATTTATGACATGCATTAGTTATGGTCTTGAAGGGTGGTAACTAGAAGTAAGGGGCTTCACAGCTACTCCTTAACGGGCAACAACACGGGGGTTCGACGATGATGTGCAAGGCACTAGTGTTTTGTGAGGGACAAAGGAGTACCAGGAGAGGAAAATGATAACAAAAAAGATATTTCAAGAATTAGTGTTTAATATCGTCTTCATAACAGAAGGTTGCAACTCGCATGAGAACCGTTGTTCATCACCACCACTAGGAAATTGTAAAACAAGTGGTAACTAAGGTCACAAGAGCCATAGGCATAATTTGTGGAGCACATTAGGAAATTGATTGTTGTACAAAGATGGTCCATATTGGAAATTGATTGTTGTACAAAGATGGTCCATATTTGGTGTTTGTTTTGTACATGAATTAAACTAAACCTTTTATGGATAATTGATACGGTAACACAGCTAGATGTTATGTTAACGACGATTTGAGCATTCCAAAACAAAATAAAAGCCTATAATATCAGTATTTGACTATTTGACTATTGCTTCACCTACAAGGCTAAAACCTCCACACTGACGTGGCAACAAGGGGCCTACCATGCCAGCAAAGCACCATCTCCCCTGTAGCGTCGCCACGTGGTACCCTCTAACCTGCACCCTCTTCAACAAACACTCCGCCTGAAACTCAGCGAGTTGACTCAGCCCCACCGCCCTCATCCCCGCGTTACCGAACGCCTCCCTCCACGGCGGCACCCGCCGGCCGGCCGCCTCCACCGCCACCGTAATCTTCGGAAGCAACACAAGCATCTCAATCTTCCTCATCCACTCACCACCTCCGCCACCACCGACGTCCGCCGCTTCCAACGTCTCTAGCACCGTCGAATAGAACTCTAGTCCGTCAACCACCGTCTGCCGGAAGAATGACGGTTCGATTCCGATCACTCCTCCGTCGTCGACGCAAACGACAACATTCGACGAAATCCGTCGGAGATCAGTGATGAAACCGGAGCCTATACGGTGGAATACGGTTGATGAAAGGAGAACAGCTATCTTCTCTCCGTCGATAAGCTTAATTGCATTGAACGAAAGGTACTTGAAGGTTCGATAAGAGATGAATTCTATATCGAATCGTAATTTCAGATCTCGAGTGAATTGCCGTAGATTATCTCGGATCAATTTTGATTCCGATTCGTACTCATCTGGAACAATAGCGGTGATTCTGACATCAGGTGGATGAATCCTTCGAACTTCAGCTTTTTCAACGATCGATTTCATGAACGACGCCCAATGTCCACCGAGGCCGATGTCAAAATCGATGACGTGGACGATCGGAGCACCGTCGACGGCCTCCAGCACCGCCTGATTGGCGGTGAAGTCGGAGAACATCGGGATCGGAGAGACGTTGGAGAACGTCTTGTACGCTTTGATCGCTTGTACAATGTTCGATGAAGAAGACGACTGAGTCATCCGAGTTGGCTCAGTGAGTAGCGACTGAAGCGCCTCTTTGAAGTAATAAGCGGCTCGCTGAAGCGGTTTTCCTGTAGGTGCATGGAGCCGTTGATTGAGCCGCGCCAGTATCGCTTGAGCCAGTTGGATAGACCGAGTTTCGAAGCACTCAGCGATCCGGATCAACTCGTCCACAAAATCAAACCCATTTCCATTCTTATAAACATCATCATGCTCATCAAGGCCTATGAAATCAACCGAGTTATGATTCAGATTCAAGTTCTCAAAATCCGAGTGAAAGAACTGAGCCGTAGCCATAGCCATAGCCATAGCCGGAGCCGGAGCACTGACTTGTGCGTTAATCGTTGGCAGCTCAGGAAGATCAAGCTGGTAAGCCGATTTAATAAAATCATCATGGAGCCCTAACTCCTTCATAAGAGCATCCCATTCTTCAAACTGATTATTATTGTTATTATCATGAGTAACCGGGGTTGGCGGACTCCGTTGGACGTCGAGTACCGATTTCGGTTCGTATCGATTGCTTTCGACACCACCAGTGATGACTTGCTGCTTGATGTCAGTCGAATTGAGAGTGCTTTGCAATTTCATTACTCAAAGGTTGGTTACACAGTTGTGCAGAAGGTGTTATGGGTAAAGGGGTTTATATGAGGTGCATGATGATTAAGAGCTTTTGTGACCGATGAAAGTGGTGGTGGGGTGAGGTATGGACGGCCATGGTTAATGGCCATGAGGTGCATTGAATTGATAGCACAGGGTTGAACACAAGAGACAAGATTGATTGATGGAGCCGCATCGTGGAAGCTTCATCCTCAAGGTGTTTATGAATTTGCTTTGGGGGATTAAGATATTAGAGATCATAACCCAACTTGAGTACAAGTTGAAATTCACAACGTACAAGTTGAAATTCACAACGTACAAGTTATTGAAATAGCAAGTTTTGTGTTTCGGCAATTTCTACTCTGGGAAAATATTATGTCATCTTTGGCTTTTCATGATTCTGTTGGTTGGCCTCTTTTTAGAGTTTAAGTGGATTGACTTCCCACGACTTCGATTGCCTTTTAAAAAACGTGAAAATTTATTTTTTGCGTTGTGTACGTTTAAATATTTAATAAAATGAGTAAGTTACCTCGTGTTTGCAAACCGTATTAGATGCGTTGCGACTAAGATGTGAATGCTTTTATGTAAAATAAATATATTAAAACAATGTTATACATCAAACATACAGGCATAACAATTTAAAAAGCAGTAATTTAACTCCTTTGTTGTAGTGGAGCTGTACATTAATATTTATGATGTAATGACACGCTACAACACATGTGTGAACTTTCTTATCAAATCATTAAAAAAGAAATTTGAATGAAATAAATATTAGAAAAGAAGATATTTAATGTGAATACAAAAATTTAAGAGAAGTTTAAGGAGAAAAAAACATCAAAAGACCCCCAAATTAAATTGTAAGGGCAGAGTTTGAAACCACGTCTATCACCTATAAAAGTACACGCCTAAGAGTGGGCGGGGCGCACCCGCAATGAGGCCATGGCGTGGCCCTGCACCATGTGACAACACTACCGCCACACCTCTCCATGCCACAAAATTTCATTTTACGGTATGTTCTCGCCGTGAGGTTTTGTGTGTGTAGTGTAGTGGTGTAATGTGACATGAGATGGTAACACCAATGTCATAAAATTTGAGTATGTGGTGGCGTGACGAGAACATCCCTTCCACCCATGGCCTTGAGAAACAATTTATTCTGACACCAATGTCACTACACCAATTTCATCTTTGAAGTATGCTTCTACAAACAATTTATTTAACATTATTCAAATTAATAAATCCCTTGAGAAAAGAAAAAAAATTATTGTAGCGAATCAAATTCTGACACCTCTAAATGAGATGGTATAGAATTGACAATTAAGAGGGTGAATTTTGTTGTTGATTTGTAATTTTGATGTCATAAATTCAATTAGTGGGAGTTAGTCTCCTTTAAAAAATGTAGGGTATACATTAGTAGGCAAAACGATCAACCTCATCTCTTGATCGCGTGTGTTTATTTATAATTTGGCATCTAAGATATTCACATCCGGTTATTTATCATCATCCACATAATTTAGCTAAAACCCATATCAACTTCTAACATTTGTTTATCGGAGTAAAACCTCACATTTCCCTTTTTTCATATATTCTTTAGTTTAATTAAATAATATTTTTTTATTTCTATTTCATTACATTTTTTTTCACTCACAACTACTTATAAAATTATAGATAATAGATACAAACAATGAATTGTAAGTTTTGTAAATATGTGAATTGGGAAGTGAGCACTTAAACTTGATATTTTCAAGGAGTGAAGTAAAGTGACAATTTTGATAATTTTTATAAGTTTTCCATAAGTAATAGAGATAGTTTTTTTACGACAAACATATAAGCCCTAATATATCGAATAACTAGAATGAATTTGACTCATAAAATGGGCTAGGTAATTGTATTAAGTGCTAATCCCACTCCAAGATAAGTGCTTTCCCATTCCGACTTCCCCAAAACCTCTGATAGCACAGTCGAGACAACAACAGGTTTTCTACTTCTGTAACGATGGAGCAACATAAGCTTTGAGAATTCAAGAGAAGATCATGACGAGATGAGCCGTTTATCATTAGATATAAACATTGATTGAGTTTGTGAGTGCTCCAAAATGTAAAACTTCTAGTACATTAGTAATTTAGGTTAGGTGTTAGAATCCATGAATAGTGTGGGGAATGACAATTTTAGTTAATTAATTAGGAAAGAAAAAAAAGAAAACTTTTTGAGTAATTAATTGGTTCTGATAGTTGAGTATACATCAGACAAACTAAAAGAAAGTGTTGTACTTGGAAAAATGACATGTAATAGTCCATAGGTTAGAGGTTGATCGCTAAACTAGAAACAAAATACAGTTGTTTACTTATATGAAAATGATGGACAATCATATCATAGGAAGATCAAAATATAAGGATTTGGCCGAAGACCTGCATACATTACTCCGGGTGGCTTATAAGCATGTTATATAAATATTATTGGGTTTGTGAAGGTTTTGGGTTTGGGCCCATGTTTAGTTTTTTTGTTCATTAAGTTGTTAATCTTAATTAGTCTTTATATATATCATGTCATGTATTTGTAATCTTTATACTGCGCAAATAAAGAAAACCCTAGTTGCAGTCTGTGGACGTATGTCACACCGACCGAACCACGTAAAATCCTTGTGTCGTTTATTTTCTATTTGCGTGATATTTGTGTGTGCTCGTGTGTTGGTTTCGATGCGCCACTTGATTCCTAACAAATGGTATCAGAGCTTTGGCTCGTAGTACACACGGAAGGCACAGAAGAAACGATCGCAGATTGCTGGTTAATTATCTTGGAGATCCCGTGCTCGATTGTTGTTCTTTATTGTGTTCATGTTTGAACAAGAAAAAGTTCATAGTGTATATATATCTATATATATATATATTAGATCTACACACAAAAATAAGAACAAAAGGAATGAAGATAATTATTTTGTTTTTTTCTTCAGTGATTTGAACAAAAAAAACAATAATATTGTTTTTGTGATTGTTTGATTGGTTTTGATCGAGATCAGATATCAGGTTAGAACTCTTTGAATTCGTTGTCGATTAGGGTTTGTTGAACAACTCTTGGATTTGTCGGGTAAATGTTAGAGTTTTGTGTTTTTAAGTTTCAATTTGTTTTGACTGGCTACTATCAACTGCTGGGGAACCGTGTTTAGTGAAAGAAAAGTACGTTCAGGTTTAGATTTGTTTGCGAAGGTTTTTTGTAGGAGCAAATCGGTCAATTGACAATGTTTCTATTTGCTTCTTGTTTCCTGTTTAAGATGACTGAATGCGGGAAGGTTGTGTTCGAGAAATTTAACGGCTAGTTAGTGGAAAATGCAAATAGAAGCAGTGTTATGTCAAAAGGACTTGGGATATTGTTCTAGAAGAAATCCTGCAAAAATAGAACAAGCTGATTGGGAATCAAATGACAAAAAGGCTCATGCAACTATTACATTGGCTTTGACGAAAATGTTGCTTTGTTGCTTTTAATGTCATTAAGGAAACCACAGCTCGTGATATGATGACTGCTTGTCAAATATGTATGAGAAACCGTCTACGGAGAATAAGGTGTTCTTTATTAGGGAGCTCGTGAACACAAGGATGAAAAAAGGAAGTTCAATGATTGCTCATATTAACTATCTATATTTAATCTTAACAAGACTTGTATCTGTTGGAATTAAGTTTGATGATGAAGTTTAGGCTATACTACTGTTGACGTCTCTACCTAATAGTTGGTCTGGAACTGGGACTGTAATTTCAAGTAACACCCGGCCCCTTGCATCAACAATATTGTCCGCTTTATCCACGAGGAGCTCACGGATTTGCTTTTGGTTGCCCGGGTGAAAACTTCCTAGGGAGGTCACCCATCTTAGATTGCTCCCACCTGAGCACGCTTAACTGTGGAGTTCTCCTCTCATCCACAGTCAATACGCCCAAAACGCGTTGTTGATGTTAGAGGCCAGACATTCCTTCTGAACCAGGAATCTCTCCTGTCCACGGCCGATGAGCCCGAGAAGTCACCATCCTTGGTAAGGTATGTCCCATACCCTGAACGGCACAAGAGTGGCTCTGATACCATTCTGTAACACCCGGCCCCTCGCATCAACAATATTGTCCGCTTTGCCCACGAGAAGCTTACGGATTTGCTTTTGGTTGCCCAGATGAAGACTTCCCAGGGAGGTCTTGTGACACCCTACACATATCCCACATCGGCTGTGGACAGGAGAGATACCTGGTTCATAAGGAATGTCTGGTCTTTAATATCAACAACGCGTTTTGGGCGTATTGTGTAACATCTCGTATTTTTTCTTATCAACTATTAGTTAATGTCGTTTATTCTTGTAAGGACTATCGTTGTCATTCATGGAACTTATGGTTTATTTATGTTGATTCTTGTTAGTTCTTTTAAAGGTTAATAACTTAAACTATTGAATATAATGACGTTACTAATAGTTTATAATAATAACAATAATGTTAATAATAACTAAAAATAATAACAATAATATTGTTATTAATATTATCAATTTATAGGAATTATTAACTTAAAAATTTAATCTAAAACTTAAATTAAGAAAGTTAAGGGGGTTGACTTGTCAAGTTAGTAAACTTTAAATGGAAGTTTACACATGAAATGGGTGAATTTTAAAGTTGAGGGACCATTTGTGTAATTAATCGAAACTTCTATACCACCTCTCTTTTCTCCCCCGTTTTTCCGATCGGCCATCCGGCCACTGCCGGCTACGGCTCCGGCAACCCCCAAACTACACCTAAACGCCTCAAATTTAACACCAAATCGCTTCAAATTAAACCGAACACACGAATCGAACTTGTAACCGTTGTTTAATCAATCTGAAAACGCTTGTATTATCAAAAACCCACTTGAAATCGAACCCCAATTTATTTCATAACCGTTCAACGTGCAAATCGTGGTAATTACCCAATTAATTGAACATAAACCATCGGTTAACTATTTCTAACCCACCATTACTTGCAATTTCACCTGAAACTCGCGTACACACCACATACCATCATCATCTCTTTCGCGAACCTGCAACTATTCGAACGTCATATTCAGAGCTTCAAAACTCAAAATCAACATAGGGCTTTTCATCATTCGACTTATTTGAAGCTTCCTGCAAAGTGAATTGGATTATCATCGACATTTACACATCGTTCCCTCACCTCTCGGTCGCGACTAGTTCATCAACGTGTGCACCTTCAATTGTTAATCAAACGGGTAAATTGGTTACATGTATACAATCGGTTAATCATGAGGAACAAAAGCCCTATGGTTAACAATGCCCCTGGAATCGATTAATCTGTCAATTTGGGATCGAAGGAACTAGGGTTATGTGAATTTGGGCGGGTTTTGTATTCATTGGTTTTAAGTTTTGGAAACCAATTTCAACCGCGGCTGAAGCCTTGGTTCACTGGTTCCCCACTTGCATTCCACACTAGAGGTCCCGGGTTCGAACCGGCGACCTCCAACATATTTTTTGGGGGGTTTTTAGCCTTTAAAAAAATAGCAAATTTCTGAAAATTAATAGAAAAATCAACCGTGTAAATCTAAATTATTTTGAAGTCACTTAATAAATTTTTGGAAAATTTATGTTCTTATAATACTCGTATATTTTTAAAACAAATGATATAATTAGTTCAACTTCTTACAAAGTATATTTTTTCGTTATATATTGAATAACTTATTAAATCATTATTTGTTAAAAAAATATATTTAGATTATTTTTTTAGTTGAACTTAAAATATTGTTTTAATTTACTAATAGTTGTTTGTTCAAGTATCATGTTTAAATTATTTTCTTATAAAATAAACACTAAATACTGTTATAACTCGCTAAATCATTACTCGTTCAAATACAAGTAATATTATTGTTTAAAATAAGAGTTATTTTAAAAGTTTGTTTTAAATTATATTTAGACCTTGTTACAAATGGTTCTTTTATTTCTTGGTATTAAAACGATTAAATAATATATAGACTCAAAGCATAATCAAAATCTACCATGTTAACATCTCTAATTCCACTTAAAACCTTAGTTTCCGTTAAAACGTTAAACTTATTAAAAATTAAACTTTAACCTTGTGTATATATATATATATTTAGGTGCCTTGTGACGTTCATCTTGGAACAACGTTTATTATCAATCTTATTAATCTTCATACTTATACTTTTAGCCATGTGAGTATTTCCATACCCCTTTTTGCTTATTTTCACACTTTGGGGTGAAACATGTTAACTATTATCATTGCACTTGTAAACATATTGAGACTTGTAATCTTTATGGCAATTCATCATGCAAGTTGTGGTTAGTTGAACTTTTGTGGTTACCATGTTATGGCGTTATATGTACAATCATTAACTATTGCTAGCCCAGCGAAGTCATAGATCTATGGGCAAGACAAGCCTGCTTTGGTTGATCCAAGTACACTTAGCTGATCGTATATACTTTTAAACGTTTGAGACTTGTAAAATTTTGTCGAGGTTGATTGTTGCATTGTTCATAACATCCCTAATCACTTTATTCACTAACTTATGACTTGAATTGCCATCTTTTATATATGCTATGTATTTAAAACTATGGAATGCTCACCAACATTATTGTTGACCCCTTTATTTTTAACATGTTTAAGGAAATGCCCAAGTTTGATTATCTACACATTGAAGCTTGCACATCTAGGAATGGACCTAGATTAATAATTAAAATAGGATGAATTGTTACATTTTATGTTATGTCTTTTATATCCTTTGAGACTTATATTTGTAATGTGACAAATGAATTTATATGTAAAATATATTTGGACTATAATAGCGTTATGTGGCTATGAACGATCTTAACTCTCACTCCTCGACGTTTCCGCCGTCATGGTTGGGGTGTGACAGATTGGTATCAGAGCCCATAACTATAGGGATCTAGGTTATTAGAAATGGTGACCTAGGCGATAGTATGCATGAACCTTATAGAATTATATTTCTATCTTGTAAGTTATATACTTTTCATGCTGCATAATGCTATGCCTCTTATGTGCAATTTGATGCCTTAGCATAGGATTGCCTAAACATTGTTATTTGTCTCCCTAAACTTAACTTTGACTCTTTGACTCTCCCCGAACACGAACTCTCTTAATCTTATTCTCGTCGACACATGGAATCTTATGTTTATGTTATGACTTGGATCTTTAGACGTTACGTCTAATCTATATAAATCTCATCAAGGTTTTGATTCTATGAACCTAAGAAATATTGTGTGACACATAGACACCTGTATCCTGGTTTTCCTGGCAAAAGGCCCTCGGGCTAAGGCAAGCATATCGCATAAATCCTATGGGACTAGTTATGCTTACCTGGGGATTTCTGGGATGAGTGATAAACTATGGTCAACATACACAAATTTCTAAGGTAAATGGGTCAATTCACCTTGACGTGTCAACGTTTTCAAATGGTAATGCGTTACCAAATGGAAACATCCCGTTACCTTAAAAACCCTTAGCTTATCTTTGTTAAACTACTATCCTCTGTTATCCCCGCTCCTGTAACTAACTCATTTTTATATATTCAGCATGTATCGTCACCATGGAAAGCGTGGAAGTTCCGACCGTAAGCTGGCTGCCATGATTTCACGACAAATGGCTGTCGTTCTCCCGACTATGGTGGCTGAACTCAATAGCACACTAATGGCTAATAGCAACAATAACAACATCAATGGGAACAATAGTGGTGCTAATGGAGATAATAGCAACAATCAAAATGAGAACAATCAACAAGGGAACAACCGTACTTGCACCTTCAAACACTTTAACTCGTGCAAACCCACTAGCTTTAGTGGAAAAGAAGGAGCCACTGGACTTCTCGAGTGGTTTGAAAGTATGGAGAATACGTTCATTGTTAGCGAGTGTCCCAACGAGTTCAAGGTTCGCTATGCCACAAGTGTTCTTCAACAACGAGCACTCACATGGTGGAATAGTGAGAAGAGAAACCGTGGAACTGAGGCTGCTTTGGCCTTGTCCTGGGAGGTGTTCAAGGAGGTTATGATTCAAAAGTTTTGTCCAAGGAGCGAGTTACAAAAGCTGGAGGAGGAATTCTGGAATCTCAAACAAGATGGTGGGAATCATTTGGCTTATTCCACCCGACATCATGAGTTGAGTATGCTTCTACCTCACATGGTGGACACCGTGCCCCGTAACATTGAAAAATTTATCAAGGGGGTGCCACCTCAAATTCAAGATGCTGTGGTGGGTAGTAGGCCCACAACCTTGGAGGAGGCGATTACTATTACTGCACAGCTCACTGAGAATCATATAAGAGCTGGCATGATGTCGGCAAAGGGCTCCAAGGCTATAGCGAAGGTGACACCTGAGGCAACAAAGGAGGTAAAGGCCAAGTCATCTTCTCAAAACAGGAAGCGTAAGTTCACCCCGACACGCAACTACCGATGTGACCGCCCCAATGCTCCCCAAAAACAAATGGTGGTTGCGAATCAAGCTCCCATGGCTAAAGTTTATGCTGGGCCACATCCTATGTGTAACACGTGCAAGTACCATCATTCAAGCAACATGCCATGCCGAGTCTGCTCGCTGTGTGGAAAGTATGGTCATTTGGTGGCTACTTGTCTTCGTGCACCAAATAACACTGCCATGCTTACCAACCGAACCTGCTACAACTGTGGTGAGGCTGGCCATATTCGCCCTCAATGTCCTCGCAATGCGGGAACTGTGCCACCGGCTCGTGGAAGGGCTTTCAACATTAACACCAACCAGGCGCAAGCCAACAACGACGTGGTGAATGGTACGCCGTTAAATTTCTTCTAGTCCTTTTCTTGTTTTGCAAAAATTTCCTATCTATGTTCATCATATCAATAATAGGTTGTTACCAAACAGGTATGTATCTTGTAAATAATCATTATGCATCTGTGTTGTTTGATTCGGGTGCCGATAGGAGTTTCGTGTCCTTGGAATTCGAACCTATACTTTCTAAACCGCGTGCAAAACTGGAGAGATCTTTCACGGTCGAGGTTGCCGATGGAAAATCTATTGTCGTTGATGTCATGATACGCGACTGCACCTTGAGCCTTAACGAACACGAGTTCTCCGTCGACCTTATTCCTATGCAATTGGGAAGCTTTGATGTTATCATTGGCATGGATTGGTTAGCCAAGCACCGTGCGGAAATTCTATGTTTCGAGAAGTGTATCCGAATTCCGTTACCGCGGAGATACTTTGAAGGTCTTTGGGGAGAAATCATCCCAAAGACTCAAACTCATGTCTTGTATCAAGGCCCGCAAGTGCTTAAGTAAAAACTACATGGCTTTCATGCATGCATATGTAGTTAATACGAAAGCCAAGGGTAAGGAGTTGAAAGACATTCCTGTTGTGCGAGACTTTCCCGAGGTTTTTCCCGAGGATCTTAAAGGATTACCTCCCGTGCGAGTAGTTGAGTTCAAGATTGACTTAATCCCTGACGCAAACCCTGTGGCTAAATCACCGTATCATCTTACACCGTCTAAAATGCAAGAATTAGCTAGTCAATTGCAAGAGTTGACCGATAAGGGTTTCATTCGCCCTAGCTCATCACCGTGGGGTGCACCTGTACTGTTTGTGAAGAAGAAGGATGGTTCATTTCGTATGTGCATCGACTACCGGGAACTCAACAAGCTTACTATCAAAATCCGATACCCTCTTCCTCGAATCGATGATCTCTTCGACCAACTTCAAGGGGCAACTCAATTCTCAAATATCGATCTACGCTCTGGGTATCATCAACTACGTGTTCACAATGATGACATTCCAAAGACCGCTTTTCGTACTCGATATGGGCACTACGAGTTCATGGTTATGCCTTTTGGTTTGACCAATGCACCTGCCGTGTTCGTGGATCTCATGAATCGAGTATGTAAACCGTATTTGGATAAATTCGTAATCGTGTTCATTGATAACATTCTTATCTATTCTAAGACGAAAGTCGATCACGAGACACACTTGCGACAAGTTCTTGAACTTTTGAAGAAGGAGCAATTGTACGCTAAGCTTTCCAAGTGTGAATTTTGGTTAGAAGAAGTTCAATTCTTAGGACATGTGGTGAATAGCCAAGGTATTCACGTTGATCCTACTAAGATTGAAGCGGTGAAGAATTGGTGCATTCCCACAACCCCAACCGAGGTTCGTTCTTTTCTGGGTTTAGCGGGATATTACCGTAGGTTCATAGCAAATTTCTCGAAAATTGCTAAACCATTAACGGCGCTAACCCAAAAGAATCGACTCTTTGAATGGGGACCCGAGCAAGAGGAAGCTTTCGAGACATTAAAACGCAAGTTGTGCAACGCTCCTATTCTCACACTTCCCGATGGAAATGATGACTTCACTGTATACTGCGATGCTTCAAATCAAGGTCTTGGTTGTGTGCTCATGCAACAAGGCAGAGTTATAGCATACGCGTCGAGGCAATTGAAGGTTCATGAAGTGAACTACACAACTCACGATCTCGAACTTGGTGCTGTGGTTTTCGCATTGAAGATTTGGTGACACTATTTATATGGGACGCAATGCATAGTCTACACCGATCATAAGAGTCTCCAACATGTTTTAACCAAAAGGATCTCAACATGAGACAAAGACGATGGATCGAGTTAATTAGCGACTACGACTGCGATATTCGCTACCATCCTGGAAAGGCGAATGTTGTAGCCGACGCGCTAAGTCGCAAGGTTCACAATAAGACTGTCTCGCTTCAAGAAATTCGAGATCGAAGACAATGGTTTGATACGCTAGGAGAATTTGATACCGAGATTCATGTGGATGTCAACGAGGCTACTATCATGCTCCAAAACATAAGGATCGATAGTGACCTCGAGTTGTGCATCCGCGAGGCTCAACAAGTGGCACTTACTACGAAGGAAAGAATGAAGATTTGATGCCTAATGTTCGGTCACAACTGGAAACAAAACCGAATGGCATGTGGTATTTCTTGAATCGACTTTGGATCCCGAATCGAGACAACCTTCGACACTTCATTATGAACGAAGCTCATCAAACCCGATATTCCATTCATCCTGGTTCCGATAAGATGTACATGGACTTGCGTGGTCAATATTGGTGGCCTGGAATGAAGAAAGATATCGCGTCTTATGTTTCTAAGTGCCTCACGTGTGCAAGGGTCAAAGCCGAGCATCAACGACCAAGTGGGTTACTTGAGCAACCTGAAATTCCTATGTGGAAATGGGAACATATATCCATGGATTTCATAACCAAGTTACCTCGTACACCTCGTGGTCATGATAGTATTTGGGTCATCGTTGACCGTTTGACCAAGTCAGCACATTTCATACCCATACGAGATACGTACAAGGTTTCAAGGCCAGCTCGAATCTATGTTGATGAAATTGTGAGTCGTCATGGCGTGCCCTTACACATCATTTCCGATCGAGATGCTCGTTTCACTTCGCACTTCTGGTCTTCGATGCAAGAGCTCTTGGGAACTCAATTGGATTTAAGTACGGCTTACCATCCTCAAACCGATGGTCAAACTGAACGAACAATCCAAACTCTCGAGGATCTGCTACGTCTTTGTGTCCTTGATTTTGGTGGTGATTGGGATACGCATTTACCGCTCGCGGAATTTTCGTATAACAATAGTTATCACTCAAGTATCAAGATGGCACCATTCGAGGCGTTGTATGGTCGTAAATGTCGTTCTCCAATCTGTTGGACTGACATTGAGGAAAATCTTATCACTGGTCCGGAACTCATTCAGGAAACGACTGACAAAGTTTCCAAGATTGGGAATAACCTTGGGGTGGCTAGAAGTCGCCAAAAGAGTTATGCCGACAAAAGACGCAAACTATTGGAGTTTCAAGTCGACGACATGGTTCTTCTTAAAGTCTTTCCATGGAAGGGTGTTGTACGCTTTGGGAAGAAGGGTAAGTTAGCCTCACATTTTGTAGGACCCTTCAAGATTCTGAAAAGAATTGGAAAGTGGCTTACAAACTAGAACTGCCTTTCGAACTTAGTGGAGTCCATCCTGTCTTCCATGTCTCAAACCTGAGGAAGTGCTTGGCTGATGAAAATTTGCATGTTCCACTAGAGGAAATTCAAATTGATGAGTCATTGCATTTCGTGGAGAAGCCTGTTGAGATTATGGATCGAACCCTAAAGAAGACCCGAACAACTACCACACCTATCGTTAAAGTCCGTTAGGAAAACAAATGTGGAGCCGAGTTCACTTGGGAGTGTGAAGATCATATGAAAGAGAGATACCCGTATTTGTTTGCTTAGTTTCATTCTTAATTTCGGGACGGAATTCTTTTAAGTTGGGGAGACTGTAACATCTCGTATTTTTTCTTGTCAACTATCAGTTAATGTCGTTTATTCTTGTAAGGACTATCGTTGTCATTCATGGAACTTATGGTTTATTTATGTTGATTCTTGTTAGTTCTTTAAAGGTTAATAACTTAAACTATTGAATATAATGACGTTACTAATAGTTTATAATAATAACAATAATGTTAATAATAACTAAAAATAATAACAATAATATTGTTATTAATTATATTTATCAATTTGGAATATTAACTTAAAATTTAATCTAAAACTTAAATTAAGAAAGTTAAGGGGGTTGACTTGTCAAGTTAGTAAACTTTAATGGAAGTTTACACATGAAATGGGTGAATTTTAAAGTTGAGGGACCATTTGTGTAATTAATCGAAACTTCTATACCACCTCTCTTTTCTCCCCCGTTTTTCCGATCGGCCATTCGGCCACCGCCGGCTACGGCTCCGGCACCCCCAAACTACACCTAAACGCCTCAAATTTAACACCAAATCGCTTCAAATTAAACCGAACACACGAATCGAACTTGTAACCGTTGTTTAATCAATCTGAAAACGCTTGTATTATCAAAAACCCACTTAAAATCGAACCCCAATTTATTTCATAACCGTTCAACGTGCAAATCGTGGTAATTACCCAATTAATTGAACATAACCATCGGTTAACTATTCCTAACCCACCATTACTTGCAATTTCACCTGAAACTCGTGTACACACCACATACCATCATCATCTCTTTCGCGAACCTGCAACTATTCGATCATATTCAGAGCTTCAAAACTCAAAATCAACATAGGGCTTTTCATCATTCGACTTATTTGAAGCTTCCTGCAAAGTGAATTGGATTATCATCGACATTTACACATCGTTCCCTCACCTCTCGGTCGCGACTAGTTCATCAACGTGTGCACCTTCAATTGTTAATCAAACGGGTAAATTGGTTACATGTATACAATCGGTTAATCATGAGGAACAAAAGCCCTATGGTTAACAATGCCCCTGGAATCGATTAATCTGTCAATTTGGGATCGAAGGAACTAGGGTTTATGTGAATTTGGGCGGGTTTTGTATTCATTGGTTTTAAGTTTTGGAAACCAATTTCAACCGCGGCTGAAGCCTTGGTTCACTGGTTCCCCACTTGCATTCCACACTAGAGGTCCCGGGTTCGAACCCGGCGACCTCCAACATATTTTTTGGGGGGTTTTTAGCCTTTAAAAAAATAGCAAATTTCTGAAAATTAATAGAAAAATCAACCGTGTAAATCTAAATTATTTTGAAGTCACTTAATAAATTTTTGGAAAATTTATGTTCTTATAATACTCGTATATTTTTAAAACAAATGATATAATTAGTTCAACTTCTTACAAAGTATATTTTTTCGTTATATATTGAATAACTTATTAAATCATTATTTGTTAAAAAAATATATTTAGATTATTTTTTTAGTTGAACTTAAAATATTGTTTTAATTTACTAAATAGTTGTTTGTTCAAGTATCATGTTTAAATTATTTTCTTATAAAATAAACACTAAATACTGTTATAACTCGCTAAATCATTACTCGTTCAAATACAAGTAAATATTATTGTTTAAAATAAGAGTTATTTTAAAAGTTTGTTTTAAATTATATTTAGACCTTGTTACAAATGGTTCTTTTATTTCTTGGTATTAAAACGATTAAATAATATATAGACTCAAAGCATAATCAAAATCTACCATGTTAACATCTCTAATTCCACTTAAAACCTTAGTTTCCGTTAAAACGTTAAACTTATTAAAATTAAACTTTAACCTTGTGTATATATATATATATTTAGGTGCCTTGTGACGTTCATCTTGGAACAACGTTTATTATCAATCTTATTAATCTTCATACTTATACTTTTAGCCATGTGAGTATTTCCATACCCCTTTTGCTTATTTTCACACTTTGGGGTGAAACATGTTAACTATTATCATTGCACTTGTAAACATATTGAGACTTGTAATCTTTATGGCAATTCATCATGCAAAGTTGTGGTTAGTTGAACTTTTGTGGTTACCATGTTATGGCGTTATATGTACAATCATTAACTATTGCTAGCCCAGCGAAGTCATAGATCTATGGGCAAGACAAGCCTGCTTTGGTTGATCCAAGTACACTTAGCTGATCGTATATACTTTTAAACGTTTGAGACTTGTAAAATTTTGTCGAGGTTTGATTGTTGCATTGTTCATAACATCCCTAATCACTTTATTCACTAACTTATGACTTGAATTGCCATCTTTTATATATGCTATGTATTTAAAACTATGAAATGCTCACCAACATTATTGTTGACCCCTTTATTTTTAACATGTTTAAGGAAATGCCCAAGTTTGATTATCTACACATTGAAGCTTGCACATCTAGGAATGGACCTAGATTAATAATTAAAATAAGATGAATTGTTACATTTTATGTTATGTCTTTTATATCCTTTGAGACTTATATTTGTAATGTGACAAATGAAATTTATGTGTAAAATATATTTGGACTATTAATAACGTTATGTGGCTATGAACGATCTTAACTCTCACTCCTCGACGTTTCCGCCGTCAAGGTTGGGGTGTGACATATTGGTTGTGGATGAGAGGAGAACTCCATAGTTAAGCGTGCTTAGGTGGGAGCAATCCAGGGATGGGTGACCTCCCTGGGAAGTTTTCACCCGGGCAACCAAATGCAAATCCGTGAGCTCCTCGTGGGTAAAGCGGACAATATTGTTGATGCAAGGGGTCGGGTGTTATATCAAGTTTTTTGGGGACTAAGGGTTTCACTCTTAATGGTATTCGAGATGTAATTATGGGTGAAGAAGTCAGAAGAAATGTCACACCCCAACTTTAATGGCGGAAATGTCGAGGAGTGAGAGTTAAGATCATTCACAGCCTCATAACGCTATTATTAAATTCAAATATATTATTCATAAGCTTCAAAGGTAATATTACAAACATAAGTATCAAATAAAGAAAGCATAATAAGAAATATAACAAGTTCATTCATTTATATAACTAGGTCCATTCCTAGGTGTGAACAAGCTTCAAAAGTGGCGATCAAACTTGAGTATTTCCTGAATCATGTTAAAATAAAAGGTCAACATAATTTTGATGAGATTTCAATAGTTTTCAATACATAAGTATATAAAAGATGGCAATTCATGTTGTAAGTTAGAGAACAAAGTAAACTAGGGATGTAAGACAGAATGCACAATCAAATCTTAATAGATTTTTACAAGTCTCAAACGTTTACAAGTATATACGATTAGCTAAGTATACTTGGATCAACCAAGCAGGCTTGTCAGGCCCATAGATCTATGACGTCGCCAGGCTAGCAATAGTTAATGATTGTACATATATTCGACATTACATGGTAGCTATAAAGTTCAACTAACCACAACACACAAGTAAATTACCATAAGTTTACAAGAATCAAACGTTTACAAGTGCAATGGTTATTGTTCGATCTAGGACTTATAGGTCTAGATCAATTTTTATAGGCTTAGAACTTTAATCAATTCTTGTAATAAATATTTGTAATTGTCATTTATTATGCATGCATTAATTATATATGCTAACCCATATATGTGTGTTACGGATAATTGCAGGTACAAACATTATTCTTGGTCAATTTATGAAATTGACCAAGTGTAAGAAACATCTACGGATGAACATTTTGTTCTTCCGTAGATATGTTTCTTACAAGTAACATTACATCCAAAGATCTTCTGCGGATGAACAACCAGAACTGAAGAACAAGTTTGCTTCGGAAGTACAAGTTTTCTACAGAAGAACAAGATTCCTACAGAAGAACAAAACGTCTACGGAAGAACAAGACTTCTACGGAAGAACAAATTCCGACGGAAGACACTATTCCTGCGGAGTCCAAACATTTGTATAATGCAAGTGTTACAAGTCAACAAGTCAACAAGGCAGTTATGCGAATCTCAAGAAATCCGATGATTCCTTAACTGACACAAATCAAATCCCAAGAGATCCGTGTTTCCTATAACATAAACATCATTGTCTATATATATGGATCCTAGGTTTCGATTCAATGACGATTGTTTAGACGATTGATTGAACAGCAACAACAATAGCAATACGACAATCACAGTCTCTCAATCAAACCCTAGCAACCGTCACATCATAACAAACTTTGATATCATTCATTCATTATTTTGTAATCATTAACATATTTTAATGAAATACATATTATTCATTAATTGTGTTTCTGTTAGTGTGTTCTTGAATGTTTAAAGTTATTACAAACAATTAAAGCAAATTAACGTTGATTCCGCAAACGTTGACTTGCCATCAACCGACACTGATAATTTCTGATTGCGGTTCTTGGATTCACAGGTGGTATCAGAGCCAAGTGCTCATTGATTTAGATCAATTGATCTATCAGTGTTAGTTGTGTTTAATTGCTTTGAATTCTGTAGATTTGTCAGTTTTTGCTGTATTAGATCTACTGTTTTTAAAAGAATTTTGTGTGAAACTTGTTTGTCTTTCAACAGCATTCAATTAGATTTACTTGTATCTATATTCAAATCAATTGAATAACAGATCTAGTTGATCATTCTAATCAATTAACATCATGAGCAACTTCAGTGGATCATCTTACCAACCACCGAAGTTGGAAACAAAAGCAGACTTCAAGTCATGGAAAATCAAGTTTAGGAATCATGTAAACTATACTGATTCTGACTTATAGGTCTCCATCACTGAAGGTCCTTATATTCCACCCACCCTTGGGCCGGATTATAATGACAAAAATCAACCAATCAGTACCAAAGATCTATCACCTGATGATGTGAAAAAGGTCAAAGTTGATATCAAAGCATACAGTTTGCTTCGTATGGCTTTACCTGAAGAGATATTGATCAGGTGTGAGAACTACAAAATAGCAAACTCCTTGTGGAAGATACTTCATACTCTCTGCGAAGGGAGTGATGAGATCAGAATCATAAGGAGAGACACCCTCAGGTCACAATATGAAACATTTCATCATATTGAGGGTGAATCAATTCCTCAACAACTTCATAGATTCATGCAGTTGGTAATTGAGATGAATATTTTGGAGTTGAAATATAGCAATGAGGAATTAAACAAGAAAATGCTCCACACTTTGCCAGAAAGTTGGAAGCAAACAGTATCCATGTTCAAGAACACAATAGATCTGAAGTCAACTGGTCTAGATACTCTGGTTGCAAAAGTGGAAGCTCTTGAAATGGATGAAAAATCAAGAAACAAGAGTGTGAGAACTCATGTCTCATCCTATCACTTCAAAGAAACAAATAATATTGGAAGTGCATTTATCTCAAACAATGAAAGTAATAACTCTTGTGCTTGGAGTGATAATAAGGAGGAAGTTAGCTTTTATGCTTCTAAACCCTCAAAGAAATCATCTCAAGATAAAAATCAAAAGGATAAAGGAAGAACTGCTGAGAGAAAAGATACAACTGTAGCAACAGCTAAGTCTTCACATTCAAACAATCAGTCAGAACCAATCACTGTGATATTGGATTCTGAAGAACAAAAAGCAGCCTTTGCAGCTTTTAGTTCTAGTTTTCAAGCATATCTAGGAAGCTCTCTAACTTCAGCAAATATCTGCCAACAAGACTTAGAAGAACTACATCCTGATGTAGTGGAAGAAATTGACCTACAATGGCAGATGGCAATGATTGCTTATAGAGCAAAGCAATATCTCAGGAGAAACAAGAACTTGGCAGCAGCCAGTAAAACATCAAAGATTGGTGTTGATAAATCAAAGGTAAGATGCTTCAAGTGCAATCTCTATGGACATTTCTCCAAAGAATGCAATCAACAATCATATCCAGAGATGAGACAACATCAGCAGCATCAGCAACATCAGACTGAACCTCATCAACAATCAAACTCTCAAGAATCTCTACACAGAGAATCTCAACTAATCAATACATCCCCACCAGCCACCAATAAATTAGCTAGACCAAGCAATTCAAAAGAGTCAGGGCTGATCATACTTCAAGATGGAATGTGTGACCGGAGTATGTATGAAAAAGAAGTCTTGGAGAGAATCAAGCATTGATGACTCATATGGAACACAAAGTTCCTCCAATGGCCAGAGAGGTAAAAGAAAGGTTGTGTTCATCAACATGTGATGAGGAAGTTGAACGTTATAGAGTCCATGCTCAATAGTTGGCTGACAAAGTAAAAGAAATTATGATTTTGAATGAATCACATGTTAGAGAACATAAATTGTATCAAATCAAAATTAACTCTTTGCAAAAGGATTAAGAAAATTTTGTTTCCGAAAACTATAGCCTAAAAGCCCAAGTTGAGCATCTGACCACTTCCTTAACAAAAGCCATGGCTGATCATGCTTCAACTGAAGTGAAATTTAGAAGTTTCAATTATCATTTCTATTGATACATATGTACCTAGATTCTGATCTGAATGTAATATGTCTTTATTGTCTTACACTTATGTAATCGTTGGGTACTTAATGAAATACAAATGTTGGTTGTGTTTATACTGTTTAATATTTCAATAATAAGTTGTTTAACACACATTGACTAGATTATATAGGTTTGTGATTGTTTGAATTGATATACATAATGTTATAATAATGAATACATTCAAACTTGGTTAAGTGAAGTTCTCATGCGTTCGACTGGACCATGCGCCCCACCAGTGGTCATGCGTCCGAATGGCCATGCGACTGAGTGTCCATGCACCTAAATAGTTCATACGCCTGAACAACTTCATGCGACCGACTCAGTCGCACGACTGAACACTCAATCGTGCGAATGGATCAACCGCATGGCTCAATCGCACGAATGAACCATGTTGATGGTTCAGTCGCCCGAATGAGCAACCCTAACCTATAATACCACCTAATTTGTGGAAAAACTAAGGCATTCAATCCACTTTGACTCCAGACGTACCCTAGTCGTCCAGAAGCCTTTAAGTTCGTACTCCAAGTTCATATAACGCTGTAGATCGATTCCTAATCGATTCTTGAAGTTAGATTCGATACGTTATTGTTTCTACGTGCGTTCTCACTGATTGGATCCCCAATCAAATAGGATTCCACACTATTTGGTTTGTTTTAACACGTTAATCAGTTGGTGTTTCGTTCAAATACCAGATCCCAACAAGTGGTATCAGAGCTTTTGCTCTTGATTACGTGTTGATTCAATTTTTGATACAAAAATTGTGTTGTAGCATAAAAAACGCAATCCTTTTGTGTCTGACAGAGTCTTAGACGCTTTCTATTGAAAAGTTTAGTTTTTCCAGCATACGGCTATTAGGGTTTGATAAAATTCGAGTTATTACGGACAAAACAAGTAAAACCTACGAATTATCAAACTTCAGCAAGTTCAGTCGTACGATTAGACCAATCGCACGACTGAGTTCATTCGCACTCTCCAACCACACGATGGACTCATTAGTACCTTCATTCGCACGACAGAGATTTTCATTCGGACTGTTCAATCGCATTAGTTCATTCGGACGACTGACTCATCCGCATTTGTTCAGTTGCATGATTGAACCATCCACATTTGTTCAATCGCACGAATAAGTTCAATCGCATACCTTCATTCGCATACATTAGCAGTTTGTTAAATAATAAAGTTATGTGTAATGGAGGACCAGTTTTCAGCATACACAACAGTAGAGACACACGTATTCAAAATCTACTGCTGTTGGAGAACGAAGTGGGTATTCACAATAACCCCCAAAACTTATTACGTTAGACGACTACCCATAATGGAAGCAACGTTTTGAAATCTACTTAAATGGTGTAGATACAAATTTGTGGAGGCCATCGAGTCGGGTTATAGCATGCCAGTAGGAGCTGACGGAGTCAAACTTACTCTAAGTGGCATGTCGGATGCTCAGAAGGTAAAACACAATGCTGAGAAGAAAGTCTACGCTTTGCTTACTCAGTCTACTCCGAAGGATATTTTCCATCAGTATTCAGAGTATACTCAAGCAAAGAACTTGGGGATGCGTTGGAGAAGAGGTTTGACGGAAATGTCTCTCTGAAGGCCATCAAGGCAAAAGCCTTGAAGAAGGAGTTTGACAACTTCTCTTCTATGGGAAAAGAAGGCCTTGATGATGTGATCGATAGATTCTACCACTTGATGAGTGAGATGCACACTCATGGAGTGGTTACATCGATGGAGGATAAGGTATCCAACTTTGCTGATGGATTACTAGAAAAATGGGCTTTGTTTGTCTCAAATCTCAGACAGAATGGAATGCACTCGAAGTTAGATATAAATGACTTCATTCTGAAACTGAGAGAAGAGGAGCTTAGAATGAAGTATAGTGCCCAAAAGGCTAACTATGATCAGAATCCTACACTCTACAATGCTACTCCTTTGGTCAAGACATCTGGAGCACCACTGCAAACCGCCTTCATCTCAAGCGCAGCAGTTCCAGCACAACCCTCAACTTCAGGATCTGAAACATCAAGGTCGTCTAACACCCAATATATGATACCTGAAGCTAATGCAGCAAAACTAAAAACCGACAACTTCGGGAATGTGACTGTGGAGGTGGAGGTGGCCAGAGAACATATGGACCTATTAGCTGTAGTGGTTCAATCCTATGATGGATTAGTTGCTGGAAAGATAGGAAACTGCCACCTGGCAGATGAAGTTTATGAGCAAGTGGATGAGATGGAGTTGGAACGGATGGACATAATGTGGGCTCTGGCAAGTGTTGTCCGACAAGCTAAAAAGTTTGTCAAAAAGACCGGACAGAACTTGGTTGCCACAAAAGACACAACCTTTGGGTTCGACAAGTCAAAGGTTACTTGTTTCAACTACAGTGAGAAGGGACACTTCAAGAGGGAGTGTGTAAAACCAAAGAAGACGGGTAATGGCAATCCCTTCACGTCCTTAATCGTCAGGACAAGGCCACATCTAGTAGTTCTACCTCATCCAGTAAGGACCCAAAAGCCTTAACTGCTAACGAGGATGAACGACAGGACTGGAGTTTTCGGTTCGTGTCACCAGGAGAGTCCAACATAGCTAATGTGGAGGACATCAATGACGATTCAGCTAGTGAGGGAGACATAGCAGTAGAGCTCGCCATGTCAAATTCTGAAGACACAGGACCCGTGGTCACCCACATACCTAAAGAAGATAACTCTGCTTCAATGTCAGAATCACCAGAACCAGATTCTGCTCTCATGGCTGATTCCTCTTCATCTCAGGTAAGTATCACTGACCAACTATTTAGTAATCATGTTGTTTAAATTCAGAGAAAGTATAGATTCAAATTTTCTAGGTTATTAGATCATAATGATAGCTTAGTAAAGGATCTGGAACTGTGTACGGAGGCAATATATTAAAAACAAAACGAACACAGTTACAAGGAAAAGATAGACCTATTGAATAAACAGCTTAGGGAAACTAAGGTAGTTGCTTTTAACCAAGCGAATGACATTAGATACTATCTAACTCCCTAGAAGACACTAAGAAGCAAAAAGCAGTTTTAGAAGTAGAAGTCAACTCGTTAAAACAAAAACTGCATAGTTGGACAAGCTCATCACACATTGTCCAACACTTAGTGAGAGAGAGATATAATGGGGAAGGGCTAGGATACAAAGTGGTTCCACCACCATCTGAGACCTTGATGAACACTAAAATTAAACCAATTAACAATAATCCCATCAAGGATCACGTGGTGTCCACTCCTCTGGTGAGTGATCTAGATTCCTTAAGTAAATCAATTGGATCTGACACTAAACAGAAGGAGGCCACTTCAAAGGCAATAGGAAAAATGCCTTGTGTTAACCTGGAACAAGAATTTGAAAAGGTTAGTTTTAAGTCAGGGTCAAACAAAGTCAAACAAGAACCTAAAAAGACTATAAAACCTAACTAATCATGGGCTTCATGTCACAGTCCAGGTAAACAAGAGATCAAAGATGTAAAACAAGTTAAGGCAATTAAGTTTGTGAAACTAACTCATACATCTAACAAAGAAGTGTCTCAATTCAAATATAATAAGGTCAACTGTGTGACATCTGCATCTCCACCAAAACATAGAAAACATCAAGTTGCAAGCAGATCCTGCTATAATTGTGGAGAGTATGGTCACATAGCATCTCATTGTCCTTATTCCCAAACACCGAGGAGGAAAGTTGCCCTTTTTGAAACTACAACTAGCTCCTCTAAGAGGAACTCTGTGACACCTCCAAAAAGAGCTAGTGAACCCAAAGTTCAATCCATCAGCCAGTCGTCTGTTTATCACAAACAGGCCTTACACAAATCTAGATTATGGAAAGAAAAAAACTCCTTAGTGTCTAAAAATAGGAACAAACAAAAATCTAAGCTTCCCTCAACCTCAAAGGGTCAATGGTTTGAATTTATGATGTGTGATGCCTTAGGGAAACCCAAGGCAGTGAAGGCTTGGGTTCCTAACATGAACTAATGTTTTCATTGAATGTGTAGGGTGTTCGCTATAGTGATGAGACTAACACGTGGACTGTAGATAGCGGAGCATCCAGACACATGACAGGGAACAGAGCTCTCTTATCAAATGTCAAACAAATTAAAGGAGGGCATGTTTCATTTGCTGGAAACAAAGGAGGTTACATCACAGCCCAAGGAGAAGTTGGAAATGAGAAAGTTAAGTTTGATAAGGTAAACTATGTTCAATAATTACAAAATAACTTGCTTTCAGTCTCTCAAATCTATGATAAAGGATTCAAAGTAGTCTTTGATAACAAGAAGTGTTACGTCCTGAAAAAGGTCTACATGATTCCGGAGGACCATATACTAATGTCAGATTTAAGATATAATGATCTTTATGTCTTGGATCTCTCAAAGGCCTCCATAACAGATCGTGAAGTCCAATGCTTCTTGGCCAAAGCTACTGAGAAGGACTCCATCTCCTGGCGTAGGAGAATGGGACACATAAATCCGAGGAAAATGAAACACTTGATCCAGAATGATCTTATGAGGGGAGTAAATGTCAAAAACTTCTAACTCCCGGATTTCCGTGTTGCATGCAATAAGGGCAAATAGACGAAGAAGTCTCATAAGGAAAAGAAAGTTCATTCTATAGAATTCCTTTTGAGCTTCTTCACATGGATCTGTTTGGTCCAGTCAGTACAAGAAGCATCGCTGGCGACTTGTATTGCTATGTAGTTACTGATGACTACTCAAGGTTCTCTTGGGTAATGTTCTGAAATCCAAATCAGAAACATTTGAATCCTTCAAGGACTTGGTAACTACACTGGAATCCTTATACAAGCTGAAGGTACGACAAGTGCGCTCAGACAACGGAACTGAGTTCAAGAATCAGAGGATGGAGGACTATTGCAAGGAAAAGGGAAATGTGCATCAATTTACCTCGCCTTATACCCCTCAGATGAACGGCGTTGCTGAACGGAAGAACCGCAGCTTGATAGAGATGGCACGAATAATGCTGGCAGACTCGAAACTGCCTATCCAATTTTGGAATGAAGCAGTGGCAAATGCATGTTATACTCTTAATCGAGTTCTGGTAGTAAAATGCCATGGAAAAATGTGCTACGAGTTATCACAGCGACGTAAACCTAACTTGGAATATCTCGAGCCTTTTGGCGCTCCGTGCACCCTGCTGAAGAAGACTCAGGAGGGAAAATTTAGTGAGAAGGTTGATGAAGGGATCTTTCTAGGATACAACATACCGAACAAGAGAGTTTACAACAACTCAACGGGTCAAGTAGAGGTGTGGTATAATATTGATGTTCAAAGATATATCACACCGCCTGCTGGAAAAGGGCCTGCTTACTTCTACTACTATGATGGATTCTTCAAGTCCTTCAACATACCTCTTTCTTCTTCAGAAGACGAGTTGGCAAACAAGATGATGTACGATGTCTTGAACACACCGTATCAAGATTTAACAAGTCATGATCCTACCAACTCAGGGGGAGCAGTTGATGTGAGTGACTCTTCCTCTGATGAAGAAAATGAAGAAAATGATCAGATCAACCAGGATGTACAGGTTCCGACTACCACAAGTTCACAAGCATCGGCTAGTGATGCTTCTAGACCTTCAGAACCTCATACTCCTATTGCCTCAGATCCAGAACCAAATGTTCATAATCTTGACTCTGAGGTGGTTGTTCCAACAACTCATGGCTCACGTCTAAACGTCTATCATCCTTTGGATAATATTATAGGAGATGTGAGATCAGGGTTTCAGACTAGAAATCAGCTATACTCAGCTGATTATGCCTCTGTGATGGAAAAAGGATACCTTCACGACGGTGCCTGCCGCTGCTTTGTGTCTCAGTTTGAGCCAAAGCATGTTAATGAAGCACTAAATGATGAGGCTTGGGTTAGTGCCATGCCGGAAGAACTCCTTCAGTTTAAGAAGTTAGGTGTATGGACACTAGTGGATAGACCTAAAGGTGCTAAAGTCATTGGCACCAAATGGGTCTTGAAATGCAAGAAAGATGATCAGGAATGATCATCAGAAACAAGGCTCGGCTTGTTGTTCAAGGTTTTCGACAAGTTGAGGGTATCAACTACAATAAAGTATTTGCACCAGTGGCAAGGATGGAAGCCATCCGCATCTTCCTTGCCTATGCATCTTATATGAAAATCAAAGTTTATCAACTTGATGTGAAGAGTGCATTCCTTCATGGTGAGATCAGAGAAACAGTGTATGTCAATCAACCTGAGGGATTTGAGGATCCATATCATCAGGATAGAGTTTACAAACTCAACAAGGCTCTATACAGGCTTCATCAAGCTCCATGGGCTTGGTATGAGAAACTCTCGACTCATCTTGTGAAACACGGCTTTTGCAGGGGAGTCATTGACTGCACACTGTTTATCAAAGAAAAAGATGGAGACTTACTGCTAGTACAGATCTATGTAGATGACATAATCTTCGGTTCAAAGAACGAAGAATTATGCAAATAATTTGAAGCAGTAATGAATGCGGAGTTTGAGATGAGTGCCATGGTGGAGATGAAGTTCTTTCTCAGGTTACAGGTGGATCAGACACCAAATGGGATTTTCTTACATCAGACCAAGTATGTAGGAGATATTCTCAGTCGGTTTGACATGGAGAATGCTTCCACAGCTGGCACTCCACTGGCTACAAACCATGATATAGCACCCGATGAGAATGGTGATCTGGTAGATGCCACTATGTACCGAGGGATGATTGGATCTCTCATGTATCTCACTGCCTCAAGACCTGATATCATGTATGCTACATGTTTATGCTCACGATATCAGGCAAAGCCTAAGGTGAACCATCTAATTAGGGTCAAAAGGATATTTCGTTATCTGAAGGGCACACCCACTCTTGGGTTGTGGTATCCTCATGATGATGACTTTGAACTTACAGCGTATAGTGACTCAGATTACGGCGGCTGCAAGATGAACTACAAGTCTACATCAGCAGGGTGTCAATTCTTTGGGAGAAGATTAGTAATCTGGCAGTGTAAGAAGCAGACCTCGGTTGCATTGTCAACCTGTGAAGCCGAATACGTTGCTGCTGCAAGCTGCTGTTCTCAAATCATATGGATTCAACAGCAAATGCAGGATTACGGTTTGAATTTCACTTCCACTCCTATCTTTGTTGATAACTCTGTTGCGATTGCAGTCACTAAAAACTCGGTCCAACATCCTAAGACCAAACACATCGGAATCAAATATCACTTCATACGTGATTGTTTTGAAAAGAATTTAATCGATGTGATAAAAATAAACACTGATTTTCAACGCGCTGACCTCTATACAAAGGCTTTTGACAACCACGTTTTCTATATCTGTTAGAGGTCAATGGCGTTAAAAAGAAAAGTAAGGTCATTCCTGAAGATGACCATGTATAGTCCGATGCGTCATGTCTAGTTTCTTTTAATTTTTAAATTCTAATTTTCTTTTATTCTCTTGTTTTTTTGTATCTTAATTAGTTTAAATACAATTGGTTTCTTTCCTTGCACATTAAAATCCTAAAACGCAAATTCATAGTGGTTTTAAAATTTTAGGGGGAGAATAGGTCTAGGAAATAAATAAATAAAAAAACGAGGGAAAAGGAGAAGTAAGCTGATAATAAATAAGATCGTATGTGGGATACCGATTCAATGTTTGGAATATGATAGTACGCAGGTACAAACCATTTGGGACTTTAAAAATCAAAATTGAAAAAGATGCAAAGTTCAAGTATAAGTTTGTGTAGTCTGAGCAATATAAAATGAAATATGATAGATAAGCTAGCTAATACTGAGGTAACACAAAGAAAGTAGACCTAGAGGTTGCTAGACCACATATGATATGTCGGTAGATTCAACACAATAGATGACTAGACTTTTTTGGTGATCTCAAGATTAAACTAAAATGTTTGACTAGTTATAGGTAACACCTTATCCCTGGTTAACACAATCAACAAGATTCCAATAAGGGGTGACGAGCAAAATAAACGCCACAAAAGTGTGCGTAAGACCAAAGCATGAGCAAAAGCACATGAAAAATGCAAATACAATCAAACTGATAACCTATGTTGTTGGTGAGATCTGTGCAAAAAGAAGAAAAATTGCTCAAAGAAGAAGATAGGTTATGTGCCTCTCTGTTATGCGGTGGCACTGACCTGAGGATAAGCATAACCTATATATTCTAGAACTTATTATTGTTTGCCGCCTCTCTGCTGTGCGATGGCACTAACCTGAGGATTGGCTTCTCTTTGAAAGTTCTAAAAATAGTTTCTTCTTGAATACTACCCTAAGTCCGCTCAAAAATCTCCTGAGGAATGTTGATTACCATATAAGTGTGGGATACACAAATGCTTGTTGAAATAAACAAACCTTAAAACGATCACCCAACTGTGTTGAAAGTCTGTGTATGGATTTAAGAGGATAAGTATACTGACAATCACTGTAGCTACAATTCTTGAAAGTTCAAATCAGTGTGGGACCTAATAGTACTAGTATGATTTATTAAATTTGCTAAATGACTCTAGATGAAAAATAAGGAAAGAGCATCAAAGCTTTTAGCTAACTTGTCCCAAATGATTTGAATATCCTGTATGATTCCAGCTTGAATTGGTCCATGTATGGTTTAAAAGATTGAGGTTGCCCTCTGAGAAGAATTATTCCTTAGAGTTACATCTTAGGAATTAAACCTCACAAAACACAAAAACATGTCTTAGTGTAATTTTCAGTGTTAATTCTTTTTATGTAATACAACGTTAGTCTATTTCAGTTTTGTGTAGTATCGAACTATGTCATGGAAGTTGATAAGGGACCTTATCATCTAAAAGGTCACGTCTGAGGTGACCACACGTGCTTTCAAATAAATGGGTCACGTCTGAGGTGACAAAATGTCTTAAAAGGATCACGTCTGAGGTGATCAAAAGGTTTTAAGTTTAAAATGATCATGTCTGAGATGATCAAATGATCACAATGTTAAATTAACAGTTTAAAAGGGTTTAAATGTCAAACGGTCATAAAGTTAGAAAAATGTCAAGTGTATGACCCATTCGCATGACTGGACCATGAGTATGGACCAATCATGCGAATGGACCATACTCATGCATTAAACAGCTGAATGGACATGAGTATGAACCATTCACCCGAATGGCTTATCAGACTGACCCATTCGACCGAATGAGAGTGTGCGAATGAGTCAGTCGACCGACTGAGCTTCAGTCGGCCGACTGAATGTGATCGACTGAGCCAATCGCCCGACTGAGTTTCATTCGCCCGAATGAACTGTGCGAATGAGTCCAGTCGGCCGATTGAACTCAGATTCAGTATATAAAGAGCCATAGTCGATCGCATTCACATCACCACTTCCAATCGCCCGTATATCGCACTTAGTACCGTTACGCTGCTCAAATTTCTTTAGACCTTGATTATACATCCCTCTTAATCTTCTGACGTGTGTTTGCATTTATACAGGTATAATGAGATGAAATCTCACAGAAATCAGGAGAAATGGTGCCCAAATTTGTGATGTTCGATTGAAACAAGAACCGAACCTGTAAATGAACTAATAACCGACTGAAATTAAGTAAAATGTTAAAACTAATGTTAGTAGGTCATTAGTTAAGAGATTTCGAGTCTAAAGAACCATTAAACCACGTGTAATTTCATGATTTGGTCAAGATTCAAACCTCAGTTGACCGAACAGTGGGTCATGCGACTGGTCGTCTGGATGAACTCCAGTCGCACGATTGAGCCGGCCGAATGGATCAATCGGCCGAATGTATCATACGAATGAGCTCAGTCGGCCGACTGAACCAATCGCAGGATCAGCCAACCGATTGAACTCGGTCGCTGTTCATTCACCCGAACGAGTCTAGTCGCATGATAGGACATCCGATTGAACACAGTCGCATGATTCATTCGCATGAATGAATCAGAATGAATTCAAACAAGATACTTAAAACTGATTTGTGGTATGTGATTATCTAATGTTTATATGTCTTGTGTTTCAGATCGATGGCTGATAGATGGTCTATAAACCCTAAGCACAATATATGTGCTCATCTAGACCATACTACTCGGAATGGTGCCGAGTTTGCAGAGATCATCGCTTTTCTCAGGCGATCAAGGATCCACAAGGCCATCTCTACTCCATGCACTCCCTACAGGTCTATACACCAGGCCTTCTGGGAGAATGCTTCTGTTGATCGATCACGTGAGCCGTATAGCATACGGAGTTCTATCTGTGGCATGGATATAGAGGTTACTGCTGTAAACATTCAGAGAGTACTTGAGCTGGGAGACGATACCGATCACCCCACCAGACTTCACCCACTTATGGTGAGAGGATGTTTTCTGAGGATCAAGTATGCTGGGGACATCAACTCAGGTGTGCTCAACAAGAGCAACCTGTGTCCCCAGTACAAGTACTTGGCACATGTCATTCTGAAGTGCATTGCTTCCAGAAAGGGTGGGTTTGACGATCTTTTAGACCAGATTCAAAATGCCTATGTGGCACTGGTGCTGAACCATCCCTTCAGCTTCTCAAGCATGAGCTTCTCTTACCTTGTGGAGAATCTGGAGGCAAAGGGAAAGGAGGGTTTTTGTATGTACCCCAGATTCTTGCAGCTGATTTTTGATGAGAAGCTGCCCTCACTTCCAAATGAGTGCCATGATGATGTGGCTTTAGAGATCATGGACGATACGACTCTGGGTCGTATGAGAGTTTACCGGGGTAAGCAGGTAAAGCCCCAGGTAAAGAGACTGATAGGCCATCTGGCCAATGAGAGTTACGTGGCACCAGGCAGACGTCAGTGGCGTCACGTAGACAGCGACTCGGATGATGAGCAGCTACAACTCCCAGAGCACGAATCTGATGATGACGATAGCGGGGATGCTAGAGATACCTTACCCACTCGACCAAGGGGCCCCACTACTGATAGTGCATCTCTAGTATCTGCCCCCATTAGAGATATAGCTGAGACTGCAGGATTCCACCAGGATTTCATACCTGGTGAGGAAGAGGAGGAGCCAGATGAGGAGCCACTGACCCGAACTGTGGGAAGTAAAGTCGTTCCCACAGAACAAGGGCTCCGGGCGGTTGGTGGACGCCCCGGCGGATCGGGAGAGACTGCTACTGACCCTACATATGCTCCCGATCTGCCAAGCCGTGTTCTAGGGGGAGCATCCTCCTCGACAGGATCGGGGAAGAAGAGGATGGCTCAGCCCCACGGGATGAAGAAGAAGAAGCGCAGACTCACCTTCATCACCACCACAGCTACCACCACAGCCACCACCACAACCACCACCACTACCACCTCTACAGCCACACCACCTGTCACCACATCTACCACACCCACACCATCACCACCTTCACCTATATTACCCCCAATCTTCACCACATCTTCCACACCACACCACCAGCACCTTCACCTATATTACCCTCAATCTTCACAACTGTCACACCACCACTAGCCATCCTGCAGCACCATCGTCTTCCACCCGATATTCATCAGGATCACCTCTGCCTCCTAGTGGGGTAGAGGAACAGCTCTCAGCACTCAACCGTATGGTGCTAAGGCTGTTAGCTGTAGATGAGGAGAAGAGCACTCAGATACGACAGCTTGTAGACCTGACCACTGCCCAATCTCAACAGCTATCACATCAGGCTCGATTAATTGATGAGCAGGCTCATTAGATGTCTCAGCTCCAGGAGCAACATGACAAGAAGATTGAGGACCTGTAGGCTGCACACAAGTCCATCCTATTAAGCTCAAAGGATCCAGAGATGAGCCCTTAACGATCGGAGAAGGGGATGGAGAAGATGATGATGATGATGATGATGAAAGTGATGATGATGATGATGGTGATGATCACTATGGTGATACAGATGATGATGATGATGATGATGACTCTTCAGCTGTGGGTGCTACATCAGCAAGCGAAAGGAGGACCAAACGTACTCAAGATCCGAGTGCCTCCACATCCAACCCGGCAACAGAAGAGCCGATGATCCAGGACAAGAGTAATGCTTAGATGTTTTATTGTTATTTAAAATCTTTTGTATTTGGATCATGTATAGAATTAATGACATGCATGTTTATAGGTAATTTAAATAGTTATGACTTGATTATTATGGTTATGTCTTGATTGTTAACTAATGATTGATATATTACATGTTTAATTCAAGCAGATCCAAATTATCAAAGGGATGAACACGATATTGCTCCCCTCCAACAGATCAAGACTCAACTAACCATGATTCTTGATCTGCAAGGGATTGTCAGAAGATCAGTGAGTTACACCCTTGAAGAAGGAGAAATAATTCATGATCTTACTAATGAGCAACTGGCAGAAATGTTCAAGCTCAATTCCGATGAGATTGTAAAAGACGCTCCAGCTGTTGAAGGAGGCAGTGATGACGACCTAAAAGACATCGATGAGATAGAGATCGAGGATGTCATGGCAGCTCACTATCCAAAGTATGCTGACAAAGAGAGAAATGTGGTCCCCAGTCAGTGATACATTTGATATATTGGATCAGATGGAGCAAGAGACTGAGAAGGTTGAAGAACAAGCCCAAGCCTCAAACGCCGATGTTGATATCAGAAAGGCTGAATGGGCTGCATGTTTTGAGGAGATCCGAGCACAACGCTCTGCTCCTAAACCAAGCTCTACAAATCGCGTGGGCTCATTTTGATGATCTTAATGTATACACGGTAAAGAGAGAGATGGGTATCAAGTACTTTAGATTCCCGCATGATCTAAAGTCTTTACCTGGTTTTGAGCTCAATCAGCTGGCTAAACTGAAGCTACTATATGTTGACCCAAGGAAGATGTCAGGCTGGTTTGAGGCTGCCCTGATCCTAACAATCTAAGCAATATGAGAAATTACTAAATTCTCATATTAAATCAAAGAAAAGGTCTGGGTTGAGTTATAATGCTGTTGCACCACCTATGAATGATAATTACACATCTTTACCTACAACAATGACCAACACCTTGTCAAATCATTTTGTGCCTAGCACCAAGTTTGACACAGAATCAACTCAAATCAACATTAACAATGAAGCTGAGGTGAGTGAAACTGAATCCTCTGACTCAGAATCTTTAAATCAAAATGCTTCAGAATTTGATTATGATAATTATGATGACTTGGATGATTCTGGTGAACCTCATGTTGATCAAATGACCATTGGTAAGAATGTTCACATTAAAACTGGTATTCCAAGAGTGATTGAAGAATCAAAGCTGCAATATCCTCCAAAGCAGAGAAACATGTTGAAGACTATCTGCAAGAGGATTGCTGAACTCAATGAAGGACTTCAAGAACTGAATCTTCAAAAAGAAGTTGATAGCTATGGATCAACTGAAGAAGTACTTTTATCCCATGCAGATAAAGGTAAGAAGAAACAAGTATCAACTAAACAAAAGAAAAATTCTTCAGGGTCGAAGATCTGCGGAAAGCAAAGTCTGCTGAATCCGTAGAACTTCTGCGGAAGAAGAAAGCCGAATCTACGGATGAGGTACCAAAAAGAGTAGTTGTTAACAAACAAAAGATGTTGAATCTAAAGCAACAAAAGTCATCAAAGGACAAGAAAGATTCAATTGTTGATACTTCAAGGAACAACAAGAACAAATCAAGCTCTTCAAAAGAGGAATCAAAAGCTCCCAAACTGAACAAGAAAAAGAAGAAAGATGAGCATGAAGGGAAATCTAAAGAATGTATTGCAAGTGGTGTGATATGACAAATCACAATACAGAAGACTGCTACTTCAGCAGTTACTGTTCCATATGCAATATGAACAATCATATGACTTCAGAGTGTTACTTCAACAAATTCTGTGCTATTTGCAACAAAAATAATCATTCAACTTAGGAATGCTATTTTAACAAAAAGAACAAAAGCAAAAGCACAAATAAGTCAAAAACTGATTTGACAGAATCAGACTCTCAATCTGCTGAAAGTCAAGATGATTCAAAGCAAAGGAAGGTAAATCAAAAGCAAGAGTCAAAACCAAAGCATAAATCTTCTGAAGATGCTAAATCTGTGAAGAAAACAATATCAAGCCAATCCAAAACACCTCACAAAAAGGTGGACTTGGTTGAGAAGAAGTCAATCATCAGTGATAGTTTCTTTGATCATTTTGAAAAGGGATCACATGTGTCTCAATCAAAAGCAAAAGATGATGAAACCTTTAAAAGTGTAGGTTCATCTTCTAAATCAAAATATCAACCAAAGAAAGATAGGGTGAAGGAAGAATCAAATAAGAAAAAAGACTCCAAAGCTTCTGCATCAGCTTCAATAGAATCATCCTCACCACCATCAAATCAAAATGAATCAACTAGATATGAAATTAATACTGAAACTTCAGGATTAAGTCATGAAGGAGTAAAAATTTTAGACACTGTTGACAAACCCAAGATCATTCAGACTTGGGTTGTCACTTCTAACTGATTTATTTCTGAATGCATGAACAATATTGGAGAGCTGACAACAAGTAGTATGTTGACAGTGGTTGTTCCAGACATATGACAGGAACTGTTCACTTCTCCACGATTTCAAACATAAAAATGCTTCTTATGTGACATTTGATGGGGATAAAATGGGAGGTAAAATTTTTGGTGAAGGGATGATAACAAATGGTGTACTCAAGTTTGAGAAAGTAAATTACTGTGAAAATTTATAGTATAATCTACTTAGTGTGTCTCAAATTTGTGATCAAAATTATACCACATTGTTTGATAATACTAACTGTTACATTCTTAAGCCAGGATTTATTGTTCTAAAAGAATGGATCCTCCTCAAAGCAGCAAGAAAAGGAAACACTTATGTGTTGGATATGAACAACACTTCACTCACAAAACATTAAACATGCCTTATATCTAAATTATCAGAAGATTTTCTCAATTATGGCATAGAATGCTTGTCCATTCTAACATGAAGAAGATGAATAAATTGGTGAAAAATGACCTGGTCATTGGATTGCCAAACAAAGAGTTTCATTGCTCAACTCACTGTTCTTCTTGTTACAAAGGAAAACAACATAGAGTATCACATAAATCCAAAATTATCAATACTAATACTACACCACTCAAATTGCTTCACATGGATCTGTTTGGTCCTACCAATGTAATGAGCATTGGAAAAAGGCAATATTATCTGATGATAGTTGATGATTTTATAAGATTCACATGGGTCTTTTTCATAAAACAAAAGAGTGAAACATCAGAAACATTAATGGATTTTGTGATCAAGATTGAGAATCAACTTGATACAAAAGTTAAAATATTTAGGAGTGACAATGGTACTGAATTTGTCAATTTTGAACTGGATTCCTTTTGCAGGAATAAAGGTATTGCAAGGCAATTTAGTGCACCAAGAACTCCATAACAAAATGGGTTGCTGGAAGAAGAAATAGAACTCTTATTGAAGCAGCCAGAGCAAGGCTAGCTGATTCATAATTGCCCATCACTTTTTGGGCTGAGGCTGTGAATATTGCATGCAATGTTCAAAACAGAACATTGATTGTCAAAGAACATAACAAAACTCCTTATGAGCTCTTATTTAAAAGAAAACCATACATAGGATATCTTAAAGTCTTTGGATGTCATGTATCTGTTTTAAACATAAAAGAGTCATTGGAAAAAAATTTCACAACATAAAAGAAAACCATGATGGTTTCTTTATTGGATACTCTTCAACATCTAAATCATATAGGGTTTATATTCCACAACATAACATTATGGAAGAAACTCCTAATGTATCGTTAGATGAAACTGCATTTACAAAGTCAGTTAAAGGTTCATCATGGTTGTTTGACATAGATGCTTTATCTAAATCATTTAACTATGATCATTTGAACAATGTAGGATCTGATGAAGTATGTTATCCATTTGTTCCACCTCATATGACTGAAGTAACCTTATCTGCTGATCCTCCAAGGATACCCCAATCCTTAGGTGAAACCACATCAGTAGTAGCAGATACTATATTTGGAAATGAACATGGTGCATCCGGAGATGTGCATGTTGTCCCTTCAATAGATCCAGACCCTCAAGTGAATACAACAAACATTGGAAATGATTCATGTCCTCACTTATCATCCGGAGAATTTCCTACGGAAGAGCAAAATGCTTCCGGAGAAGTTCCTACGTAAGAGCAAAATGCTTCCGGAGAAGTTCCTACTAAAGAGTAAAATGTATCCGGAAAAGTTCCCGCGGAAGAGCAAAATGTATCTGAAGAAGTTCCTACAGAAGAGCAAACAAAAACTGGAGATGCTCCTGCAGCCCATACTGAAGACTCTCATGATCCTTCAACTCATGTTGAACATTTTGACTATTTCTTAATTCTCAACCTGAGTTGGATTAGTGTGAGGCAATGAAAATGTCTAATCTAGAATCATCTATACCAGTTGAATCAACTCCTTCAATAAGAATCCATAAGACTCATCCATCAATAACATCATTGGAAATCCTTCAAAGAGAATTACAAGGAGCCAAAGTGGTACTGCCAACCTTTGTCTCTTCAGTTGTTTTCTTTCTCAAGTGGTCCCTCCAAACATCACTTCTGCTTTAAAAGACAATATTTGGATTGAAGCTATGCAAGAAGAGCTTCAACAGTTCAGAAAGCAAAAGGTATGGTCTCTATTTGATTTGCTTGAAGGTCAACATCCTATTGGAACAAGATGGCTATACAAAAACAAACTAGATGATGGAGGGGTTATTGTAAGAAACAAAGCAAGGTTGATTGCACAAGGATACACTCAAGAAGAAGGAATAGACTATGATGAAGTTTTTGCACCAGTTGCAAGAATTAAGGCAATAAGAGTGTTTCTGGCTTATGCATCATATAAGAAGTTCACTATGTATCAGATGGATGTCAAGTGTGCATTCTTATATGGGAAGATTGATGAGGAGGTTTATATGTCACAACCTCCTGGTTTTGAAGATCCTCATTATCTCTATAGGGTATACAAACTAGATAAAGCCTTATATGGTCTTCATCAAGCACCAAAAAGATGGTATGAAACACTATCATCTTTCTTGCTCAAGCATGGCTATAAAAAAGGAACTATTGATCAGACACTCTTTCTCAAACAAGAACATCAAGATCTCTTAGTAGTTCAAATATATGTTGATGACATTATATTTGGTTCAACTAATAAGAGATTGTGTGTAAATTTCGAAAAGCTGATGAAATCTGAATTTCAGATGAGTTCAATGGGTGAATTAACCTTCTTCCTTGGCCTTCAAGTTCATCAAAAATCAGATGGGATCTTCATCAATCAAGAAAAATACATACATCAAATTCTAAAGAAATACAATCTTGCTGAAGTATCCTCATGCAAAACACCAGCATCAACAATTGATATGATTGTTCCTGATCCTTCTGGAAAGTCTATTGATCAAAAATTATATAGATCAATGATAGGTTCACTTATGTACTTAACTGCCAGTAGACCTGATATTATGTTTGTTATGTGTGTATGTGCTAGGTACTAATCTGATCCCAAGGAGTCTCATCTCAATGCTGTAAAAAGAATTTTCAGATACCTCAAAGGAAAACCAAGACTTGGTCTTTGGTATCCAAAGGATGGAGACTTTACACTCTACTCATACTCAGACAGTGACTATGGTGGATGTAACAGTAGCAAAAAATCAACAACGGTGGATGTCAGTTCATTGGACCAAGGCTAGTGTCATGGCAGTGCAAGAAACAAACCAATGTTTCTGTATACACAGCTGAGGCTGAGTACATAGCTGCTTCAGCTGGTTGCTCTCAAGTTCTTTGGTTGCAAAACCAATTGCTTGACTATGGTTACAACTTCCTTCAAACCTCAATTTATATAGACAATTCTACTGCTATGTTTATCACTGCTAATCCTATGCAACATAGTAAAACAAAACATATTGAGATAAGATATCATTTTCTGAGAGATTGCTCAGAAAAGGGTTTTATTAAGTTAGTCAAAGTGGATACAACAAATCAGCTTGCTGATTTATTCACTAAAGCCTTTGACTTAGTCAGATTTAACTTTCTGGTTGAGTCTCTAGGCATGATTAACTTAGATTAATCAAATTAAACAAACAAAATATTGTGTGTAATGATACTTAAGCATGACATATGCATGGGAAATGATAGTACACTATAGCTTTGCTTATTCCTGAATTCATAAATAATAATAAATCTTAGCAAGTTTCTTGATATGTTAGTAGATTCATCTTGAATAGAAACTGAACTGAGTGCATGCCAAACATAATGCTAAAGTGATTGTTTGTGAGACACTTCATTTGAGAATACAAGGTGAGTCTTTTTCTGATATGACCAATCACTCATCTAAACACACTATATACCAACACTTTATAATAGCTATCTTTGAAAATCATACTCCCTCTGTTTTGTATAAACAAAGACCTGGGTGTATGATCACCATACTGAAGTTCAGTTACAAACGGTAAAAAGATCATGATCCTCATCATCCCTCTGTTTTGTGTAAACAAAGACCTGGGTTAAAGGCACCTCTGTTTTACGTGAGTAAAGACCTGGTGATCTGATGATGATCATATCTTAGCTCTCAAAAGAATCCTATGTGATCAATTGTATATTATCGAGCTTTTACATCATTGCATTAATGAGATGCCAAATGCATCTCAAGATAGATCTTATAACTTAAAGTACATAGTTCTTAAGTGTGAAAAAGTGATGATTTGACTTGCACAAGGAGGACAAAATCTTTGTGAATTGAATGTGAAGCCCATAACAGTTATTTCCAAATCAATATGAAAACATGATAATCAGCCTGCCTAGTTGATACATGAGCTCTTGTATGGATTCAAGTGGACAACATACTTGCAATCAGAACTTTGTTTAGGTATCATTTCAATAAAATAACTCATCAAGAAGAGGCTTAGTATTATAGTATGATCCCATCATATGTGTATATATGTCTGATCATCATCATACAGTTAAAAATCATGTTATTCCTCTTAAAGAAATTTATGATAAATGCTTAATTTCACCATTAATCACAAATTTAAGGGGAGTAGAATACATGAAGTTAAGTTTTTCAATCTGCAGCATTGTCTATCTCATTATCAATTTGAAGGAGTTGGAATATGAGCATCATCCTAGCTTCTGGATACATGAAAATTTTATTAAAATCATTGTAAGCTTTCTTGTGCTAAATTTCCATGTATACAAAGTCAACAAGTTCCTAAAGCAATAAATGGTTCTAACCAATGGACTTGGACCATACAAACAACAATATTTTTCTGCATTGTGCTATCTTAAGCATCAGCAGAAGCTACAGTGCTATCTTAAGCATCAGCAGAAGCTACAGTGCTATATTAAGCATCAACAGAAGCTACAATGTGGAAAACTTAAAGTTTTATCCGTAGATTGGTAAACTACAGATGAACAAAGATCAACAAATGTAATTTAATTTTACAGTTTGGTAATTTGTGAAAATGTAAGTTACACTTCATCAGCAGATGTTGTTGATCCGTAGATGTTCTGTGGAAGAATACGTTGAGGGTCCCATTTAATTAATGAGATAAAATTAATGTGTCTGAGAGTATAAATGATTTGTCTGACTTCTCAAATTTATTATTTGCTTTTTTAGCTCACTTTTCAGACCTAGAAAAACTCACTCTCAACAAACTTTTCCCTCCTCCATAGCATTTAAAATTTTACCACATCAAAACATTAAACAAACATATATCTGTGTCTCTAATCTGATGTTATTAAGGTAAAACATGTCATAATGTTCAAGAATGAACTTCCTGATTCGTGTTTTATCTCACAACTGTTCGTATTCTCATATCAATAATGTGATTCTAACGAAATCTTCTTTTAATGATCAGATGGATAATCGGTTTGCGAGAGAACACAATGTGTGTGCCTTCTTAAACCCTGACGATCCTGTTTCAGAAGGGTGTCAAGAAATAATCAGATATTTGAGAAGATCAAGACTATCCTATGCCTTATCAGCAGAGCCTGTGATTTATCGATCACATATTACTGATTTCTGGAACTTTGCAAACGTAGAAGAAGATGGTGAAGTTATTGTTGTTGATGTTAAAAATCGAAGGTTGAGAATCAATGAACAAACAATAAGAAGGGTTCTTGAGTTGGGAGATGTTGAAGCAGGACACCCTGATGTGTTCGAAAATGAATACATAGAGAAAGTTTTTCTCATGATGGGGTATGATGGTGATTTTGAAAAGGGAGAAATCAAGAAAGGAAGACTTTGTAAGCCATACAGATTTCTCTGTCACATATATCTGAAGTGTATTTCGAACAGAAAATCTGGCCTTAATAGATTTTCAAGACATATCTCTTCTGGCATCATTGGTATTTTTGAGGGAAGAACCTACAATTACTAAGTACATCTTCAACTGCCTATGTGATCACATTAAAGTGCAGAAGGCTGATAAGATGTATATGTTTCCAAGGTTTCTTCAACTAATCATTAATGCGGATCTGCCTGGAACTTCTGTGGATGGTGATGTGTTTGTTCAAGCACACATTGGTTGATCTGTTCTGAACAAAATTTATGGAAAATATGAAGGAGGTGACATGGACATGTTTGCACATGTGGTGATGTTGCTGCAAATATTCCTCAAGAGCTTGTGTGGGATGTTCAACAAGAGGACTCTCCAGCCATTTGGTTCAAGACACTCATTCACCTGTTATATCACCCATACATCATCAACCTCAATCATCCCTACCAAATTCACCAGCAAACCAAAACACTAAACCAAACTCTCCCTTTCACCCTCTATCACAAAACAACCAAAACACAAAACCAATCTCTCCCATCCACCATCAATCACCAAATCAACAACAAACATCCCAACCACAATCACCAACCAGCCAAAACACAGAGCCAATCTCTCCAATCCACCCTCCATCACCAAATCAGCTTCAAATGCAACTTTATCAACAACCTCCAAATCCAGAAAATTCAGCCAGTGAGAGCATTTACACTGGGGAGACAGAGTTAGCCTCATAAGCAAGTATAGTTAAACTATTATTATCCAAAACTGAATCCCCTGTACTCTTAAATAAAACTGAACCAGTCTCTCCAGTCACTGATCATCATCAACAACAACAACCACATCAAGAACCAAAAGTTCAAGTTATTGAAATCAGTTCAAGCTCGGTAGGTAAAGCACATAAAGAAGTAACAGATGATGAAATTGCTTCTCAACACGAGGAAAAAGAAAAAGAGGCAGACTATGTTGATGTGATTGCATACAATGAAGATGGTCTAAGTGATAATGATATCCCTGTCAGCAAGAGTTATCTGGTTGCTGAGTACAACAAGCTAGTGCTGAAATCAAACAAAAGAAAGCAAAGAATACAGGAGCTAAAGGGAGTGATCAGAGAAAAGGATGAAGAGCTGATGAAACAAGAAGCTAGAATAAAAAGGCTAAGAGAATATGCTCAATGCAACAATGAAGTCATTGATGCTCTACTTGATAAGGAGTTTGAGCTTAAAGAGTCAGCAGAAACTGAAAAGAAAGAAAAAGAAAGGATGATGATGAAGCTTGAACAAGCAAATAACTCTATGTCTGGTCAATCAAATGTGATAAAAAGAAAAGAAGAAGAGATTGAGCAGCTCAAAATGAAGATCTGTGCATTAGAGTCAAATGCTGATGTTTTAACTGTTCAAACAAAACAATCTGTTGAGGCATCAAAAAAGCTAATTCAGTACTCAAGGAAGAGAAAGTATCTTGGTGTTGCAGAGAAGAAGATGACAACTGATAAAAGTTCTTCCAAGAAACAAAAGCTCACATCTCCTAAACAGACACCTTCAGTAGATTTATCTACTGTGAAGTCTATCTCTCACCAAGATGATAACAGTGATGAAGAGTGGAAAGAGTTGATCAAGGAAGACTCTCCAACAGATCAGGAAGTCTTAAAGGCTGATGATCTTCTGACTTCAAAAGACATATTAGAAGAGAGGCATGAATCAACCATGTTCATGACACTCATAAACCATGGTTTCCCTTATGACATGGTTGAGAGGCTAAACATGACTGAGATGAAGAATCTGTTGAAAGAATTTGAGCTTGCATGCTTTATGATTCCAAATTGTGACTATGAAGCTTTCAGCACCTTTCAATCCATCCAGAAGATAAAGAAGGAGTTGGAACATTGTGACACAGTTAAGCTGAGTAAATACAACATGACTTGCTGGTTACAAGGCCATAACTACAAACCACATGAGCTTAAGGGAAGGTCAGTAGGAGAACTTAGAAGGATGATGGAGCATGTGATGAAAGTTGAGCTGGATACTGGTGTAAAATTCAGAACTGAAGCTCCACATCCATCTTATGAGCAACAAAGCAAACTTCCTGCTAAACCTATAACAGTTGAATCTAAAGATCAGCACAAAGGGAAGGACAAATTGACCAGAGAGCCAAGAGAGGTAATACCAGGCAAAGTATGGCCACTTGGCACTACAGTGAGGGAGATAACTGAACAAAAATCCACTCTGATACAACTAATAGACCACCTCACAACTCCCAGTTCTGTGGAAGAGAACAGGATCATGGCCTGGAAATATGATCCAGACTGGGATGTGCTATTATTAAAAGAACATCTGGAAGAGTTGAATACTTCCATGATGTATTTTCAATGGTGAGTCTGCCAGAGAATGACATCAAAGATCTTCAAAGCCTGATCATCTGTAATTATCCAATTCACTCTAGAGGAAGAGACTTCTTAACTCTAGTGGGAAAGCTCAAGACCAAATTTAAAGATGATGTCCTCAGAGAAGCTAAAAGAAAAGATGCAGAGCATCAGAAGAGAATCAAAAGGCTTAACAGATACAAGTCCAATGCCTCAGAATCAATAGATGATGAATTCTTGAAGAGGGTTGGCTACAAAAGTAGAACTACAGCAGTAATCAAATGCATTGAAGGGACTCAATTCACATACCCTATAACTTAATGGGGTTATGTTGAGAAAAAAAAGGAGTTGGTCCTGCTAAGAAATGCTGAAAACAAGAAAGCTGACCGGATCAGGATCTTTGATCCTGTGGAAATCAAATTACTTCATCCCAACTACACCTTGTACCTTAATGACAAATTCTTTCCCAAGCTGGCTGATGAAAAAGCACAAAATGATTTGTTCCTGCATGTCCATGTGATACAAGTGATTGACAAATTACATGCCAAAGCCTACAAAAGAAGAAGATTCAATGTTGGACTACTGAAGGGAACAACTTTTGATGAATTCACAGAACTCAAAATTTCAGAGCAAGATGAGCTAGAAGTGGTGAATAACAACAATGTGTTAGACACACTCACTACGGAGGAAGATGTTCTAGGGATAAGCTTTGAGACTCTGAAGAAGTTCAGCAAGATGAAGATCAACTACAAGTATGATGATCAGAAGACAGTTGTGTCTTACTTCTACAACAAGATCATTGCCAGAGTCAAAGAGCTTTCTATTTTGAAGGATTGATTACAAGGATCTAAGCCTAAGGGGGAGTATTGTTAGATCTAGGACTTATAGGTCTAGATCAATTTGTATAGGCTTAGAACTTTAATCAGTTCTTGTAATAAATATTTGTAATTGTCATTTATTATGCATGCATTAATTATATATGCTAACCCATATACGTGTGTTATGGATAATTGCAGGTACAAACATTATTCTTGGTCAATTTGTGAAATTGACCAAGTGTAAGAAACATCTACGGATGAACATTTTGTTCTTCCGTAGATATGTTTCTTACAAGTAACATTACATCCAAAGATCTTCTGTGGATGAATAACCAGAACTGAAGAACAAGTTTGCTTCGGAAGTACAAGTATCTACGGAAGAACAAGATTCCTACGGAAGAACAAGATTCCTACGGAAGAACAAAACGTCTACGGAAGAACAAGACTTCTACGAAAAACAAATTCCTATGGAAGACACTATTCCTGCGGAGTCCAAACACTTGTATAATGCAAGTGTTACAAGTCAACAAGTCAACAAGGCAGTTATGTGAATCCCAAGAAATCCGATGATTCCTTAACTAACACAAATCAAATCCCAAGAGATCCGGTGTTTCCTATAACAGAAACATCATTGTCTATATATATGGATCCTATGTTTCGATTCAATGCGATTGTTTAGACGATTGATTAAACAGCAACAGCAATAGCAATACGACAATCACAGTCTCTCAATCAAACCCTAGCAACCGTCACATCATAACAAACTTTGATATCATTCATTCATTATTTTGTAATCATTAACATATTTTAATGAAATACATATTATTCATTAATTGTGTTTCTGTTAGTGTGTTCTTGAATATTTATTGATATTTAAAGTTATTACAAACAATTAAACCAAATTAACGTTGATTCCGCAAACGTTGACTTGCCATCAACCGACATGATAATTCCTGATTGCGATCCTTGGATTCACAGTTATAAAGTAACATGTTTCATCCCAAAGTGTGAAAAAATGAAAAAAGGGCTATAGAAATACTCACTTGATGTATAATTGTATAAATGAGGGCTAAAAGAATAATAAGCAACTCTCCAAAGTAGTCTCTCACAAGATACCTAAATATGTATATTACAAGTTTAAGTTTAATAATAAGATTAATGTTTTAACGCGAACTAGGGTTTCGATAGAAATTTGAGATGTTAATAATTAGATCCAACTAAAATGGTAAATTTGATTATGTTTTGAGTCAATAAAATATACTATTTAATCATTTTAATACAAAAATAAAAAAAACCATTTGTAACAAAGTCTAAGTATAGTTTAAATAAACTTTTAAAATAATCCTCATGTTAAACAATAATATATACTTGTTATTTGAATAAATAATGATTTAGTGAGTTACAACAATATTTAACGTCTATTTTATAAGGAAAATAATTTAAATAAATTATTTGAGCAAATAACTATTTAGTAAATTAAAATAATATTTTAAGTCTAACTTATAAGAAATAATCTAAATATATTATTTGAACAAATAGTGATTTAATAAATTAAACAATATTTAAAATCTACTTTATAAGAAACTAAACTAGTTATATCGTTTGTTTAAAATAAAAAATATTAAAATATTATAGGAAATAAATTTTCAGAATATTAGTTAGGTGGTTTTAAAAATATTTGAAGTTTTTAAATGGAATTTGTATATTTATTATAAATTTTCTGAAATTTATTTTGGGCTAAAACCCCTAAAAAAATTACATGATGGTGCCCGGGTTCGAACCCGGACCTCATGTTTGTGGGATGAATACCTTAACCAGTGAACCAGGGTCGCGGCCTTGGTATCACTTGGTTCTTAAATCTGAAATACCCACATAACAAAAATCCCCAATTCCCTTAGAACCCTAGTTCGATTGGACCAAAAATTGTAGCTCAATTCGATAGTTTTAACGGAAATAATCATGGGGCTTTGATTCCCCATGTAATTACGCGTGTAATGTAATATCTAATTACTCGGTTGATGACGAATCGAAGGTACTCAACATGAAGAACAGGTCGTGAACTTCTTGTGCCCAATCGATGATCAAACATTGATGATAATCTAACTAAACTTGGGGATAGTTTCAAGTGACGAACTAGACCAAAAGCCCCTTAACAATTTCGTGTTTTGATGTCCGTATGATGGAGTTCGAGTGAGTTGCAGGTAACAACGAAGTGAGTGGTTGAATCGGTTTCCTCGTGTGTTTTCAGGTGAGATTGAGGGTTCTGAACGTTTAGGATTACCAAAATGATTGTTTATGTGAGTTTAATTAGATTTTTATTAGATTTTAATGCTCGAACGACTATAGAGTAAAAGCTTCGGTTATCCCCTCGATTGGACTTTTGTAACCGGCATTTGAATGAGTTTAATTGATGTAAACAGGTTCGAAACATGTGCTAGGAAGATTTGGGACCGGTTTTGGATCAAGAAAATATCAAAATTTGATGGTTTTGGGTGGCCGGAGGATCGCCGGCGATTGGCCGGATCTTGGCCGGATTTGCGGGTTAGGGGGGAAACTCCAATTTGGTTTTTAATAAATTGCACAAATGGTCCCTGTAGTTTTAAAGTTGTTATTTTATATGTAAATATTTCTTTTAAGGTTGCCAAAATGACAAAACAAACCCCTAACCTTTTTAGTTTGAGTTTTAATATTTTTAAGTTTAGTAATTCTTTCCAAATTATTATTATTATTCTTTATTATTATTATTATTACTACTTATCTTTTCTTGTTAATATTATTATTAATAAAATCATTATTAAGATTGTTATTTAATTATTATGTAATAATTTACATTGTCAATTTTTAAGTTAAAACAAATTAAAGCAATAAGCATAAGTAACACATAAGTTTCGTATATGGCAACAATGGCCCTTACAAGATTAAGCAAAGTTAACTTTTAATTAACCAAAATTACATGATGTTACAAGAAAGACTCAGGTGAATCATCAAATAGTGAACTACTATATGTTGGCAAGACTCGGGGTAATAACAGGAATTGTGGGATTCAAGGAAGAATTTCATCTAAATCTAGGAAGAATGTGAAGTGTTGGAGCTGTAATGAGGTGGGACATGTTAAGAGTTAGTGTCCAAATAAGAAAGAATTGAACACTATTATTGGGATGTTTCTGATGATGATACATTAATACTCAGTATGGAAAACAATATGGACTCTTGGGTCATGGATTCAGGAGCTTCGGTTCACGTTATGGACAACGGTGAAACGATGGTGAATCCGAAACATGGTGATTTTGGAAAGGTACGATTAGCTAATGTCCAGGTACTTGAGATAACGGGCATGGGAGATATTGATCTAGTTACTTCATTGGGTACTAGATGGAACCTAAAGAATGTCAAGGTGATTCCAGGGTTGAAGAAGAAACTGATTGTAGTTGGTCAGCTAGATGAACAAGGACTGGAAGTGAGTTTGGTGGTGGTAAATAGAGGGTGATCAATGGTAATCTGGTTATTTCTCGTGGTATAAAGTGTGGGTCATTGTATATGGTTGAGATACCTGCTGAGGGATGTATGACCGTCCCGATTAAGCACGATAAAATTCGGGTCGCTAAATCTGGTGCTAAGAGAGTTCATTTTGCAAACGTGAAGTCTGGAGAAGGGATATTAGGTGAACGAATTCGAAAGTCTAAACCATTTAGGGGATTCAGTGTTAGTGGGAACACGCGACGTGTTTTCGGTATAATTTCAAAGAATCATTGGGTTTTAAAGACTACGACTGAAATATTCTCTTCTTGTGATTGTTTGCTGAATTTGGAGAGTGATGGTGATCTTTGGTGTATTTTTGAATCTAGTGGAATGTCCAAACTAGTTAAGATGGAGGATGAGTCGTTGGCGGGACTAGCCACGACTGACTTGGAGCTCGAGGGAGCTTGAGCTTCAACTGGACATTCTGGTACTTGATGATGAGGGTCGCTGCAATAGAAGATATGCTGAAGTCTTAGCTTGTTCTTTAGGAACTGGAGGCTTGAACGGCTTATTTAAAGATTACTAAAGTTGATGGACGAATGAGTTGCTTTGTATTTGAATGGCATGTTAGAATTTATCGCAAAGCCTTCAGTGGGAGATTGTTAGGTTTGTGAAGGCTTTGGGCTTGGGCCCATGTTTAATTTTCTAGTTTATTAAGTTGTTAACCCTAATTATATTTGTAATCTTTGTATTGAGCAAATAAAGAAAACCTTAGCTGCAGCCCGTGAACGTAGGTCACACCGACCGAACCACGTTAAATCCTTGTGTCGTTTATTTTCTGTCTGTGTAATATTCGTTTGTGCTCGTGTGTTGGTTCTGTTGCGTCGCTTGATTCCTAAAAATTATATTGTGCTAATACAATAACTTATAGAGGGCTTATCTTATGGTTTTATAGGTAATGTGTTACATGCTTGTATCAGCCATTTTAAAATAAATATTTGAACGAAACACGTTCCAGTTATTGAATTATTAATTTTTATGTTTATGTCTTTTTATTTATTTTTTACAGCCTTTTGTCTATTCTACTATCTAACATTTGTAAATAATTTAAAAAACTTAACTTCTATACAGAAACAAAAGACCTCTAGTATAAAAATTCTTCAAAGCACGATTCTTTTTGATACTTTATTATATATGCATGCATTTTTTGACGTGGAATCACATATTTTATATGATAGTAAGTTTTTAGAGTGCTTGTTATGATTTGATTCCAGATTCGAGTATTAACTGTTTAATTACTTGATAGATTTGATATTCTTTCCTTCCAATATGCTTAAATTTGTATAAACTATTAACCCATCTGTTCAAAGTTAATACTCTTGCAAATTCAAATCCATGTCTAGAAAACGAAGTTTAAATGAATGAAACGTGACCAGTAGTAGTTTACTTCTACATAAAGCAATCCATATTTAAAATATGAAATGGTGATTGATTGACCGGATGTGAACTCACAATTATTATATAGAAAACAAACTCATACCACTAGAACATAAGTTCATAAGTAGTTTAGTAGATTATTAAGCGTTGACGTGGTGGTGGAATATAATGTACGCAACGTGAAGACGTTAAGAACATAAGAATGAAGGTTTCAAAATACAACAGAAGCACATAAGACCCGAATCTAAAGGTACAAGCGGGGTTGAGGAAAAGATAAAGCAATATATACGAGAGACTTGTAAATCACAAAAGGCGGATGTAACAAGAGTTAAGGAATTCTTCTTGATTTAAATCATTCATTCTCAATGGAGATAGAGAAAGACATGTCGAAAACACACACAAACTAACATATCATCGAGACACAACAAATAGATTAACATATCATCGAGACAAAACAAATAGAATGGAAAGAAATGGGAAAAGGGGTTTTTGGGCATTTATTAAGTATATGAAAAATAAAAATAAAATGTACTATACATATTTGGCTGAAAAGGAGTTTTTATTAAAGAAAAGGGTATCTTTTGATCTTTTGGGACAAGTAACCATGCAACATTATGAGGCCATGGATGATAGCTTAACTTTGCTTTTCGAAGAAAGCATCTTTCTAGTTTTAAATATATAATTTTTGCTTTTATTTATTCTAAATATTTTATCCACTATTTTAAATTATAAGTATTTTTTAGATCTTTAATAATATTGTGTGAATCTATCAAACCAAAATCTTTCTAGACCTAACATTAGGGGCACTAAATCTCGAGTTTTTTTTCCAAAATTGTGTTAGTGGAAAAATTATTTACCAAAATGGGTGTTTTGAAAAATATTTACTAAAAAGGGTGTTTTTTAAAAACTTTTCCTTTTTCACTCCTAATTCTATTGGAAAAAGAGTTTTTAAACAAAAATGTGCTTTAGAAAACATAACGTAAAAAGGCTGTAATTTTTGTTATCTAGCAGTAACATTTAAAATCTTTTTTTTATATTTTGTCTTCTATCTTTTAATTTAGTCTTTTAAAAAAAATCTCTAATTACTTTCTTTAGTTTTTAACTTCACTTTTAAAAATATATTGCGAACTTAGATAAAAAATATAAAATTCAATCTAATAAATTGAAATTCCAAAAATAAATAAATTAATAAATAAGTTCCGTACTAAAAGTTTTTTAAACTCAAGTAACAAAATTAAAACTAAGACGTTATAACAAATACCATTTATACCGCATCTCTTAACAAAATGGATGAATATCTTGAACTAAATTAGAGCTTTTTATTTAAAGATTTCTTTATAGAAAAAGAATAGAAAAACTAAATTTAAAGTCTATCATCAAATGCGTAGAATAAAAAAGACATCAAAACTTTTGTAGTGATAAATTAATTAGGAAAGAAGTTTTATCACATTTTACTTTTGTTGATGAACATTTTTTAAATAGAATTTTTTTTCCAATACAATTAGGGGTGAGAGAAAAAAAAAAGTATTTATAAAAACACTCATTTTAGTATATATTTTAGAATCACCCATTTTGATAAATACTTTTTTCACCAACACTCTTTTGGTAAAAAATACTCGTAAATCTCACTAACTAACGAACTTTGAAACACAATACTGGCATTTAAATAACAAAAGCATGTTAAAAACGCACAAACTGGTGTGACAGTAATGTTCTTCTTGACCAGTAAAGTATGTATTTGGTAAAGTTTCTTTAATATAAAGGAAACAAAATATGGGTTTTAGAGCCATGATTGCCATTTCAACCAATAATAATGGAGTGTTTTCGGGGCTTAGGTTAATGTTTTATGATTCAAATATATAAACATGTTTTATTTAGAGGTATAAGTTTTAGGAGGGGTTATAACACCCAAATGTTTTATTTAAGATAAAACATGCTAAATTAAAATAAAAATGTATTATAAATTACATAAAATATTATATATAAAAAATTATTAAATAAACCAAATTGCATAAGAAACAGAAAATTTAGCATATAATATAATTGGCATGGATGGGTTCTAAAAAAATTTATGTTGAAAGGTAGATTAAAATAAAAGTGTCACGAAGGTATATTCACAATTTCAAAAAGCATTAAATTTATAGGAGAACAAAGTATATTAAATTTTATTAAAAATATAATATCAAAAAAGAAAAAGTAGAAAACCTATTCCATTTATTTTTAATCGTTTCCTTAATTTTAGTATTGGTGTAATTAAACTAATATGTTGTGTTAAGTTGTATCCACAAAAATGCATGTCTGTTTAGTTTTTCATTGAAATGTATGTATTTTTTTAATAAATACATCATACGCTATATAGAAAGATGTTAGTGAGATATTTAATGTCAGGGACAAGATGATAGATTAGATTTTGTTGAATGGAAAAAAATATATCATCTATGAATGCACTGCGTGTGTCGAGGAAGAAGTATCAAGGAAAAGCAAGGAAAGTGGGGGTGGAAGATCGAGGGTGGCATGAAGCGGAAAGGGGTGGAGGAAGTAGGTGGCAAAAGGATAAGGGAGGAAGAAGTGGAGGAAGAGGGTGGTAAGAGGAAGGAGAAAGAGGGTGGTAAGAGATGTAACGGAAACATAGAGATTTTTTCGTTGCATCTAGATGTGGAGTGGGAAATGACTAGCCGTAGCAAAGTAATGAAGGAAGTAGATGATATTTACATTGAATATGTAATATGAGGATCTATAATAAATAAGGTGTAACATTTTTTTTAATCTAATGAACTTGTTTTGTGAATAAAAAAGACAATGTGGGTATAGTGAAATAGACCTTTTGTTAATAGGACGGTTAGGGGGTCTATGCTTCACTATGGTGTAGATAGTTAACATTTATTAGCATGATCCTTTTTATAGATTTAAGACCGAAACAATTACATTAGAGTATTATTTAGTTTTATTTTCTTATTATAGATTTATGACCATATAGGGTTTTAAATCCGTTAAATATGTATCTAAGGGTAATAGAGAACGTATATACATTTATATAGTGATGTGTCTAACCCATTACAACATATGTATAATTTTCATGCTTTAATCGTTGTAACTATGTGTTTTGGTGCATATGCATATAAAACGTGTCTAACTCGTTACAATAAGATATCCACTTACAAAATAATTGTTGTTGTAAGTTGTTTGATACATATGTATATAACGGTTGGTCTAACTATACGTCTATACATGATGCGTCTACTGAACATGTTTAATTCATTGGTCTAATATGTTTTGATGAACATGTAAAAATAACGTGTCTAACTCACTACAATCATGTGTTAGCTTTCATGTTTGATTCGTTGTTGTAATGTCATTTGATGCACATACACATGCACATAATGGTGTGTTTAACTCATTATTTGATTGCCATGTTTGATCCATTGTTGTATTGTGTTTTGATGCACATGTATATAACGTTGCGACTAACTTATCCTAACCATGTATCTACTTTTCATGTTTTATTTTTTAATGTACTGTGTTTAGACACATGTACAAAATGGTGTTTCTAACTCAATAAAATAATGTGTTCACTTTTAATGTTTAATAAATTGTTAAAAGTTAGTTGTAATGTGGTTTGATGCACATGTACAATAATGTGTACACTTTTGATTTAATTAACTTCTTATAATTATGTATTATGCATCTAAGTGGACTAATTATAGTGACACGTCTAACTTTTGAATAGTAGTTAGAAAAGTTGCATGATATGGTATATGATGTGGGAACTCACTCACTGAATTTACAAGTGTTAATCGCGAGTATTTCATGTATCCTATATGACTATATCTACATTATGTAACATAAAAGATTGAAAAAAGATATACACCTAAGTTTACAAAACAGACCAGCAGTGACTTCAATCCAAAATAGTGTCACAAGATTAGAATATTGAAACTTTTCGGAAACTGCATGTAACCTCCGATCCACGTATTCAACACCCAATGCCACGTCACACTAAACTCATTCTACTTAAGGCCTTCATCACTTACATCCTTATTCAACAAAACAAATACGAAAATGAGAGTGAAGTCATTTTCACTTTGTCTCGTATTCTCCGCATACTTTATCCTTTTACCTCTCTTCCACCATCCAACTGCAACTACTGCTTTACGTGGCGGTCGCGGGGGTACGACAGCAGTGCGTGACGGATTTACGGCGAGGAAAGATGAGAGGAGGCGTGTAGTGTGGTCGGAGTTCGGTGAAATCACAGCGGTCGAAATTAGTGATGGAATGATCAATGAATGTTACCAAGTACATTTCATTGCCATGGACCCTAACTCTATATTCCTTCCTGCTTATCTTTATTCTCAAGTGGTTTTCTTTGTCAAATCAGGTATCTTCGCCATATTCAAGATATTGTGGTTATATGTTCGGGAAGATGAACTTTTTGAATATATGTGTGTTTTTAATTAGTTAAGTTAGACATAGTTATCCTTGATTTTATCATTACTACCATATAATTATTATGTCACGTCAAATTTTAAATATCACTTAGTATCCTATATAGTACACGGCGTTGATATACTTGATGAAAAGGCCCACGTTGGTAATCAGTTGATGAAACTTCAGGTCATTACTAGGTCACATCAAATTTTAAATATCACTTAGCTATACTATAAAAGACACGATTATTGCGTCCAAATACATTGGTGAAAATTTTTTTGGTGAAACTTCGTTGGTGATCTGTCAATGAAATATAGTCATGGGTAATATTCTTTCGAGCAGATAATATAAATTTCTTTAATATTTTTTTGGGATTTTAATGGGCTACGTGGTAGAAATCTTATTTAGGGGCATAACTATTCATATGTATTTAATTTAGCCTACTTATATTGTAATATTACATAAGCAATATAATGTTACATATGTTAGGGAAGAATATGTTGGTGTCGCCTATGCTCTTTTTAGCATTATACCATCTACCAAGTGCATGTTATAATCACATCATTTGAATACTTAATTAGCATATAAACATTTGACAATTTTCAGCGTGCTACCTTAATTTGAACTAATAACTAGTTTTAACATTATCATCAGGCAAAGGAAGCCTGAGTTGGATGGACCTTGACAAAGATGACCATCAACTCCAGCAACTAGAGTTGGAAACAGGAGACATCCACACACTCCAACCCCAAACTGTTTTTTACTTACAAAACAACTTAGCGGCCGACGACGACCCTCAGGATCTTCAGATTTATGTCATTTCTTTCGATACAGGGACCGTACTAACTAGAGTATGTTTCATGTTTCCGCAAACATAAGCCTACTTATTTGGATCCTTAACAATAAACTTTTTGTTATCAGTATGAATGTTTTTTTTGTAAAGAAAACATAATAGTATCTACCACGATTTTGGTTTCTAGGTGTGCATTACCAAGGGATGCGGGTATAAATTCTATAAAAATCTCATAATGAATGTTTGAAATTTGCTTATAACATGACCAGTGAAATCACTTACCACTTGTTAGTTTTTTTTTTACAATTTAACGAACTCTATAGAAAGCAAACACTTTTAAAGCCTCCTAAAAACTATTATGTTTTCTTAGACCATCAAAAATCCAAAACTTTCATTCTATAACTGACATTATACATTCCCTACGTTGCAGAATCAACAATGTGGCCGAGTTTACGCAGGTGTTCATGATCTCATGTTGCGGTTTGATAACAAAATCCTTCAAGTAGCCTTTAATGTAAACTCTTAGATATCATCTCTCTTTCTCTCTGTATATATATATATATATCTTGATGTATTCTGCCAAACAACAAACTAATTCTAAAAAACACAACACTAAATTAATGCTTGAATATAATTTGAAAAGCAAATGATGTTGGACCAAAAGTCATGCAATAATTGTCTACTTTCAGGTGTCCGAGGAAGTGATAGAAGTATTAAGAGGAGAAGAAAGACAACCATTGATTGTACAAGAACATGAGCTCGAAACACATACTTCCATGTTGGAAGTTAGTTCTCGGGTTCTTAGAGCGTTTCTAAGAACCCGGAGCCATGACATCATCGCCTTCGAAAATAAAAAGAAAAAAGATAAACAGACAAAGAAAAAGGGTAAAAAGAAGAAAGACAAAAGAAAGGCGTACAATATCTTCAAGGCAGATCATGACTTTGAAAATCCCTACGGATGGAGTGTAACCGCGAACAATGAACAATTGGATCATGTGTTGCGCGACTCTGAATTTAGTGTGTTCATGGTGAATCTAACCGAGGTTAGTTGTTCAAAACTCGTTTCATGGTGCAAAATTTTAGTATATCATATGTTGGTTTAAGGTTTTGTTTTGATGATGCTTTTGTTGTTAAAAGGGGTCAATGATAGGACCTCATTGGAACCCAACAAGTGATGAACTCGCGATCGTGTTGCGCGGACAAGGGATGGTTCAAGTGGTTTGTCCCAGCATGGCGAGTGAAACGGGCTGCGAGAGCTTGAGGTTTCGGGTAGACGAAGGTGATGTGTTTGTGGTGCCAAGAGACCATCCAATGGCTCAAATGTCCTTCAGTAACAACTCTTTTGTTTTCATGGGATTCACTATGACATCAGAATACAACAACCCTACTCAGTATCTAGTAGGAGAGAATTCAGTTCTCCAAACATTGGATAAAACAGTGTTGGCTGAGTCGTTTGATGTTAGGAACATGACATTGATGGATGAAGTTTTGTTGGCTCAAAAAGAATCTATCTTTATGGAATGCAAGTGGTGTGCTGAGGATGAAGAGAGGTTGATGGAAGAAGAGGCGGAAAGGGGGTGGGAGGGCGGCGGAGGAGGGCGGCGAGGGGCGGATATCGAAGGGGAGATGGCTAGAGGGGAAGAACGTGAGAGGCGGAGGAGGTGGAGAAAGGCAGAGGAGGCAGCGGCGAGGGGTGGTGAAGGGTGGCAACTAGGGTCAAGAAATGAGGGAGAAGAGGTTGATGTGAATGTCTTAAATCTTGATGGATTTTAATGTGATGTGTTGGTTTTTGTTGAATCTACTCAACATGAGTGTATCATGAGTTGAACCAGAAGTTTAATTTTCAAAAGTCAAGTTGATCTTTTCATTCAGGATTTTGTTTCATTGTTTGTGCACTGGATGTGTAGATGATTCATACTGGTGTCTTTATGATTCAGTTTAAAACCGTAACACCACCCAAACCAATCATCCATTTGGTTTCAAAGTCGTACTCTTTAAACTTTTGACCAGTTAATTTAAAATTTTCAAACTACTTTAGACAGTTTGGTTTGCGGTTTATACCAAAAACAACTGTATAAAACAACACCATAGATGAAGTTCCATAAACTTGAATTTTTTTGTCGTATAATATATCTTTTGGTAAACTAGAGATCACTTTCCATCGCTAGTTGACTACATTATGTGTTGACATCTAACTAGATTCAAGAGTTCATAAAGCTCGCGAACTCATATTTCGACCCGTTGAATCAACCAAAAGGCAAGAGAACATGGCAAAGCTTAAAGAGGCATAAGTTGTTACGAAATGGATGGAAATGTCACGATTAGTATGATCATGTGCCAAACGATCATAGGTAGTTTAAGCCATTTGTCAGACCCAAGTTTCACCATTTGGACCCTAATTTCAAAGCAGACAGTTTTCCTAAACTTTTTTGCTTTTGATTTATATCTTCTTTATGTTAAAGCGTTTGATTCTTTGATTTAAGCAATTTACATGTTAATTTAGTTAAAATAAGGTTTGATGTAATATTTTAAGCATTGAATAATACATCTTAGTTTCCTTAAGAGATTTGCTTTTATTACCTTTTATTCGTCTTTATGTCATATTATTGACAGTTGATTTAAACGTACACATGGACTTCCTCTATCACATGTATAATTTGCATATGTTTAAAGAATTTTGGAGCAAATTGCCACATTACAAGTCAAGCTAATCATAACATCGATCCAACAAAGGAAAGTAGATGTCGTCTTAGAAAAGTTTGTGTCCAAAATGAGACGGATATGTGCCAAACTACTATAGGCGGTTTCGCTCAGTAGTTGGACCCGAATTCCATCAGGACCCAAATTCCATCAGGACCCAAATTCCATCATCTGGAGCTTAAGTTTCAAAATGATAGTTTTCCCAAATTTTACAGTTTTGGTTTATATCTTTTATATGTAAAAAAACGTTTGAAATTGTAATAATATGATCTAAGCAATTCACATGTTTATTTAGATAGGTAATGAGTAATTAAACCAAACTTATGATCTTGCTCCCTAACCTCTTTATGTAGTCTAGATTAACCCCTTCAATTATAAATATATTAAGATTAGAACTTTCATTCATCCCCTTAATCTTGATATTTATCTTCACTTATCAGCTTGGTTTGAAACCTCTCATCTCCTCAATCTCTTCTACAATACATATACATAGGTTTGGCTTTTCTAGTGTGTAGAGTATATATCCGTTGTTATTTGTATGTTTCAACGGGTGATGTAAGGATACAGAAATAAAACATTTACTTTTTTAAGAGTTGTCAGAAACTCATAAACGCATATCATTCAACTGATAAAACTTGAAATACAATGTAATGTAAAACTGGATACATGAAGAAGACGACTCAGACAAAATGAGAAAGAACATATCATAACTATAACGAAGAACATACATAATCACCTCTCAATCACCAACAAGATGATATGATACAATGAATCATGATCTAAACTCATAATAGACAGGATTTGTTGTTGTAATACAAATACTAACCAGAAAAGAAGAAAGAAAACTAGATGGAGAAGACAAAAGCTGCTCTGATTATAATAATCTACACGCTCAAGTCTTGAACAACTCTTGATGAAGATGAAAACTTGTGCGAGATCAAATAGAATAAGAGTTGAGCAAGTCCATGGGTTAAACCCTAAACATATGAAGATGACACGTCTGATGTGTAAATTTCATCTTCCTTTTTATAAGTTGTATTCTAACCGGCAGTCACAAATTCAATACTTCAAAAGAATAAAGAATGATAAAATTAACTAAGACCATAACTCACTCTTTAAAATCTACAAGCCCAACTCCAACTATTTTTAACATAGCAACCTCACAATAACATTTAAATAATATTCAAAATAAATAACAAAGAATCAGAAGGAAATAAAAACATAATATGTTTGCAATTGAATTGGACATTAATATTATATATTTCAAGACATTTACAATAACTTTCTTCTAAAATAACACACTATATATTGTATTGATAGGTACCACTCCTGTTGGTTAAGTCACAAGACAAAAAGAAGAGATGAGTTGCAACTAACCTACAACCTTGTGCGGCCAGAAGGAATGGACTGCAAGAAGCCTCGACTAACGGGAACAAATATCAAGTGGATAGTAACCATGTTGCTTTAACACAACCAAATTAGATGTAGGGTATAATTGAGATTCAAGTGATTAAGGCACAGCTAAGAATGAATGCCTTAGTTGCAACCGCACGAAACTAGCAATAACATGTCACGACTAAGTAAAGAAGTAGGACATGAGTAAGCTAATTCAAAGGTAGTCATCCCTGATTTTACGGTAGTAAGTAAGACACAAGCTCTACACTAGAAATATGCATAAAGTGATAGAAACTAAAAGAGAAATTTAATAGCAAAGTAAAAATCATATTTTTCATAATAAAATATTATCAAGATGCGAAGAAACAAAAAAAAATAATCAAATTTTGAGTTAACCAATGACACAACGTAGAACAATTATCAATAACAACATAAGCCAAATCCAACTAGTGGGACAATATCACAATAATCATTAATGTTTAACAAAAAACCATTTACACTAAAAAGGACAGGGTTGTTACCTAAACAAATCTAGACTAGACGCATAAAAGGAGACTACCAATAATAGAATTGTTTGTTTGGATCTCATTATTATATTAATTTTGTCATTCATTTTTCCGCCTAAATCACACATATTCATTTTTAAAAAGTCAGAATTAATTATTTCCCAATTATTTCTCTCGTATTTCAAACATTCAAGTTTTTATTCAAGTTTTTCTAAAATCGATATTTTTAAAAAAATATACTTTTAGTTAATTAAATACTAAATATATAGATTAAAGAAATACGCTTTTTGAAAAAGCTTGTATTTTAAGAAATATGATTTTTTAATAATAAAAAATATTTTGAAAGACTTCACTTTTGGTTTCGGAAGATATTGTACTTAGAATATTTTCTTGTATAGAGTATGAAATTCTAAATCAACTTCTACTTAGTACCAAATACATGCATGCAGGAAGCACTCAGATTGTTTTAGATGCATCAGTCTTTCTATAATCCTTACAATTACTATAACTAAAAAGAAAGGTCATTATAGTTTTTTACCGGTCTTTTTTTACAACTATTTTTAATCTTTACATTTTCAGTCACTCGTACTTTTTAAAGCTTTGTAAAATGTCACTTTAAACCCCTTAAGGTTTTAAAATTTTGAGTTTACCAATATGCAATATAAATTTAAGTCCGTTTACGTTTAGACATAATTATAAACGATTCGGGTCAATTATAAAATGTTTCCAAGCTTAAGTCTATACACTTTAAGACTGTTTATGTTTTAACATAAATTTGTTTAGAAATGAGTTGGTTAAATATAACACGCTTTCGTGCTTATTTTTATGTACGATTTGAGTTAGCCTACGTTTCAACATTGGTTTGGAAACGCGTTAGGTCAATATAATATCTTTTCATTTACCATACTTTTGGACGTAAATTTAGTTCGAAATGATCGTAGTGATTGTAAGCTTGTGTTCCGACATTTATTTTGTTCGGAAAAGTGTCGGGTCAATATTAAACGTTTTTGTTCAATGGTATAAATTCGATTTACTTTACGTATTAACGTAACGTTAGTTAAAAAAGAAGTCGGGTCGATTATAGTTTATTCTTTATCACATCACGTACAATACCGTGCTAACGCGCTCCGGGTAATAAACCTAGTTTAAACTTGTTCACTAATTATCTATGAGTTCTATAACATGTTAACTTTAGGGCTGAGATAGAAGTAGAGTGGCAAAGAGGGAAACTAGTTAAACTATAAAATGTTGAGAAAATAGAAAATAGTGATTCTTCACTTATATTGAACCCAAATATTTCTACCAAATTATTACTAATAATATAATAATTTAAACAGGTCCAAAATTCTACCAAATTATTACTAATAATATAATAATTTAAACAGGCCTAAAAAGAACTTAATAGTCTTTAAAATAAAGTTAAGATTAACGATACATCATACTTAAAATAGTGAGTTTAATTTAGAACTATAAAAAATTGAATGAAAATTGTCACATATAAGTGGATGAATAACACTCTCCTTAATATTTACTTTTAGCATTAAGAAAAAGTAGAGTCAAAGGATGTGGACTATTTGATGGTATTTGATGCGTGCGGATACTATATATATTTTGATATTTGTTTTTCATACAGATTCAGTTTTAACTGGTTATTACTAATACTAAATCACACACATAAAAGGATAGCGTACCTGTCGTGTGGTAATATAGTGTTAGTAAGAATCGAGTATCAATCCGTAGACACGCACAATCTTCATAATTGACTATCAGTTTTATGTTTTAGAAAATGACGAGTTAAACAAAATAACGATAAATAAAGATAGATTGAGATAGATTGAGACTTTTGGTAATTTTTTCAGTGAAGTAAGGTTTTATCCTAATTTAGATTACACTTACGTAACTATGATGAAGTAGTGGTGTGATTAAAGATATTGATTAGTGTAATTATATTAATGTTTATAAAGATGAGTTAACGTTATTTCTCATCTATCCGCTCCCACTACAAGAAAATTGATTTATTGCGACTAGATTTTTAGAGACGAAATTATTTCGTCTCTACAGATACACTTATAGCGACTAAATATAGTCGCGACAAGTTTTCCATTTTCTTGTTTTTTAGGATCTTTTCGAGACTAAGTTTAGTCGCTACAAGTTTTGACAAAGTGGAGGGAAAGGTTGGCGGTAGTGAAAAAATTATAGAAACGATGTTTAGTCTCGATAGATTAAAATTAATTTCTTTTCTCTTTTTATATAATAAATGTTCAGATAAATAAAAACAAAAAATATAAATAATTTTAATAAAAACGAATAGGGACTATATTTAGTCTCTATAGGTGAAAATTAATTTCTTTTCTCTTTTTATACAGCATATGTTCAAATAAATAAAAAATATAAAATAACATTTTTTTAATAAAACCCAATAGAGACAATTTTTAGTCTTTATAGATTAAGAATGAATTTTAATAATGTCAGTTCCTTTACCAAATTCCTCAAATCATTACCCCTTAAACCATCGATCCTTCAATCGACCCCCAAACCATCGCCGCATCACCGTCGGCGCCCCATCACCGCTCGCGCCCCATCACCGTCGGCCCCATCACCGCCCGAGCCCCATCACCGTCGGCTCCATCACCGTCGGTCTCACCGCTGGCGACCTCTTCAACCGCCATCCTTCTCACCAGCCGACACCCCCTCACCAAGCGACCCCATCATCGTCGGCACCACCTCACCGGGCGACCCCATCACCGTGGGCACCTCCATTATCGCCAACCACCCCACTACAGCTCTGTTCACCGCCGACCACCTGTTGAATCGGCTCCTCTTACGGTAGCCCCTTCACCGCCAAAGGTATCTGCCCCAAAAATACGATCTGTGGTTTTTTATTTTTGTCAGTTTAGTTTAGTGATTAGAATTTATAATAAACTATGTAGATTGAATTTGGTTGATTGAAAATGGTTTGAGAAGTTCGGTTCATGATATATGGTTAGAAAATTTAGTTTTGTCGGTTTAGTTTAGTGATTAGAATTTGTTTAGAAAAAGTAGTTGGATGGTTTGAATATATTAAAATGGGTTTGGGTCATTTTGACCTGTTTATGCTACAAGTTTGATGTATTAAGTTTATTAAAGTAGGTTTCGATCGTATTGACTTGTTTAAACTTCTAGTTAGATAGTTTAAGTATAATAGAGTGGGTTGGGTCGTTTTGACACATTTAAACTTTTAGTTGGATGTATTAAGTTTATTCAAGTAGGTTTCGATGTTTTAACCCGTTATAGTAAAAGTTTTATTTATTAAGTTTGTTGCATTTGGGTTTCGCTCTTTGAAAGTTAAGAATGTTATGGTTTAGTATAACATTTAATATGTTTACATATTATTGTTTAATGCAGGAAAAAAATTAGTACGAAATATAAGAAATTAGTGTCAAGCTCGGGTGGTGATGAGACATCGGTGGATGAGTTTTTGTGTCTTACAGAAGCTTTAGGTTCTCGATATTCACACATACGAGGCGTTGGTCGAATAGTGAGAAGTGTAACTCCGGACATGTTCCCTAATATAAATAGCGATGAAGAGAATCAACAAGCGAGAGAACGTTGTGAAAGACAAGATCTTGCTATAGCGGAATTGCGACAACAAAATGCGCTTTTACAAGAACAAATAAATCAAATACTACTATTAACCAAAACGTAACTCCCAGACTCATCCTCTCAACCTAATGAAGATGATGAAGATGATAATGATGATGTTTGACAATTTATGGAATTTTGTATTTAGTTAGTTTTGAATGCAGTTTGTTTAACAATTTATGAAATTTCTATGTTTAATTAAATTAGTTTTGAATGCAGTTTGTTTGACAATTTATGAAATTTTGTATTTCTGAATTTTGTATATTTATTTATTTTTATAATTTGGAAAATTAAAAAATTAAAAAATTAAAAAATTAAAAAAGCTATTGAGATGAAATTTTGTCGCCATAGGTCTCCCCTATAGACACCATATTTAGTCGCAACGGTTAATATTTCTCATAATTAAAGTTTATTTTTATTTTACGAAATATATTTAAGGACAACACTGTTGCGACTAAAGTTCGTCGTTAAAAGTTCCTTTATTGCGACGAAACTTATTGCGACGAAAATATTGACCTGATACGATGGAGAAATGGCGATTTCGTCGCAATAGATTATCAAGACGACATTTAGTCGCTAAAAGTGAAAATCAATTAGTTGTAAAAAGACATATTTCTTGTAGTGTCCGTGGTGACTAGGATCACGTCAAATTGAGTTTTAATGCTTAGATCAAAGCCCTAGTAATGTACGTAAATCTTTTTGACCTTTTTAATATACGATTTCTGAAAACATAACTTAATATAAAAAAGAGATTTCATCAGATTCATTTCTAACATACCATTAATTTTAAAAAAACCATAACAATTACTATAGATTTCTTAGACTAATAAAAGGAAATCCGCAAATGATCAGAAAGTTAAGGTGATATGATTTCTAATAACCATTTCTAACTCATTATCCATGGATTTATTATGAAGATCAGTTTCGCAAATAAAAGTTGATCATACGTTTTTCAACAGTGTATGACAATCACAATTACAAATCATAAAGTTATAATTTCTCGTTCAAATGTAGATGCTACCCGTCAAAAGTTTTTCTAAGATCGCCATAACATTAACATAATATAAATCACACTATTAGTTCGTCATAAATTACATGAGTTTTCACTAAATTAGGATAACAAATGAGGTTTAGCTCATAATGAGCTTGAACATAACAACAAATATAAAAGATAGTAATGAAATCATCGCTAAATTAGAACAATCAAACCGATGATCCGCTATGGATGATGTTAAACGATCCCAAACTTTTTTTTATGTTGAATGAACCTTCAAAACCTATTAAGGACCTCCAAATGTTGGGTTTCCGAGAGGGAACACCAGCACTTCACCTCCCAAAAGCTATTCTTTAAGTTATAAATGAAGTCCCATTTATAGGATTTCTAAAGTGTTTAAGCATGGCCCCATGCCAAGAAAACACGGCCTCGTGTTAGTACAATGTACGTAAAAGTTGGTCGGCTCATACGCTCAGATCTTGTCGGGCATGACCCCGTGTTCAATGGGACACGACCTCGTGTTTGTGGTGGGGCACGACCTCGTGCCTCGGGTCGGGAAACAGTACTTTTTGTTCTGTCGAATTGACAAACACGGGGGTGTGTTGATTTAAGCATGGGGGTGTTTCAAGCTGGGTATGGGGGCGTGTCTCATGAAGCACGACCCCATGCTTGAATTCCAAAGCTTGATTTTCTTTATTTTCTTTTTATTTAAGCTCATTTTGTTTATCTTGGTCTTTTCGAAACCTGAAAACACAATATGAACGATTTAAATATCAAATCATTATTTTCAGTAATAGTTTATAGAATAATTAATGTGCAATGATATGTTTATATTTATAATTGAAGCATATCAGTATTCTAACCCTCTAACCCTCCAAAGTTATATTTACCCTACACAACCTGTTTTACTTTGTATAATAACTTTAACATTCAACAACTAGCACTAAATATGTACGAGTTTATAAAATAAAATAATAAGAGACTTGGAGATTGCACATCAAAATAAAACCATACCACCCACCCGCTTAAAGTTAAAAGCACCAAATGGATAAAGCAACAGCAAAATGACATAAAGTTAAAACTCTAAATTGAGTCTTACTACTTAAAGATGAAAAGCCGCTTTGAGAAAATGAAAGACCATCATCATCATCATGCATCTAGACACGTTCACCACGTACCCCTATTATAACTCATGTCACTTTAAATTCAACAAGTGCTACTATTAAAAATTAGAGGCCAAATTCATTGGTTTTCACTCTTTTGACTTCAAATTTGTCCACAAATCGTGATGTTTATCAAAAGATGATAAGGGCATATGGTATGGTCGGTGACGATAAGGAATAATGATTTTTACGTAGGTGTCATCTCATTCATATCACTTACTCACATTTTAATTATTTAAAAATCAGATGTTAATCCTTTATTTGTGTTATAAACGTGTTAACTATTCAAATTCAATAATAATTACTTTTTTTTAAATAACCTTATTACACATATACATAGATATATTCATTTATATATATGTGTATATTCATAAGTATAAAAAAGTTTACACTAGTGCAAGTTATATTTACATCTCATAGATATTTGCGAGATGTTGCGGAGATGTAAGTGTAACTTACACTAGTTTAAATTTTTTTACGCGTATAAATTACACATATATATAAAAGACATATTTTTATATATGTATAATGAGTTTATTCCAAAAGAAACTAATGAATTTTATTGATCTTAAAAAAATAGCATTTTTATCGTATAATAGAGGGTTAAAATTTTATCTATACCCTATTAAAATAACAAATAAAAGTAATATAAAAACTTTCATTACTTAATAAAACATTTTGATACATAATAAAACCAATTAAAATAATCTGAACAAATTTAGTCATGCACTTCTCGATTTCGTATCTCGTGATGGTTTGCTCTTTTTTGTTGTTCATCTGGTCAACAAATGTAGGCTCTACATTAGCTTAGTTGTATTAAAAAATTGTTTACCTCTTGTCGTTTAAAATCAAACTAGAATATAGCCCCACGTTGCGACGGGAACGTAAAACTATATCAAATCACCAATGTCGCATCACTACTGGCAACCATCAATACTAAAGTTGTGGTGTGTTAATACGGAAAAATTAGACCGAAACGTAAAAAATAAAAAAGTTTAACTAAGTCCATCTAGGACCGCGTATTGCGATAAACCTATCAAGTTGGTAGAAATAGACGTAAAAACGTTGAACCAAACACGCACGTTGCGTCGTGTTAAGTCACAAAATTTAGAATATAACATATATTGAAACGTAAAAATATTAAACCATATATGCATGTTGTGTCGTGTGAACTTGTAAAATTCAGAACGAAACGTAAAACAAAAATTTACAAAAGATAAAAATTCGGGCTAAAGTTGAAAAATAAAAAGGTTGTAAGATAAAATTGCAAAAGATGGAAATATTATGTTAAAAATGAAATTTTATATTTTTGTAAATCCCTTTAAGCATAGAAAGGATACAAAAGATTATTTTGGTTGAAATATTATTGTCAAACATCTTATGCATAAAAAAATAAAAAGTTACTATATTATTGTCAAATTAAAAGAGACAAAATGTAAATTGTCAAAGGCTTAAAATGAAAATTTAAAGATAAATTTACATGGAATGAAGTATATGGCACTTTGTACAATGCAGCATTGACTTCTGCAACATTTAGTCGTAAGTTGTAACATATGCATCAAGTGTTTTTACTTTTTCTGGATTTTGAATGACATGCCAATGTTGCTTCAGATGACCAATACTTGTATATCATCTTTTTGTAAATGATTTCACTATCGTATGCCATCAACAAGATAACACCCACCCTTATACATTGATCCTTTGAGTTGATGACATAGCTTCTAGTATTGTGGAAGGATGTGCATGGTCACCACATATATATTGACGTTGCTACGTATCAGGGCGATTTCACCACTCTCATTGTCTGTAATTAATGCAATTAAATATTTAACGAAAGTGGTGTCTAAGTTCATATGCCTCATAATGCTTAATGTTGTCTGTTTTTGTAAAGATTTCATGCCATATACATTATATATAGCTTACAAAATGTATATATACATAACCTAATAGTTCAATCGAACGTCTTGAAGTATTCAGCAAATGAATATCTAGCAGTTTCGTATCCCATCTGGCAGATGATGACAAATGCACTTTTCTAAGGAGGTAAAGTCAATTTTACTTCTTTCATCAACATTTGTTGAAATTATGATTTACTCTCTGCATATCTTCAACTATTCTCATAAACAGTGTTAAGCCTATTAAAAAACGGCGTTTAATACATCTTCAGGCTAGGTTATTTCTATAGAAAAAATAATCATTTACTACTCTACTAGCATCTTATTAGTAGCTTAATGATTTAAATTGAGTGTAACTTTTTGGGTTCTTGAACGTGAGGAAGGCTCATGGTGTTGTACCAATCCTTGGGTCGCGGTTACAACCATTTCGAAGATTCTATATCATTAGTAGTGGTGGATGATGATGACGAAAACACTTTTATAAATGCAAAAAGTATGAAGGTTAAAAGTGTGTTTTGTTGTGTAAAATGAAGATTATATTATGTATTTATATCAGTTTGGATTGAACAAAATATTGATTAGAAAAGTCTTTTAAAATTATTTGATCATTCAACGGTGTCCCCGACGATCGAACGTTGGTCAAGTGTCTCACGTGTGATGCCTTTAGGTCCCACTCACGCTTGGAGGGGATTGGTGTTCCCATGAGCGTGAGCCACAGAGACCCACTCATGCCCCCTCATGTACCACACCACATCCTCTAAGCTTGTATGTTGAAAAAGTTACGTATAAAGATCATATTAATTATGAATGCATATAATTTATTCTTGTAAGATCATTCGCTTTTATTAAATAGTTTGTTGGTTTTATACCGAAATGATTATCCAATTTTTTACCTAGGATATATCATATATGTGATTATCCAATTTTTTTCCTAGGATATATCATATATGTGTCTTAACTAGTTATAATTATGATAATTGTATTAATTATTTGGTTTAATGACAAATTTCAAACTAATAAACTCATTTATGTGATTGTTATTGAAATAGCTCTAACACTTGTACTAAATGACTAAAATAATGAAGTTAAAGATCACATGTGATATTTCGTAAATTTAATTTAATGGGATGTATGGACTTCGGAGCAAACAGTAGGGCGGGTTAAAACGTATTCAAGTCAAACTAGGATTTAAATGAGCCACTTCAAAATTTTGAAGGATTAATTGGTTAACCAACCATCACAAAGGAATCCTAGCAAAATGAGTTCGGGTGAAGCAGAATATGTAAGAATAAAAGCACTAAAATGGCTTCACTTGTTAGATCTGATTTTACGACGGAGGCAAGTCGCATGAAATAACTGTAGTGGCAGAGACAATAGAGGTGGCACTGATAGTGATGGTCACAATGACGATTGCAAGAGTGGTGACGTACTTATATTTGAAAGTCGTATAAAAAGTATAAAACTATCAAAATATAAAAGCTAGTCTACTTATCAAGTCGCTCAACTCGTTTTAAATCATTAGAAACTCGAATCTAAGTTAATATTAGTCTGACCATCTATAGTTATATATGAAAAAAATCCAATTACTTTAATTCTACTTATAATATACCAAACCGATGATAGACAAATACACAACAAATATTCTTATTTTTGTGTTTCTTAAAACAAGACAAGATAAAACTTTTTGACGATAATGATAATACGACAATGTATAGTATTTAATAAACAACCAAATCACATTGACTAATTCCTAACTAACACTAAATTGATTTGACTTACCCGAATAATTCATCAACTATAGCCCACTAATTTGAATTTCATTTGGTAATAAGGTGTTAGTTAAGCGTCATCAAGATACGTGATGCTTTAAAACATATCAAAATTTAGGTTCTCTATCTGTTAAAATGTAATTAAATCATGTTAATCAATGATTTGTCTATATTTTAACAAAATGTTAAATGTTTTTTTTTTTGCATTTTCAAGTAATACGCCTCTTATAATATCAATATATGTGGTGTGTGTTAATATTGTGTGCATGTGTTCCTTTGTTCTTTGAGATATGTTTAGTTCGAAAATACTTTCACAAGGAATTAATTTTTTAAAAACAAATATGTTTTTAAATAGAAAACTTAAATAAAAGACATCTGTCACGCTATTAGCAACATCAATCAATATATGTAGCAACATCAATCACATATAAATTTAAAAGTTGTGTTATATGTGTGTGTCATTTTATTTTCTCCTTTGGACTATTCAATACGCAAATAATAAGCTCATGATTATATGGCTAAATGTTTTTAGGTACAAACCCAAATTTTAGGTAACATCATAATTTCTCCATAAACAAAAATCAACATATTTGGGCAAAAACATTTCTTATAATACACCACGTGTAGGAACAATGTTGGACCATAAGCAAAAAGGCCAACACCAAAAGTATATCACCTTTTAAACCTACAAGACCTTATTCTAATCTAACCTAACCATAGTTAGAAAATAATAATACCTCAAGTAAAAACCTAACCATAGTTAGACCACCAAATGTTTCGGTTTATCTACAGTTCGGCCCCTTTCAAATTTCAATATTATTAAACGACGACTTTTTGCAAACCCTCGGTCATCGATCACTTTCTGTTCGAAGATCTTTCTATCAATTTTGTTGTTTGTTGTTGTCAATATTATCTCTTTCGGCTTTAATTTCGTATTCTAGCGATCTGTTTGTTGCTCTGAGATTCGATCAATATGGCTGAAATTTAGGGCGAATGTCTGAAACCCTTGTTTTTGTACTGTTTGGGACTGATTTCACTGTGAGGAGGATCACCGGAGCTTGATTGTGGTGGAGATTTTGTTAGCTTGTTGATTGATTTGAGTGTTGGATGCAAATGGAATCAATCGATGTGGTTTGATTGATTGGTGTAGATTGAGTTCGATTTAGCTAACCCTAGAAAAGGTAAAAGCTTTTGATGTACTTGATTTGGTTGGAGGTGTTCTTTTTTGTATACGGAAGTTGAAGCAAAACCCTAGGGCTGTTGAGTGATCATGACCACTGAGTTGGATAACTCGTCGGCGGTGAACGAGTCGACGGTTTCCGGTGAAGCGAGTTTTTCTTCTCCGGCGAATCAGACGGCGCCGCCGCCAGAAAAGCCGGTGAAACGGAAGCGTAATCTAGCCGGCATGCCAGGTAACATTTTGATTCGACTATGATCTGAATCTGTATGGTTATTGTGCTTGTTGCCTTTATTGGGAGTTCTATATTAGGTTAATTAGTAAATCTATGTGCTTAATCGTTAATTGATTTCATGCTGTTTGAAGCAATCATTGCATACCTTTTTGGATATAAGTATCAGAATAGATTATGAGTTAGGACTTGCTAAATTGAAATTTAGATAAAAATCACTTGATTTTTCTTGTTTTTGTTGTATAGATCCAGATGCAGAGGTGATTGCCCTATCTCCCAAGACTTTGATGGCTACAAATCGATTTGTGTGTGAGATTTGCAATAAGGGGTTTCAGAGAGACCAGAACTTGCAACTCCATAGAAGGGGACACAATTTGCCGTGGAAGCTTAAACAGAGGACAAGCAAAGAGATTAGGAAAAGAGTGTATGTATGTCCTGAGCCATCGTGTGTTCACCATGATCCAACACGGGCTTTGGGTGATCTCACTGGGATCAAAAAGCACTTCTGTAGGAAGCATGGTGAGAAGAAATGGAAATGTGATCAGTGCTCGAAGAAATACGCGGTTCAATCTGACTGGAAAGCTCATATGAAGATTTGTGGAACCAGAGAGTATAAATGTGATTGTGGGACTTTGTTTTCAAGGTTATTGTTTATGAAATTCGACATTGGTTAGCATGTATGTGTTTTTATGTTTGAATATTGAGAGTTTCTTTTGTTAATATGAAGGAGGGATAGCTTTATTACCCACCGAGCATTTTGTGATGCCTTAGCAGTGGAGAGTGCTAAAGGTCCACCAGAGGATGAACCTCCTAAGGAAGATGGAGACCCAAAACCTCCACTCATAGAATCAACACCACAATCAACCTCAACGGCATCACCACCCCCACCACCCACACCACTGCAGCTGCCTCCACCCCCACCGCCTCCCACTGCCGCCCCTGTGGTGCCCGTAACATCTTCGGTTTTGTGTATTGCCACAACTCCAGGTATGGCAACATAAAGTTTAAGGCTTTAACCAGCACCCTTATTTTGTCTTGATGAAAGCAACTAAAAGTTTTGTTTTTTCTGTCTTGTCTTGGTGTTAAGTTTTGTCAATTGCTGACAGATTTGTTACATCTGCACATATTTATTATTTAACATGATTCAACCTAAGTATTTCATCTAGAGATTCATCACAAGCTGACATCTTGCTTACAGATTTGCCAGAAATTTCCAATTTAACATGATTCAACCTAAGTATTTCATCTAGAGATTCATCACAAGCTGACATCTTGCTTACAGATTTGCCAGAAATTTCCAAGTTGGATCAGGATCCTAGACCTGTTTTGGACAACCCAACACAATTGGTCGCGGGACTCACCGGAAGCTGTAATGGTAGCTCCAGCTCAACCAATACAGGAAGCACAAGCAGCAGTGTTTTTGCTAGTTTATTTGCATCATCAACTGCATCAAAGAATTTTCAACCACAACCTCAAACCACTGGATTCAGAGACTTGATTCAATCTATGACCCAACCCACACAAACACCTGATCTTACACTCCCATCTCCAGCTAAAGAACCCGTATCACTGTGCTTGTCAACCAATCAGGCATCCTCCATTTTTAGAACAGCTGGACAAGACCTCCGGCAGTATGCTCCACCACCTCAGCCCACCATGTCAGCGACAGCACTACTTCAGAAAGCTGCTCAGATGGGTGCATCTGCTTCCGGTGCATCACTACTTAGGGGATACGGGCTCGAGCGAGACGACCCGGACGGTGGTGCATCTATTGGACTTGGGCTTGGGGTGGGCTACGATGGACGGTCTGGTCTGCAAGAGCTCATGATGGGGACTCCATCTGTATATGGGCCTAAGCATGCTACTCTTGATTTTCTAGGGTTGGGTATGGCGGTTGGTGGTGGAACAACCACTGGTTTGTCAGCACTGATGACTTCCCTCGGCAGCAGTCTTGATGTTACAACCACGGTTTCATCATTTGGACTTGGTGGCAGTGGTGAGTTCACCGGAAAAGACATGGGACCACAGTAGGCACTTGGTGGCCAGATTGTAAGTAGATCTATATTGTCTTTATTTCTGTAATTTTAGCTTGGCAACTGTTATCTGTAGTAAGTAGCTTAAATTATATGGAATTTTTACTATCTTGATGTAAATTAATTTTTTATCTCTATTTTGTATCGTTAAAAATCCAGAAAAAAAAATGTTATGGGACTCTGGATCTCCATTTGCTTAGGGACCTTTGAAGGAATCAACCCATGCCAACTTGTTTTATTTAATCATGTGCTATGCATCTAAGATTCTGTGTTATGTTGACTTTTTAGTGTTTGATAATATCTGACTTTAATAATTCGCATCATTTCAAATTGAAAATCAAGCATGCCACAATAGAAATGCTTGTTGATTTTGGTGATAGTTGACTTGGTTTGGTCCAACTATGCCCCCAAGTGCATTGTTATATCCTCCCCGCGTCGCCTGCAGGGTCTGTGGACTTGTGGCCCCTAGCGGATGATACAGCACCATCACCATTCGGTACTGCTATGTTCAACTTCCAACCCCGCTGGGTCATGGCCTTGTAAGTGAACCAACCCACCCGTGCTAAACATGTTTGCGCGTATATTAAAAATAAAAAGGACGTGGCAAATGATGAAAGGCGTAACAAAAATGGAGGTAGGTCCGAACGTTATGTTGATTGTTGAAGTAGTATAAATGGAAAAAAAAAATTTAATAGAAAAAAGGATGAAAGAAAGGTACCACATGGAATAATCTTTATTGTAGCTTTCTCTTTACAAATTGAATTTTGGGAGTTCTATTATATACGTTAACTAGAATGGTTGATGTAACCTGAGTGGTTGAGGGCGGCAATGGTGGTGAAAGGACGACTTTATAGAGGTTTTTATTGTTTTCTTTTTTTCTCTTTTGAGGTTTCTGAAATGTCAAAATAAAATAAAGGATGAGACTTTAGAAACAAAATCAATTTTTAGTTAAGGTAATTATCACTAAAAAAATCTAGCATCCTTATTTAATTTGAACAAAAAATTCAGTAAACTAAATTTATGACATTGTATTTTAATTAGTTAAATACTAGTTTAAAAACTTATGTTTTACACAGATTGAACTTAAAAGATTAAATTAATAGTTAAAAGTTATATTATATTTTAGATATATATGATTCGAACTACATATGATCAACTAGTAAGTAATAATCTAATAACAATATTTTCTTAAACTATTGTTTTTAAAAAGAATTCAGTTAAAAATTGATCTTTAATTTTTTTTTTAACTTTTTCTAAATTTTGTTTTTCTAAATGTCATTTAAAAAGAGTTCTCTGTATTAAAACGGTCATATTTATATATTTTTAAAGAATCTATATTCTTTATGAAAATATGTTTCATAATATGGAAAGAATATAAATAAGATTTGGACCATTTAATATGATCATTATATGTTTCAGTGATATGTGACATGAAAAGTAAAAGAAGATCACATGTGACAATAATAACGTAAAAAGATAACACGTGATAAAATTTTATTTGTTTTATTAGCATAATCATTTACTTATTTAACACACCACCTTGTATAAATGATTGTGTGAACATACACAACAATCAATCCTTTAGAAAACCAAAATAGAAATTCTATGATCGACACACATCCCTATAAAAATTGATGTTTCATGTCATTGGTTTCCTAGTAACATGCATATTAACCCACCCCACAAATAACATGCAAGTAACAAATTATCATAAAAATAAAAATAGGTGTAGGTATTAATTTCAAATCCCACTTAAAGACAAAAAAGAATAACTTGGGGTTTTAGGTGGGCAGGGGTTTTTCTCACATAATGCAAGTTTTCTTTTGAATGTGATTTTATGTTGCATACTTAAGCCAAAAAGATGATCGGGTGGGTCAGTGAATCGCCAGTGATAAACCGTTTAAGAAAAAACAACGAAGAATCAAAAACCAAGAGGTAACCCTTACCTAGTAATCCTATATAACACCAAAATATGAAATCGAAATATAGCCCAACTATTTAACATATAACTTAAATATCATATTCAACTCTAACACATAGTGTCCAACTATCTAACTTAGAGTTAGAATATTTACAGTAGGTTTTTTATTTTTATCCTTATAATTATATTAAAAATTACTATATTTTATCTCTTATTTTCAATTAAATAATATTTTTATACTTTTATCATTATTTTTTTATCTCTCGTCCACTTACAATTACTTTAAAAAATATTAAAAAGTTATAACGATTAAACAGTAATTTTTCAAATATATTAATACACAATAACATTTTCTCTTTTGTTCACTCACAAGTACGCAAAATCATTTCATATAATATACTAAACATACTCATATTTTTAACGACTCCCGTATGGGTCTTTGAGAACGTTCCATTACCTTTTTAAGATACCATGCGTTTAACACACATTAGAATTTTGTCAAATAGAAACCATTAAAATCAGTTGTCGGGTTAAACACATGGCCCATGGGTCAACAAAAACCCAATAACTTCATATACACTATCACCCACCACGACCCGAACCCTCTCATTTCCTGTTAAACCCAAAGCCCTAAACATGCCTCCGCCGCCGCCGTCCTCCGCCCTCCTCCGCCGCGCCCGTCACCTCTCCACCGCCGTCGCCACCGCCACCACCCCCACCACCACACCACCTCCTCCACCATGACCATCTCCAAAGCCAAATCAAAACTCCGAAAAGAACACGACACCGATAAAGCCCTAGACATCTACTCCACCGTCAAAAACAACCACTCTTCATCGTCCCCAGGATCCACCCACCATGCTCAACAGATCACCGTCCGCCGCCTCGCAAAGTCTCACCGTTTCTCCGACATCGAAGCCCTCGTCGAGTCCCACAAGAACGACCCTCGAATCACCGATGAACATTTTTTATCTTCGCTTATTAAATCCTATGGGATTGCAGGAATGTTTGATCATGCCCTTAAGACCTACAGCCAGATGGAAGCTTTAAAAACCCCTAGATCAGCTTTATCTTTCAATGCATTACTCACAGCTTGTGTGAATTCGAAAAAATTCGATCTTGCACCCCAACTGTTCGACGAAATGCCTGTGAAGTATGGGTTTAAAGTCGATGAGTATTCTTATGGGATATTGGTTAAGTCTTATTGCGATGCCGGTAAACCTGAGTTAGCGATTGAGAAATTGAAAGAATTGGGTGAAAAAGGGTTTCAGATATCTGGGGTTACTTATACATCGATTATACATGCGTTGTACAAGAAAGGGAATTCGACTGAGGCCGAGAGGGTGTGGGATGAGATGGTGACCAAAGGGTGTTTGATAGATGTTGCGGCGAATAATGTTAGGTTGATGAGTGCTGTTGATGGTGATCCTGAGAACATTAAGGCGATGATTGAGGAAATGAGCAATGCGGGGCTGAAACCGGATACTATAAGCTATAATTACTTGATGACTTGTTATTGTAAGAAGGGATGATGAATGAGGCGAAGGAGGTGTATGATAAGTTGGAGGAGAACTGTTGTAACCCGAATGCTGCAACGTTTAGGACTTTGGTGTATTACTTGTGTAGAAATGAGCGGTTTGAGACTGCGTATAAGGTGTTTAAGCACAGTGTGGCGGTTAACAAGATACCTGATTTTAACACTCTGAAGTATTTGGTTCAAGGGTTGGCAAAAAAATCAAGAACCAAGGACGCGAAGGGGATTATTAGGACGATGAAGAAGAAATTCCCTCCGAATCTTTTGGTTGCTTGGACGAAAATTGAGAAGGAACTTGGTTTAGCTAGTACTGAAACAGAAGCTGCAAAATAAGGTAGGAATAATCCAATGAAATGGAAGCCGATGGTTATCGTCCACACTGATGCCAGATGCTTTGTTTGATCGCCGGACCTTGCCAACAAGGTAGGTGTTGCAAAGCTTATATTCACTTTGTTATCTTTCTGTTGAATGATTGTTTTCTTTAGTCATAAACAAACACAATAGGTTTGAGTCATTCATAGCTCAGATATGGAGGTTTTAAGATAATGTTGCTCATTGATTTATATGTCAGTTAGAGGCTCTTTTTTGGTTGTCATTTGGTGGTATGCCAACTCTTTTTATATTTGCAAATTCTACTTTGAAGTTTTGAATTTGGAAATGTTCTCAACAATATATGCTCTTAACTGCTGCCTAAGGATAGCAATACCTTATTTCTAACCTCTTTAATAAACAAGTTGAATACGGGTTGATATGTTTAGCTTGTTTAATTAATTAGGAAGTATTCGGTTTGACATATAAACCATTTAAATCAAAATATAAAGTATTTTATTAGATCAACCTGCCTGCCAACCAATTTATGACATGTTAACTCTTTAGCTACAACTCAGACAACCGGTTCATGACATGATTAAAGCTTCTCATAAATTGGTTTACATGATTTACGATTACATGAGTAAGTGTGTCCTCAACCTATCGTGCTTGTGATCCTCCTATTAACCCCAACCACATAACCTGTATATACCATCTTTCAGTCTCCACTCATTGTCATATTTGTATCATATCGTTCTTCATTCTCTCGTCACTAGACCACGAACATGGTTTTCAATCTTCTATTTTAAACCACTTTTAAGGACGTGTCAAGCCTAGTTAAGGGTAGAGGCCATGTGTTGGTCCGAACGGCATTCTTCAAGCGAGATATTTGAAACAATGGCATTGCTCGTACCACTTTTGCGACGATTGTATTGATTGTTGTAAATACTGCAAAACTTGAAAGTTGTTTTGCCATGTCATGAAACTTGGAAGTAAGTTGGTCAATGAAGCGACACACCTCATGGCACATAAGTTTGTGCAACCCCCGGTTCCACATATTGGTCCAGGTTTAGGAGTTACAAACGATCAGATCTTCTTAAACATCCACCCAAGCTTTAGCCTACGCTTATTCCTCCTCGAAAGACCACTTTGCGGTTGGGACGCATCTGCTTAAAATTTTTATTCTTTTGTGAAAGTCTTGTCTACGTCTCAAATATTGAGATTGAGGTTTAAACAAATGAAATGAAATTTATAGTATATCTTAGTGTCATAGTCTCAACTCCCTCAAGAGGATGTATGAGAGGAAGGAGCAGAGGGAAGGCTAACCAACCCCCTTATGGGTTCTACTATCGATATTGCCAAGGGAAGATATCACGGTGGATCTTGCTTTATATTTAAACATTCCGTAAAATTAACCAGAGTTATGAAAGTTATGTGTCACTACGATTATATCAGAATCGTATTATTTTACGTAAATGAATTCGTTCTTTTTAATTGTTGCATCAAGAAAAGTGAAAAATCCTTGCAAAGTGAGCTTGGATTGTGAGCTTTTAGAATTCAATAAAAAGGATTTGATGAAAAACCAAAGTTATCAAAATCATTCCATGGGAATTAGTGGAATCTAACTTTGTGTATCATTTATTATTTGATTATTGATGTGACAAAACGTTATAATAAGTTATAACTTGTACCTAAATTTATTTCGAACTTCTATTAATCAGGTAATATAAGTAATAAAAAAGTGACCGACTAAGTGAGATTATTTAATTAGGTGTAACATGTAAAGGGTTTTTGAGGTTTGAGATACGAATCAAGAAGGGTTCGATAAGCAAAATTCAATATTATTAAACTCAGTTACTGTTTATTATTAGCTCACGATGTAAAAAAAATATGGATCACGAAGGATCGGCAAGCAAGTACAATGATGTTTAAAGAGAAATGAACACATCCTTAATAGTAATTATGTTAAACGAATTAAAAGTACGCAGGATAAGACACGACATGAGTAGTCCGAATCATACACCCTTTTTAGGGGTACCATTATAACTTGCTTTCTTGAATTATTTCATAAGTAAAACCTCTACACACCTGGTTCACTAAATCTATGAACGAGGGGTTAACTCAGGTTCGGCTTCCAGGTCTTAATTGTGGGTGCTGGACCTTCAGGTCTGGCTGTAGGCCTGTAGCCACATGCCTTGGTCAAAAAAGAGGCACCCTTTTTAATTCATGAGAAAACAAATTTACCATTAAGCCTAAGATCTTATAATTCTTTGAAACTTCAATGGCCATATATATTTTGCCAACTTCCTCGAATGCAGTTTTTCCAATTTCTTATGCCAAACACTTGTCTATATATTATATGTTTGGGTATAAGGTTAGAAGCGCTAAAAGGTTAAATACCTTTGCTGCTGACTCATTGTAGGCACAGGAGACAATGCTAACCAAGCTGTGGCAGAAATTCACCGCTCTGTAATAACGAGGTTTTCAAGCAAGCTGAAGGGTTAACGATCTTTGGAGATAAGTCTAAATTGGTGTCGTAATGGTGCTTGTGTTTCTTCAGTAACAAGACATATAGTAAAACATTAACATCATTACATGTTTTCCTTTTTCATAAGCGGGGATCTCTCTGAGAGCCACTTTTATATCCTATGTGATAGAGGTAATGCCTGACCCCATCTCGATTCCCCCACAAACCCTGGTGTCGAGTGGGATTTTTGTTGGGTTGGTCGTTGTTGTATTTTGTTTCTGTTGGAGAACTTTACTTTATTTGAGATCAAATTTGAGAAACTTAGATACGTATACAGTTGCATACATTGCGAAGAGACATACTAGGACGATTCTCAGTTAATTCTATATTCTCAGTTGATTCTTAAAAACTCTCTTAGAAAGCATTCAAGCTCAAAGATCATTCCTTATCATGAACTTCACAACTTATGTTTGTAATTTAAGTAAAAGCCCTCACAGTACCCCTCATATAGTATTTAAGGAGTGGTTACTTAGGAAACATAATATTTGTCTATCTCGGATAGTGAACTTAATTCCCCTAAAATCACAGAACACTTGTCATCAAATTAAAACCGCTCACATAACAAGTTTATGAGCAATCATCCACAAATTTCTTAAACAAAGTCGAACTCAAAAGCAGCCTTTCTCAAAAATGAAGATCATTTCAGCAGTTAATAATCCACCAGCAATCACAAAGGAGAAAACATGCAGGTGTATATACAAGAACTACTTACTACTCTAGCTTCCATCTTTTAAAAGATAAGAAAAGGGGGAACTTACTCACAAAACTGCGGTTCATTTTCCCTTGTTGCTAAGTTGCATTGCAGCAATTACATCTCAAAATCCCAAATACTCTCCGCAGTTATCTTTGGTATCTTCTTCTCCTCAGCCAAATTAACTGATGCAGAAACCTGGATGACATAAAGAATCAATTGTCAAGAAACTGTTTCACAATGAAATCCACAACATTGCAGACCCAAATCAAATAACATAACTTGAAACTATAAAACATTGATCTTGGTCAATATGGAAACTTCAAAAGTAACAAGCATTTCATCAAATAACTCTTATGAATTGCAAATTAAGACATAATTCACCTTAAAGCTTCCACTAGCAAACGATTTGGTTGTATAATCCACCCCCAAAACCCTAGTAGCCGACTGATAAGAACCCCTAACCACAGAACCATCACCAAGCCTCCTCGAAACAGCAAGATCCCACGAATTATCCGCAAAATCATACCGCGGCTCAACCGTCATCACACCTCCATGTAGATAACTATACTTCACCTTACAGTCCCACGGCTCAAATCCATAATTCACCGAAACCTTATTGTTAGAATCCAACAACAGAGTACCATCCAACGCTGTTCTGTTCTCAACAACCGAATGCGTGTACGTAAAGCTCAAAGACCTTCCATTAACCCTAACACTATTCATAAACGCAAACCGCACATCCTAATTATAATTCAACAGCAAAATCAAAACATCAGATGATTAACAACAATAATTATAGTTGAAATTCGATTGAATTTGATGGTGTGAACCTTTTTGGGGACGTTGTAGTCGACGTTGAAGAAGCCAGGGTTTTCTAGGGATAGAGTGAGGCCGTTGAAAGAAGGAGTGTTGATGAAGGCGTCGCCGGTGACGGAAGCTCGTAAGTTGACGGCGCCGGCGTTGACTACGACGGAGCCGGTGGCGTCGGAGTTGTTGGTGTCGTAGGTTCCTCTGAATGAAGCCTTCATCGTTTTCTGTGTAGAAGATGGTGGAGGTTTTAGCAGGGTTTATCGCAACGACGATGATGAAAAACGATGAATTTAGTGGGTTTCAAATTTCGATGAATTTTGGGGTCTTTTGGAGTTTTGGGGTTTGTACAGTTTGGTGGTTTGGGTATTTGGGCCTGTAACTTATTTATTTGGGCTCGGTTATTGGGTTTTGGCTCGTTGAATGGTTTTTCTATAGGGGAAATCATTAAATTAAACTTTGATCATACAAGAAGCAAAATAAAGATTGGGATACTTGAAATATATCCGTGTTTAGCCGGATTTAAGCAGGACAAGCAAAATTTAAAAATCGCTCTTGGTTAGATTTTAGATAGGATTATGCGGGTCTACTCGAGTTCAGCTGGCACACGTGTTAGCTTGTTATTATTTTTATGCAGAACCGAGTTAATGATTGAGTCAGCTAGAAAGTATCAGGCGTAGTCAGGTTGCTTGGATACATGTTTGCTCTTCACAAAATGTTACGTGTGACCAACTCAATGATTGGGTCGGCTAGAGAGTAAAATATTTAGCCTGTAAGAGGTATTTGGCATTTTATTGTCGACTGAAAATAAATAAACATAAACTATAAGTCAATTTTGTTTTTGATAAAATGATTGGTCAATCGTACATTTTGATAATTTCCTTTTTTAATAAAATTTAGTTCAGAGTAACTCTTAATCTACGTATATTAACCTACTATATATACATATTTTCTCTAACCTTTTAATAAGAGGGAGATATATTTCCACTAGAATGTCCTCTTAAGGACACTCGTAAAATGTTTAAGGGCAATCATTGTTCAATTAGGCATTTAGATCTATTAGAACATTCACAATGGATTTTTTTTATTTATTTTATAGTTATATTAAAAATTATTGTTTAATTTTTATCTTTTCAATTACATAATATTTTTTAGACATTTATCAGTACATTTTCTCAAATTATTTGTTCTCCACCCATCAACTTTCAGAAATATTATAATGGTTAAATAATGTTTTTTAAATATACAGATGAATAATAATATTTCATTTATTCTGTACTCATAACTATTTTTTATATCTTTATAATATAAGAAACACAATCATAAAAAAATGCATGATAAATGCTATCACTCATAGATTTAGCTAACTGCCTTGCAAAACACTTTTGTTGCTTTCTTTTTTTCATGTTAAACTTTAGAGTTTTATTTATTAAACTTTAGAATTACACTAAAATCCTCTCCGAACTTTAAACTAATATATTTGTTCAAATGTACAATTTAATCGTCATCAAAGAATTTTAAGAAGCAGACGCTTTATCTAGATATTAATTTAACATGTTATTAAACCATTTAACCCTTGGGCTGATATTGTTTCCATTCAAAATAGTAATATACTCGTATCAAAATAAATAATATTATCGTAACTAAAGAAAACAATTACAATTACAAAATTTAATAACTCTCACGGTAATTAACCCTTGTCATAGTTTATGATGAAGTGTTACACTAAAACGTCAAAATTTTCAATTACAATTACAAAATTTAGTAACTCTCATAGTAATTAACCCTTGTCATAGTTTATGATAAAGTGTTACACTAAAACGTCAAAAGAAAACGAAGTTGTACTTAAGTATTATTTTTGTATTCTAGCTTTTAGGGGTTGTAGTTACTCTTAAGGTTGCGCCAAGAAACCGAAATTCTTATATTTCTTAGAATAAATATACTACAATCTTTTGCATCCAAAATTGTTAATTTTAGAAGCAGGAATCATAGTGTCAAAAGAATATATCATCCCTTTTTGTAGTCTCTTTAATACTTGTATATTTAGGCTTTGGATTCAAAATCTGTATGCGTACATGTCTTTTAATAGTTTAATCTGAAATCTAAAGTTATGTATCATCTTCCATGTATTATGATCCATCTTATTTTATGAATAAAAAATATGTTTTATTGAAAGAATTATGAGAATAATCAATTTTTAGATATGCTTATTTAATACATATGTTTGTTAATGTATAAGCTTTTTAACCTAGTGCCATGAAATACATAAAAGTATACAACTTATTCGTGTATCAACTTTGTATCCACATATCATAACCTCACAAACTTTTTATTTATGTTCATTATTAAAAGGCTGTATTTCGTATAATTTTTATTCAACAGTAAATTTTTATTGCTACTTTTACATTACACCAAATTACACAATGTATGGGTACCATATACAAAAATAAACTAGATACGTGAACATTTACGTATTTCATAGCTACATACTAAGGGTGAGCACAATATGGGCCGACCTGAAAAACCGGATCAAAAAAACAAAGACTGGACCGACCAACCCATTCCACATACATGTGGTCCAGTCTTCGATCCTAAGTTTTAGACTATTTCGTTCTTGGTTCCGGCAAATCCGGGCCAATAAACACATGTATTACCCAAAAAGACCCTTTAAGTATATATAAAAAAACCTAAATACTTAATACATAAGTATGTGGGTTGTGGGATGGAATGACGAATGACGGTAATTGACTTCTTCAAAAAGTTATTATTGTTCGCCCTCTTTTCATTGTTGTTGTTTAGCTATCTTCTAATCATTATTGTTAAAATCAACGTGCTTATCTTATCTTAGAAATCCATATGCTTTTAAAAAATGACGACTAGCGATACAGTTTTTGTTATTAACCTCTAAAATGACATTTTTTTATGTACAAGATTGATATATATTATCATGACTCTCGAGTTATATGCATTAAATATTGATATACTACATTGAAGTAGATTATGAGCACCAATCAAGAGCCAATTTTAATATCATTTTATTTTATTAATAAATGTTTAATATTTTTAGCAACATAATTCTATTTCGGGTAGGCCCGACCCTAATTGTAGAACCGACCCCTTAGGACCGAATCCAAACTGGACCAACCCATCTTATTTGTTCTGATTCTCGATCCTTAAATTTCATACGTTTCGATACTCGGGATGGGCTAGTTTGAGCCGGTACGATCCAGGTTTGGCCCATTGCACACCCCTACTGCATAGTATAATTTGATCTATAACCTTGGTTTAAAAAAGCATTATAAGGCGTTGTTTAAACCGTGAGGCGCTAGGGGCGCTGGACAAATCGCCTCACTTCAGTTAAGGCGCCTGAATACATGAAGCGGACTAAAGCGACGCTTCAGGCTTGGAGCGCTGGACGAGGCAAGGCGGCGCTTCATGTATGATGGTCAATTTCTGGAGATTCTCAGAAGAAGAATTCACTTTGGTTCTTTTTTACACGATAGGGCATGTGCTTTTGTGTAAATCGAACAAGTAGATAAGATGAAGACATGAAGTTGAAATAGATGTGTAATAACAAAAGATCATCTCGAACTTACAAGAGATTACATTGAATGAAATTTTAATGAAGAAATTTGTTGATGGAGGAGAGCCGTCAGAAGGAGAGGAGACGTTGATGCTACTATAAGTTTTAGGATTAACCCACTTTTATTTCATTTTTAGAAAATTACGTTCTTCACCTTTAAAATTATAATTTTTGTTGAATTTTACCCTAAACTTTTTCTTATTTGTTTATTTGTTTTCTTTTTTTCTTTATGAAGTTATAATTCTCGTACACAAAGCTTGGTTTGTTGTACATTGGGCTTAACAACTGATTCTGTGCTCCTTTAGGTTGTATTTATAGTTTTTTTAAGTTGTACATAGATATTAATATTTTTTATTACTTTTTTTAGTTTAGCACCTCACATACGTGAAGCCCTCGCCTCGCGCTTGAGGCGTGCACCTCGGATTTTGGTACCGAAGCGCTTCGCCTCGCGCTTTTTTAAACCAACCCTATAACTACACCCAAAATATGCGCATCATTATGATCGTCTCCTAGTTTGATCCTATGTTCATTTTCTCTGAACTAACATGGATGAATGTCAAGTAACATCAGTCTATCCTTCAGGCCACCTAAATTATTATATTTCATCCATAAGTGTTTGTAAACAAGTTCCTTTGATCGTTAAAATGATCACATAATCAACAAACTTGCAGCAAAAAAACTTTTAAATTGGTTCCTAAATAGATAAATACAAAGTTCTGGTGTAAAAAGCATATGAAACTGTGGTATAATATAATCTTCTCCACACTACCTTTAACTACTACAAAAAGATATGAGCAATTCAATGAGTAAATTCAACCTGTATAAAAGAATGGCATCATGGCGATATTCTTCTTGAATATAATCTTTGGTTTTCTTCAAGTTATAGCCTACTTCAATGGAACCGCAGCTTCGTCCTGCTGTGCACGCCTTGGACTTAATTCTCGTAAATTCTGTTGCAAGCATTAAAACAACAAATCAAATCAAGATATCCAAATCCACAATAACTTTCATTTGGAAAATAAGCAAAATCATCGCTTGATCAATAAATTATCTATAAGTATCAATTTCAAGATGTTGCATCGAATCAGGGAATTAAATTTCATTACCAAATGTAAAAAATGATCTTTTTCAATCCAATCTTTTGGCCATTATGATATCGCGTTTTTAGTGGATAACATCCCATCATGAGCATTTTTCAGTGGAAAGTTTTGTTCTAAACTATAGCCCTTAGGTCTATGTTTAACAAATTTCCAAGTATCATATAGTCTTATCTTAGATTCTTGGAGTGGAAATTCTTATTTGCTTTACTTATGAATGATTCATATCCGGTTAGTTATCTTAACAACTCAAAGTACTAGCAATAGAAAAATAGAAAGAAAAAACAAGGAGCTAAAACACAAGTCAGATGGGTAGTACAACTCAGGTCAAAAGTTGCCAAAGTATACTCGTGGTGCATAAAATCTCCTGAATCAAATTACCAAAGTGCAAGTAACACACATAAAATCTCCTGACTCAATTTATTCAAACATTATATTATTAATGGAATAATTTTCTCAATCATATTTTACATAATAATTATTTATAACTCTTTTGGTACACTAATACGTTTTAGTCCGAATTGATTTTGACCAATCACCCACCCTGCCCATTCTGACACATGTAGCATTACCACATAAAATGTTTCTTCATTATCTTGAACAAGTGGCCACAAGTACACAGCATTAAGCCATTCAAAAGCTTGCCCTTTTGCACAATTGAATACTAGATCTTGAGGCTGACTCGCAGTTAACATCATCATAAAACCTTAATGCATGTATTGGATCCATATTGTATACAACAAACAGTTTAAAAGGTGTTTGTTATAAACAGATACACACTGCTTTATGTTGACACGCCATACCTTGCCATTAAAACAACTAACAAATTTAGCATTTTTGAAATTTTCCAACAAATGTAGACTCGCGTATGCTTTTTCATAACAAAATATGATGTATGTCTTAATAATTAGGAGCCTTGAATGTGATTAAGTGCTTAATCATCATTGTTTAGCGTCCTAAATCATATGAATACTAAGCTCTTATATGCATGTATATGATTATTACTATCAACGATGTAGATACTACCAATAATGCAACAAGTTGAAAGTAGTTCAAAAGTCATTATGTTAATCAAAGTTTGAGCACTTCAAGTGTAACAATCACGTTATAATGCTAAAGCAGCTGAAGAATCTAGGGCTTTAGATACAGTACTCACCGTCGAATGAAAGCGAGGAGGATGAAGATCAACAGAGTGAAACGACATCTTCGCGATCTCCGATATCGCAGCGTCTCGCACTTGAGGCGCCTCGCTCGTCAAATCTTCATAAGCAGCGACAAACGCCTCCAGCCAGAACCGAGACAGTTTGATCCTCCGGCTATTGGTGTACACATCCCACATATGCTTCACCACCTTCTCTCGTTCCTCAATCTCCTAATCAAAGCCAGAAATCAGCTCAATCAATCAAAACAAACACACAAAGGCACAGAGAGGGAAAAGCACGAACAAGGACGTCGAAATCGTCATAGATAGGAGATCCACCGGCGAATTCATCGGATAATTGGTTGAGATTACCGACGGAGAGGTGGAGGGTGACTGTACCGGTGAAAATCGACCAGAATGCGAGGAGAACAATGGCGGAGAGGATCCAGAACTTGTACCGACCTCTTCTGAATATGCTGGAATCTAGGGTTTCCTTCTTGTTAACAATCAACACCGATGATGAATGTGTTGGTGTTGGTGTAGGTGTTGTTATCGGTAGGGGATCCTCATCCCTCATTGTTGCTCCAATTTGAACAAAACGAAATTGGCAAGTGAAGTGAGATCGAATTTGCTTGATTCAATCAGTGTTCATCATGAGCCTGTGATGAAACAGAGATTGAGATTGCTGCACACAATGCTCAGAAGATGATGATGATGATGATGATGATGATGATGATGATGATGATGATGATGATGAAGGTGCATGCACAGTGGTTATGGGCTATGGGATTGCATGGGATCGATCCTTCATCGTTGTCAATGGATTTTGTTGCAGAAGTTAAAAAGTGTTTTCAGATTGTGAAATTTCAAAGATTTGGGGGTAATGTATCACGGCACTGTTCGTTACTTCGTTAGGGCTCGTAAAAAGCGGTTGTACCCACGGGTGGCCCAGATGAGTATTTGCTTTTAAAGCCAAAACTATGTTCTTAATACCTTATGAACATAAAACTAAAAAAAAGTTTTAAGTTTTTGAGATTTAACAAATATAACTATTTTTTTCAAAAGATTAAAAACACTAAATTGGATTTAAAAGTTTTAAAATTATTTTAATTTAATTTAAAAGTTTTATCAATTGTTTTAACTTGATCCAATATAATAAAACTTTTGAATTGAAATAAAAACAACTTATAGAATTTTTTAAGGTAAATTGATCTTTTTAATACTTTAGAGAAATATATTTATTTTTATAAAAATTTAGGAAGCAAAATTAAAATTAAATCAAATGAGATAAGCGGGTAAGCCCTGGATCAATCGTTTTGGAAGGAAACAACTTATAGCCTTATGATAATATAATGTAGAGGTTATGTGTTCGAGTTTCATTTGATCCAATATGTTTCAGGTGGATTAAACTTTAACTTACCCTAAAGATGGGTGGATAGAGTCAAAGGCATTATCTGTGTGCACAAAACCTAAATGACATTTGTTAATAGGTTTACTTAGGTGACCGACTTAAAATATTAGTTAGTCATATATCACAAAAGTAACTAACCTATATTATTTTCTCATCCAAGGTCACCTAAACTCCATACAAAACTATAAAAATGTCCCTAAACTTAATTTCGTTATACTAAATAATCTTTTTAATTTAAAGGATTAAAAAAACACAGTAAAAAAATGATTTTGTCATAGGAGGCCATTAATTATCAAAGATGATAATATCACGTTCAAAAGTCATTAAAAATTAAGGTGTGAACTATACAATACATTCAAAAGTCGTAAACTTTAAAACCCTAAAACCAAAAAATCCATTTAAAAATTCTAAAGTTTAAAACAAAAGAAAAGTACTTATAAATTTATGATAAAATTCAAAAGTCATTATCCATTCTAACTTTTTAAAAGCAAAGTATTAACTTTTAACTTTTTTACATTTATTTTTTGTTAAAATTATATATATATGCATTGTCTAAGTGGATTCCAAAAAGTTTTGAGCTTTTTTGGTAGGAAGGATGCATTGAATATACATCCTACAAAAGACAAGCTGCCAAAAAGAACATCTTGAAAAATTTCTTGTATTGTGTTGGCTGATTAGAGCATGATGAAACCACAAACCACTTGTTTGTAGGGTGCTTTGTTGCAAAGCATCTCTAGGAGGAGGTTTGGAAGTGGTGTGACATCATGACAACAAGAGGAGAAATGGTCTTTTAGTTACTACAAGTTTTAGATTCATTGAAAGTGGTTAAGCCGAAGAGAAAGCTAGTGAGTGCAATATTAATGAGGGGTCTATGAAGTATAATCGTATATGGAAGGCGCGTAATAACAAGAACTTCAATAGTAAAATGTTTTATAAAAGCTTTCAAGTTAAACAAACAAGGAGATCAAAGAAACTTGTATATTTTGGATAAAAAATAGGATGAGAATAATTTGTCTAGGTTGGTCTTTAAGGTGGAAGTATGTATTAACAAACCTAAATGGTGTGTAGGTGAATGCATCCGCTTTGTATAGCATCATGCTTAGTTTAAAAAGTTACAGATGTAGTGTGAAGTTTTTGAAAATTGGTTTTGAAACTTGTATTAGTTTTACACATTTCATTATTATAAACCAAAATTTTGTATGTTTTATATTTTGGTTTTGTTACCATTCAAACATCTTATAAAAAATTAATAAAAAGAAAGTTTCAATAAAGCCAAAAATGCAAGAATGATAGAAGGGATGAAAAAGCGTAGAAGTTTTAAAATGGCGAGTTTACACGTTTCATAATTATGAACATAAATTATATGTTCGTTATATTGTTTTTATCACCATTCATAATATCATAGAATTAACAAAAAAAATAAGTTTCTAAACAAACTGAAATATAAGAATTATTGATGGGATGAAAAAGCATAGAAGTTTTAAAGTGATCTAGTTTTACACATTTCATAATTATGGACCTAAATTTTATGTGTTTGTTATATTGGTTTTATCACCATTCATAACATCTTAAAATTAATAAAAAGGAAGAGAAAAAACTAAAATGTAAGAATAATAGACGGGATGAAAAAACGTAAAACTTTTAAAGCGGTTTAGTTTCACACATTTCATAAATGTGAACCTAAATTTTATATGTTTATTATAGTGGTTTTAACACCAAAAGATAACATATTAAAAATAATAAAGAAGAAGTTTCCATAGAAACTGAAATCTAAGAATAATGGACGGGATGAAAAAACCTAAAAGTTTTAAAGTGGTTTTGAGGGTCCGACCCACGTATCTTAAACTAGAAGCACTAATTTGGCAAAATCAACACCAACTTTTGTTTGTCGATGGAATATTGACATACAACTATAATATGCAATGCCTATCGAGCTATTATTGGTAAATCAATAAATCAGGTACAATCTGTTATTATTCAAATTTGAATATACATTTGCCATATGAATTTGTTTAGTACTGACTAAATATTTCCATAACAAAGTTAAAATGGATAATTTTAATCGTATATTTACTTACATACCTAAAATTATCTATTAAGTCAACTCATAAGTAAAATTATAAACGGCTAATAAAATAACCTAAATAACTCTACTGATATCATATATTTTAGTAATACTAGAAAGGTGTTCGCGCAATGGGGCGAGATGACATTTTACATTTGACAACTGCATTTAATATTTTGTTATTCTTGTAGTAGTTTTATAAAAGTTTATTATGTTTTTTCTAAGTTAAATTTTAAAAACACCAAATAAATGAGTTCTGCATGACGACTTGTATATACGCATTAACTTATAGTACCTCACAAAATACAGATCATTTCAGGAAAAAGTTTACACCAAAACATTTAAAAATAAACACAAGTTAAGTTGCAGTCTCAAAACGTTTTTAAATGTGATAAATTAAAAGATATAGCTGAAAAATTAAAACATATTAAGTTTTTTGGTTTATGGGTAGATAATATGAAATTTTATGCAAATGTTAGTAAGTATAAGGTTATTATGTAACTAATTATAAGGAGTAATGTGTAAATAATGTTATAAATATCATTTTACCCTAAAAATGGTTGTATCTTATGTATTGAATATAGTAAGTGTTCTTAATTTTATGGTATTTTAAATACTCATATCATATGTTTTATATATAGTACTAGTTTTAGTAAACCCGTGTAATACACTGATTGAAAATATAAAAACTATATCATTCATAAATGTATGAATATTACATATGATTCGTATTACTATAACAATGAAAAATAAAAAGTTATATTTATAATTTATAAATATTCAAATATTTTTTTGAATGATATAACCCAGTTGTCTTAAAATCACACTAAACTAAAATATATTAATATATCAATAAATACTTTTTGTCTTTTTATATTTTTTTAACTTCAATCTTATTTGGCTATGAAAATATGTCTAGTTCAAAACAATATGATTACATAATTAAGTTGATAATATAAAAAAAATAAATTCAAAACAAAATGAACTATTATTGTTAATTTAGTTACTTGAAATAAAACTTAACTAAAATAATATATTAATTTAGGCGGGAATTTTTTTCGAGGGGTAACATGAAAGCGTCATGTGGCATCTTAATTACTCTTTTATTATATACATGGATAAATATATTAAGTAATTAGTAATCCAAATTTATGCATTGTAAAATCATGATTGAAGATAAAATATAATTATAATTACGTATAAATAGTTATTTTAAGTAAATAAGTAATAATGTATTTTTTGTAAACTTTTTTTATAAAAAAATTGTGATCGTTAAAAAGTTCATGTTTATGTATTTTAAGGAAAATGATTTTTAAAGAAAAACTTCGTTGCATTATGTATTTTATAAAAAAATTATTTTTAAAAAAGTGTATTTTAATAAAAAAATAGGTTTTATATTTATTAAATTATATATATTTTTAATTTAAAAATGGTAAGAGTAAAATTATTAGTATTCGTTATTATTATTATTGTTATAGAGAAATGAGAAAATTAGTATGATAAGGCTTATAATTATTTTATGTTTATTTTAGTTTTTTTATAGATAGATATATAGGCTAAAAGCCCATTAATTACACGGATTATAGTTAGTAAAAACGTGAAGAGTAAGAATACAATATTTTCATATTAAATATAATTAAAAAATATATATACGTAATAGTTCAATAAATAAAACAACTGTAATATTTATAACTCTCTTATCTAAATAGTTATTTTTAGACATTCATATTAAGATTTGTTTATTAAAAAATTAAATTTTTAATCAAAATCTTGTTTTTTTTAAAACTATGATTTGTAATTATTTTGGTTGTTTTAATAAGATTGTTTTTAAAATTTCACCTTTATAATTTTTTAGAAACAAAACAATTTAAAATATTTGTTTAGAAAATGTTTAGTGTTTTAAAAAATTTTATATTATATAACTTTTTTTGTTTTTTATATATAGATTTTAATTAAAAGATTTATTTTTAACTTCCTTAATAAAATATATATATTATAATAATATAGTTTGATTTAAAAAAATAGATAAAAGAGAGAATTATAGTAATTAATAAAATGAATTTTTAATAAGAGAGATAAACTTGTATTAGTATTTAAATTACTATAATACCTTTTAGAGGGAAAATCAATGTGTGAATGTGTAGAAATTGGACAAGTGGAAAAAGATGGGTTAAAAAAATGACAAGAACAAAAAATATTATTTTATTAGTATTGATAATGGATACTATACTAAAGATCAGTGTAATACACGGGTTCAATCATTAAAAATTATTTTTAATTAAAAAAGTTCGTAAGTTATAATATTATTGTTAATAATTTGTCTATCGATTTTTATGTTAAAATTTTTAAAATCATTTAAATCTAGTATTAGTAGTTTTCTTTAATAATGCTTATAAGTATAAATAATATATAATATAAAATGAAGTTAACTTATAAATAAGAACTTTGGGTAATAATCAAATTGTATTGAACATGAGAACATCTATAAAAATCTAAAAATTTCTTTATATATAAAATTTAATATTCTATTTTTAATTTTATCATCATTGTCTAATATTAATAATTTTAATTCATGTTTATTTGTAACCCGAGATAATACAACATAAAGTTTGAAACGATGTCAGGAATCAAACATGCAATAATTACAAAAGATTTTGGACTATCGTTGTGATTTTTAAAGTTTTGGGGATCAAACATGCAATTTGATTAAACCACAGGGACCATTTATACAATTTCTCTTTTTGTTAAACAAAAACATAAATCAAATTCATGCTTATATCAATTAAAATGAAATCAAAGTTTCATGCTTTCATATACAAAAACATAAAATAGTCAAATTGATGATAAAAAAACCAAAATACCCTAAAGTTTATATTGAAATCAAAATCAAATCCTTAAACCGTACGAACTACTACTATTGTTGTGATTGAGAGTTGTATATATGATCATTGAATTGAGACTTTGCAAAAGAGTTGGTGTGATTTAAAACTTGGAGTGTTAATGATAGTAATAGATCAATGAAGACGTAAAAGGATCAGCATTTTGAACTTGAAACATAACATGATTTGAGGTAAATCAAAACCATAATATGCTTGTAAATTGAAAAGGATATGACATGGTTCATCTTTCCCTTTGAAAATATCATGATTTAGGGAAATCGAAACCCTGTATTGATTATTTGAGACCCTTGATTTGATAAAATATATAAAATCATTTCATGATTGAAAATGTGTATGAGGTTTCTTCTCCTTTACATAACACGAGTGAATTAGGAAACATTTAGTTAAATATTTGAATAAGCAAGAATTCAACACGTTTCAATTTATAATTTTAGCCTAATACAACATGTAAAAACTTATTATATTATCTGTTTGTTAGAATAGAGTCAACTTGCTTTTTGTTGGGAAAAAACAACCAAATATAACTTACAATCTTTCTTAAGGTTTTATTTTGAATCACAATGTCCTTTGTAATGAGTTTTTTCATAGTAGGATTGGTAGAAAAATAATTTAACAAAAGAAGTGTTTCAAAAATTATTTACCAAAAATGGTTTTTTATTGAAAAGTTAAATTTTATTATTTATAATATGATTGGATAAAAGTACATCAGTTTTTACTAATGTCATTTAAGTAAAATTAAAAAGATAAAGTTTCAATAAAATAAAAACCAATCTAGCATCTCTCATGATTTTGAAAAATGTTTTATAATTGTTTTTATGAAAAAAAAATTTTACTAATGTTTTCTCATACAAAAATATTAATATTATTTCATCAATGCTTTTTAAGGTGTATTTATAGAATACTTGTTCTTATATACAAAATATGTTTTTTTATGAAACTAAATGGTTTATGTAATTTTTTTTAAATTAACGATATATATTGGATAATTGTTTTAAACATAAATAGATATATAGTAATAATCTTTTATATAAGTATATACATAAAAGATAAAAATAAACATCATATACATACAACGTTAGTTTCACCTTGCGAGCCAGGTTGATCTCGACATATGAAGCTCGGGCTCAAAACCATTTATTAAATGAGTGTAAAATGAGTTCGAGCTTATTTAAGATAAGCTCAATTAGAGTTTTTAGTGAGTTGGTCTCGAGTAGCTCAAGAGACGGCGTGACTCGTTTCTCCCTTAATTGTTGCTGGAAGTCTATTAGTAACATACATGTTCTCGGTAATTGAGGATTACATTTATAAATCGAATAATAAAATAAAATAAACTATTAACTTTTTTTTGTTTCTTCATGATATTTATATAAAACATTTTAAAAGAATGTGTTTTTTTGTTAAAAATAGTTTTTCTTATTATATATTTTAAGCTACTTAATAACATTTTCGAATAATACATATTGTTAAAAGAATAAAAAGAATGTGTTTACCTTTGTGTGAAATTGAAACAAATATATACTGAAAAAATTCATCTTTGCAATGTAAAAATACGATTTAAAATTAAGTATGAGTGAATTAAAATAAACCAAAATGTTTTAGAAAGAATTTTATATATGTTCTTAACTACGACATATGAACCAAATGGTTTTACAATTTTATTAACCTTTGTACTTGATTATTTTTAAATAATATTATTTTAAAAGTGAATTAAATTTATCAGTAACATTATATTGAGAAAAAAACATTTTCTTAAACACTTATTATGGTAAATATATATTCAATACATTATTCAAGGGAAAAAAAACTCATTGTAATTATAGTAATAGTTAATTTTATTCAAATGAATTATGACTAATAATAAAGATAAATACATTTTTAGGTGGGAAATTAAAATAATGAAGGCCTAAGAAACCGACACGTGACACTAATGATATTATTTTATTAATAATTATAGATAGATAGATAATCTATTCACACTAGCTTATATGTATTGTTAATCTTATCTTACTACTTTATAAAAGAGTAACTTAAGGTGCCACGTGTTAGCATCACACTCATCCTCACCAAAATTTTTCCGTCTCACTCTCATCTTAAATAATTATCTTAGTTACTAATAATATTATTTAATTTTATTTTACATTTAATAAATTAAAAAAGAGATCTATTTATTAATATTATTTATAAATAAACAAAAAATTATAAAATATATATTTTTAAATAATAAAACTTTTTTTAAAAATACAAAATATTTCAAAAATTGTTTTTTAAGTTCATTTTCTAAAACCAAAAATTGTTAATTTGGGAAATATAATATGAATTTTTTTAAAAATGTTATTTTTATACGATTTTTTTTATAACAAAATGTTTATTATTTTATTGGAAAAAAATTTAAAACAAATATTTTAAAAAGTTAATGTCAGTGTTTAATTAGTTATAGTCATTGCTCATACGTAATTTCAATCATAACATATCTTATAATATTATTTATAATTAATAAAATTTTATTATATTAATATTTTATTTATTCAATCCGTGTAATACACGAGTTTACTAAAGCTAGTCTTTAATAATAAATAAAAACTAGTATTCAAACATCACGTGTTATGTTAGAGGAGTAAAATCATTGTAAGTACCATTAATGACACACCGTTGCTAGTAACCACCTATACAAAAAAAAACTCGTAAAACAAAAAAAATAAAACCGACAAAAAATATATGAAAAAATGTTAAACTTTCACATGCGTTACGGCGTGTTAATGTGTATAAATTAGATCGGAATGTAAAACAGAAGATGACCATTAAACGAAAATAATTTGTAAACTCGAAAAGTTTAAACCGAGACGTAATATGAAAAAAATTGTAAAAGAAAGAAAGTAAATAGGATTAAAGTTGAAATTGTAAGAAATTGTTAGTGTTAAATGTAAAGGTTGAAAACTATAGGGTTAAAAGTAAAAAACCTAGAAAAACAAAATAATGTACAATCTACAAAACATATGATACAAACCATAATGCACACTAAGTTAATAATTAGTATTATATAAATACGAAATTCAAATAAATATTTCACCCACGCCCACTCACTAAACCAAATTAATAGATTCACTCCTCTCAATTTAAAATAAAAATAAGAGTGAATTGTCGTTTATACTCTGTGGTATGAGCACATATACCATTTTTATCTAAAAATGTTTTTTCTTGCATTTGACTCCTCAAAGTCTAAGAAACGTTGTCATTTCATCCGAAATTCTTAACTTCATTGTTTTAAAATGTTAAATATTCATCATTAAAAGGGTGCTTACGTAATTTTTCATAAAAAACGAAGTCTTAATTTATGTTTATTGTGTTGTTCATTAAAAATTTTATCATGGGAAGCCAAGTGTAAGAAAAAATATTTTTGAATAAAAATCACAAACATAACCAAACCACGGGAAGAAAAATAACAATTTACTCTAAAAAAATATAATTAAAAAGATTGTGTATAAAGGAGTCAAGATAATTCTTTTGAAACCCGTTGAAACTTCATGATCACTAACTCACTCCCTCTAACACCTTTTAACGTTCAGAAGGAATGGTTTCAAGTCCACTAACAATCTAACATACCACAATGCCTCTCATACCCAAGACATGATTGATTTTAGTACATAAGAATATAATGAATGAAGTTATGATCAATGATATCACGTTAACTGTAACATCTGCTCATTTTCAAACTATAAACTTAAACCGGACTAATAATAAATCCTCATTTGTTAAAGAAAAATTCATTATTTAATTATTTATTCATTTTGATGAATCAAAATGCACGAAATGTATTATTGAACTAAATTTGTGAACATTATTGTTAGTTTTCAATTATTATACTATTTAATCAGTTTATAATAATTTTATAATTTATATAATAAAATTTTATAAACTTATAAAGTTTATTGATCATTTATGAGTTTTAATTATAAAACTAAAATAAATAATCAAAATACAAAGTTTATTATTTTTACAAATATGTAAGGTCTATAAAAGTTTTATAAACTAGTTATTGATTTAATGAAATTTATAAATAAATTAAATTATTTTAAAACTTGGGTTTTGATAAGGTTGGGGTCAAATTTGCAATTTTTGAAACTTAATTAAAAAGCTTCTTACATAAACTCTTCAAAAATTTTAACCTGATTGGTTCCAACCGTTTCGTGGTCTAGATTCGAACTTGTACCATGCTTTAATTCGACTTTAATTATCGTTATAAGCATTCAAACAAGAAACTGAAGCTTACGTTCGAATCGCGAACCGTTCGACATTTGAAATCGGTTAATAACCTAATTAATTAAGCACACGCAATCGTTTTACCGTTTCTAGTTCATCACTAAAAGCAATTTCATTTGAAATGCAAACGAACATCACATTCGATTCCTTTCTCCACCGCGACTTGCAACTAGGGTGTTCATCACCATTCAAGCATCTTGAATCTCAATTGATAAAGGGCTTTTAGTTCAATTCACTCTCTCGAGCTTTACCCGTGTTTAATTCGAGTGGTGTCACCAATTTCGTGTTGAATCCCGTCTCCCTCACGGTCTCGGTTGCTCTCATCCTCATCACCAACAATTCGCACTAAATCACGTAAGTTACATACACTCATATACTCGTTTTTACATTGGGAATCAAATCCCCAAGTTTAATTTGATTATCGACTTTGATTTCAAGATTGAATCAAAGATCTAGGGTTCATATGAATTGGGGTTCTGATTAATAAATGTTTTTAAGAATTTAAACCTGATTCTAAACAGATCTGGGCACTGGTCCCGCCGGTTAAAGCATTGGACTCATGTGCAGGGGACCCGGGTTCGATCCCGGGCACCCACATTTAATTTTTAAAACACTTTTTGTTATTATTTCTAGAATTAAGAAATTATTATAATGTTTTTAAGTTAATATAAATATTATTTTAACTAACACTTTTCAGAAATTACTAAATTAATTTTAAAGATTTTCGAATGATGTAGTTTTTTTATATTCAATTATCATTTAGAGAATAATAAAAGTTATAAAATATTATTAATTTATTTATATGATCTAAATACATTAAAAACTACTATGGATCAAACTTAAATTAGTTTGGGTATTTTTAAATCTATATTTTACAAATGCTTTAAATAAGTAATTATTCAATTAACTATTTAATCACGTTATATCGTAAATAATTGTTAAATTAATTAATCTCTTTCACATGTTATACTAAATCTTTATTAAATTAAATTATTATAAATTAAGTTACTTGACTCCACTACTCTTAATTATTTAATTGATTCAATCAAAGTATAATCGATTATATTATTTTAAAGACCCAAAATTCCAACTGAAACCCCAGTTCACATTTAATCATTTATCATGTTCATAACTTAATCTTCGAACTTATACGTTTAGGTATCCTATAAAAGAAATCATTGGAGCAAAACTTGATTTCTTATTATTAATCTTAAGATCATCTTCTATATCATGTGAGTTTTTCATGCCACTCTTTTACTTTATTTCATATATTTTAGGGTGAAACATATTAATTTATAAGCATACACTTGTAAACCATCTTGAAACTTGTAATGCACGAGCAATTTGTTTATAAACTTGTCATGGTTATGTGAAATATTTGTGAACATATGATAGTCATCTTGTAAAAACAATCATTAACTATTGCTAGCCTAGCGACGTCATAGATTTATGGGCTGACAAACCTATTTGGTGTTAAAGCCGAGGTTATTGCCGACCCCTGATGACGTATGCTTGTTTATCATGGGAACCAAGTACACTTAGCTAAACGTGATAACTTATAGTGGATATCTTTGTCAAGGTTTGATTGTATTATTATGTTGTCTATGTTATTGCATTATTTCTTAATCTATGACATGATTTGTCTCTTAAAATTTGCTTTTATACGTATGTACAAATTCATGAGAATTCACCAACATTATATGGTGACCTTATTTTTTAACATGTTTCAGGATGCTAGTTTAAGGACTTCTTCATGCTGATATACGACTTGGACATATTTAATTAAAACTTTTATTTTGTTGTTTGAATCTTTATTGTATTATAATGATTTATTTTTTAGTATTATCTAATAAAAATGACATTTAATATTATTTAAACTTGTTTAATTACATGAGCTATGAACAATCATTTAACATTTGTCCGCCTCGATGATTCCGCCGTCGGTCGGAGTGTGACATTAACTTTTTTGTAAAACTAGATTAACATTGTAACATCCATTTACATCAAAAATTGGAAACTCTAATTTATTGGCTGAAGAAGGTTTGCATGATTTTTTTAACATTTTGTAACATGAAAATGAATTAAATCAAGTAAGGTGCTAAACTTGTAAAAGTGAACGACTTGTTCGCTCGTGAAACCTCCCACCCACAACAACAACCCGAGTTATTCACTATTGATTAAGTTACATGTGTATGTATGATATGTGATATGTGATATACTTGTCATTTCAGTTGATTTGTATCATAAAAACACTGTAACCCTAAAGCAACTTTTGAAGAAAACACCATACAAGCGCCACCGATAGTCCGGTTTGAGCTCTACATTTCAGGTTTTCGCAATCATAATTGAGGTAATTCTCTGTTTCGGGCTTCGATATTATTGAATGATTTGCATTATAAACGTTTTGATGTTGTTTTTTTCGTTATGGTGAATGGAAACGAGTCCAGGCATGTGCGCTTATGTAGATCGTCGTTCATAACAATATATTCGTTCGTTTTATAAATAAAATGATTGGAAATATTGATGGAATCATAGAAGAAGATGTGTAATTGAATAGGAAGTTCGTAAGAAACGAAATGTAATTCATTTACTTCTGGTGGGGTATAGTAGGGTTACGATTAGAACGACTAAACACTAGTACAAAACTGTTTTGTTGGGGCGGTGATTATGATTTTCTAAGGCGTTTCTAAACCGCCTTAGAAAATATCGCTTCAAAAAACAAGCATTTTTTTGGGGCGGTTCTAAAAACCGCCCTTAAAAAGAATTTAATTAAAAATAAAAATAATAAAACTGGCTTCATAGAATGCTTCAAAATTTGTTACTGTTCCGGTCACGGTCACGGTCACCGTCTCCTCCTAACGGCGATGATCGGGACAATCAATAGTCCGCCTATTTTCTTCTACTTCCTGTCAACGTGGGTTCCAACCTCATTTTCCTAAAATCCATACAGGGATTCCAAAACAAGTTTGATTTCAATCTATAAAAGAATTAAGATGCATCATAAACATCAAATTGATCCAAACTACAACAAAAGTGAAAGACGTGTGTTGAAAACTAACCTTAGATGCAAACGCATTGCAATGTTAACCCTAAAATTCACTATAAAAACAAGCAAATGATAGAATGGCTGATTAGCTACAAACAACATGACTCATCCAGAAACAAATCGACCAAATGGGCAGAGAAACAAGGATTAAAGCAATAGGTAAGGAAGTGAAGCATCAGTAAGAAATCGTTACAAGCAGTACTAGCAGCAGCTCCGCAACCTTGGATTGCACCCGTCGGCAGATCTAGGGTGGTGGGTGTCTTGTTCGTCGACATAAAGGGGGTGATGGTAGTGTTTATGTTCGTCGGTAGATCTGGTACGATGGTGGTGGTGTTTTCGTTCATTGGCAGAAGGGGTGATGGTAGTTTTGTTCGACATATCTGGGGCAGTGGTGGTGGTGTCCTGGGTGCGGGCAGAATGCAAAAGTTTGAAGATAATATAGAAAGGGTTGGGACTTGGGAGGAGGTTTTAATTTATGGCTTTTTTAAGTACTAGTGTTAGGGCGGTTTGGGGGGAAACCCGCTATAAAAAATGATAAAAAACCGCCCCAAGAAATAATATGGATTTTATAGGGCGGTTTTATGACAGAACCGCCCCAAAAAATCAAAAACCCGCTTTAAAAAATAAGTTCCAACCGCCCCATAAAATCAGATGTATTTTTTGAGACGAATTACGATGACACCTCCCTAACAAATAAGTTTGAGCCGCCCTAACAAACCGGTTTGGTACTAGTGAAAAGAGTTTTTAAATCATTGTCAATATCATTGTTTGAAAGTGTACTTGTGAATGCTAAGGTATTTGTTGTGACATTTCTAATGATTATCCTTAACTCACATAATATGTTGGATTGAAGTGTCAACGTAAACGAACGAGCTTAAGTCAAGACTGAGTCGTCTAGAATCGTAAAATGAGCATAGTCATGCCAGTCACAAGTTTGCTTAATATGCTACAAGGCTAGCTTATTTTACCAAGATCTCATGTATTCAGATTATACTTTATATTATAAAAACCAACATGTTTAAATTATTATATAGAGTTATTGGATTTTAATAATCCCAAGTTTCATTTATCGGCCGAGATTAATCACAACTTAGTAATTGTTTACGCATACTCCTAACTTTGAGTGTATTTTTCTCCAACGACCCCTTACTAACTAAGAGTTAACCCCATTAGTTTTTTGATGATGTGGATTGTTTTTGTGACCAAAATACTAGACAGAAAGTTGAAATCTATCATCAGGTTCGTCAATTTAAAACTTACGCACCCAAAAACTTGTCAATCTCTCCCTTTAGATTTGAATCACTGAATTCGTTGAAGGTAGATTTTAGGTGATGATGGAGGCTAGACAATAGAAAATGGACCTAATTGAGACTAGGCGGTGTTGGAGTTGAAAAATGGCTTAAAGTTAGCCTCGTTTTATAAAAAATGAGGGTTAACTCTTAGTTAGTAAGTGATCATTGAAAAAAAATAAGTTTAAAATTAAGAGCGACTATAAAAAAATTTAAGTTGAGATTAATTCCGAACAATAAATGAAACCCATTTATATGATTTCTCTAAGTTATTGGAATACACCTTAAATGTAACACCCAATATTTTGTGATTTTAACAAAGTTTGGAGTTTCGTTAATATAACTATATAACTATCAAGAATAAAGTATAAACTTCACGGATAGCAAACATGAAGGTTAGAATGTAGATATGTTAGATTTAAAATTTGAAATTTAAGAATTTGTTAGAGAAACAAATCTAATTAAGGTGAAGATTATACCCCTAATTTACACCGAAAAAGAAAAAGTTCCTAAAATCTTTTACTTTTGAGAAAAACGTGTACCTCACTTAATTACACGTCCTCAGCCCACTGGTCCACGTGTACCACAATAAATTTCTTCTATAAAATATTTGTTATAAAATGTTGTATCAAGTTATCAACGATTAAAGGATTGTTTGATATTTTTTGAATAATTAAGTGTTATATTAATAAAAGTTTGAATCATTAAGATGTATGAACTATTAATAAATAATATACTATTTAATTATTTAAAGACAAATGTCTGATCAATTCAGATAACAAGTTTTAACTATTTCACATTAAACTTTTTAATCATTCAAATTTAATATAATACTTAATTATTTAGAGACAAATGTATAAACCAATAATATATATTTTTGTAAAACAAACAGTTTAAACCATCAAATAATAAACCATTTAAACATGGAAATTGTTAAAAAAACTGATTCAGATGCTACGAGTAACTGTTAGCGTGGAGCACACTCAAAATAATCGAAAACTGACAAATTGACTGCTGACCTTGACCTTATGCAATAGAAAACACGATTAAATTGGATTCACTCTCATCGTTACATGCAATGAAGAGTTTCGGAAGGTACAAAGCAAATTCTTCACACGTATAAACCTTTCATTTCCTTTGTATTTTTGCAGTTAACCCATTCAGACATCTGATAATTGTCGATCTCACTCATCAATTCGATCTTTTGTCTAGTAAGTTCTTTAACCCCCTTTTCAACCACATTCATGCATGATCAATCTGTTTTCTTCAACGTTTTTGCGATTTGTTTTGAATTTATGTGAAGGATTTGATGATTATTCGTCTGTTTGCATAAATTAGTTGGGGTTTGATTTCGATAACGAGATCGGGTCATGGGTTTTGCTTTGGTCTTTGATTTGTTGATTGATTTTTTCTCCTCTGTTTGTTATGAGTTAACCCTAGTTGCTTTCCCTTTGACTTTTAAGAGTCGTTTTTCATACACTGGTGGCACTAGATTAAGATCTCTACGTAGTGTAGGGTGTTTGATGATGATGGGTTTTTGTTCTTTTTTGTTCAATTATTGTTTTGGATCCATGTGTTGATAATTTGATATCCACCTTTACTTTTGTTTTTCTTTTGTTCTTACTTTTTTGTGAAGCTTTTGATGTATGATTAACAGTTTAACATCCTGTAATCATATTAGCTCTCGATTAGCTCTTGGTACTCATCTGATATTAACTTGTAACGATAGGTTTAATTCGATGGAGTCGAACGAGGAGGTTCATAGCGATGGATCTTATGAGTTAGTCAACTTAGATGATTATGCTAGTGAAACAGATCATCTGAATGTGGAAGCCGATCGGTCTAGCAGCATGGTACAGTTCTGTTGACATGACTCGTTGTTGTTATTATTGTTGTTATTGTTGGATTAGGTGATTTGATATTCTCATTACGTTTGTGTTGTTCACTTGTTTATATGATTCAAGGAGAAAGAAGAAATAATATTAAGGTCACATGTAGTTTATGCCTGCAGAAACCTGCAAGAAAATAAAGAGCAGGAGAATTGGTATAAACTAATGACATCTGACTCTTTATTTCATTTCAGGGTCTATCGGACGATGGTTCTTATGATTTACTGTGCTCTGAGGTGTCGGATACACTTGTTTTGACAGAAGACGAGGCTTTTTACAACATTGTTGTGTCAAAAATGAAAGCTTTTTCAACTGAATCTGCAAAGGGTGACATGGAGTTCAAAAAAGAAACCGATTCTTATCCTACAGAAGGAGAATTAGGATTTGGAAGTGCATCTTATTCTGCACTCAAGAAAGGAGACATGGGAATAGAAGATGCAAATGATTCTGATCATACAGAAGAAGAAGGATGCGATATTGAAACCAATTATGATTCAAAAGTGCAACCAATTCTTCATCAGGTCAAGAAGGTAGCTACTTATCTACTTATCCTGTTCTTATTAAGTTTATAATCACTTGATATAAAGTTTTGTGAAATAATTTGTTTCAAGGTGGTTCAAGTTATAGAATAGAAACAGAGGTATGTTAGTTAATTTGTAAAATGATCATACTATCATAAAAATACGGACATTTACCTGAATTTTTGTTTACTTATGTATGTTCTCATTTGTTTCATCAACAATTTACAGGGTAAAAAGCGCGACTTAATGACCATGCTTTCTGAGAGCTCGGATCTTTGCCTGTTTGAATTGCCTGCTCAGATCAAGCTAAAAGATGACATAAAAGAAGTTGCAAAGAATCACATCACGCGTTACCTTCCTGCCAAAACATTATTCAAATGTAAACAGGTCTCTAAAGAATGGAATAAATGGATATCCAGCCCATTTTTCACACATATGCAAAGTCACCACTTCAGAAAAACCTCGGGTTTCTTCCAAAATGCAAAATTAACACCAATTCATTTCATCTCACTTCAGCATTCGGCTTATGGAGTTCCAAATCCTTCTCTAAGTTTCCTTCCAGAGCGTGTATCCATTAAAAGCTCTTGCAATGGTTTGCTTCTTTGCCAAGATTCTATCTTTGAATCTGAATTATACATTTGTAACCCTGCAAATAAGCAGTGGATCAGACTCCCTCCTCCGAGTTGTTACCATGGAGTTAACTCCAAAATGGTGCTTGCGTTTGAACCTTCTTCGCTCAACTTTGAACCACATTATCAAGTTATATGTCTGTTCTCTGTTTCCTATCCTGATGCGGGACCCGTAGCGCATTTTGATGTATACGACTCGATAACAAAATCTTGGTGGGAGCCTGATATGTTATGCACAGAATTGGATGCAGGATACTTAAAAAGTGATGGGATTTTTGTCAACGGAGTTGCTTATTGGGAAACCATAGGTGGCGAGTTATTAGCCTGTGATTTGAACCACGGAATCTACAGTGTTCAAAAGCTTCCTGTCGCTGAAGGCGGTGCATTGTCCAACATCAATGGGGAATTATGCTATGTAAGACCAGAATATGATCATTCCATGAAGTCATGCATATTGGATGTTTATGGTGGTGGTGTTATGTCCTTGAAAAAGACCATTTATATTCCTGTTGATGGTGTTGAAGACTGGGAGTTTGTTTATTGTACAGTTGTGGGTAATTCATGTGATGATGTAGTAGCTTTGGTGGTGAAGGCGCCTCACGGGCACAGGCGTCTTTATGTTTATCATTTGACAGATGATAGAGTTCAAGGACCAGAGGTTTTCGGTCACTCCGAGAAGTTGTTTCCTTATGTTAACAGCCTCGTTTCTATAGATGCTTGATCGTCGTCGATTGTTTTTTTCGTAATTGGTGGCTGTTGTACATGTATTACTACTAAACTTTTTTTGGATGTTGGATGTTTTTCTCTTGACATGTGAGTTTGTTCTTTTATGTTGGTTGTTTCTATGCTTCATATGTTCGAGCACTAACATATTCATAAGTAGGTTTTTAAAATTGGTAATGGTTTGGATATCTCTTTAAATCGTGATGTGATTGTTTTTATAATGAAATAGGATTTTGTGATTGTTTTCCTCACAATACGCGGCCTGACTTTGATCATTATCAACTCAATTCATCTTAACACGTAAAAGTAACCACAAATAAAGGTTCCTAGAACACCAATACCAACGATAAAGATGTTCGCTCATAATCAATTTGGTTCGTCACGACACTACCACCGTAAGCACACTCTATATAGCCTACAATACTCGAGTTTTATATAACTCCATTTTCAAAAACAAATTATATCAGTGACAAATAAAAAACTAAGTCGGACACGTAGTTCGTTTTAAAAAAACAACAAATGAAAGTTATTCACCCGGATTCCGCTATGGGAGTTTAGTTTTTTTTTCACACTAAAGTGCTCAAAATACAAACATAAAAACTTTAAGTGGCCAAAATCAAAACTTTACAAGCTATTGTAGCCAAAGCGTTCAAAACGCTAACCTAGTGGCCAAAATATAAAATTTATAAATATTACTGTATCATTTTTAAAAGACAACAAACTTTTGTGGCCAATTTGAAAAACTCAACACTTCACCTACTAAACTAATAAAAGTTTCTCATTTACAAAAAGGAATAAAAGTACGAGTCCAATCTACAATTATGAGTAATTTATTGTAGTATAGTCGATTCTTTTTAATATATAATAATTATTTCGAGCTCTTAAAAGTTTAATGATATAATTTACAAAGAAAAATTATACTAAAATCATCACCAAGGGCAATTCTATTTACTTAGATAACAAATGTGTCAATTGACGATTATAGCAATCTATAGTTATCTATATACAACAATAGAAAAACAATTAGCGAAAATTCCATTATTGTTTATATGTGACAAATTAGCTATCATAGATGAGTAGTTAACATTGTGATAAAGTGAAAGTGAGTAGTTAACCTTGCTAGCCTTTCACACAACAATATAATGAAATTTAAAATATATCAAAGTGTTTGGTTAGAGTTAGGTAAAATAAAATACTATATATTATTAAAAATACATGCCGGTTTGCAAAAGGTTGTATCATCTCCGCTCAATTTGACCACTAAATTTTTTGAATTTCACATATTGGGCACCAATCTTGTACATGGCACAATCGAACTTTTTTTTTCATATTTCATCTACTTAAAAGTAACTCAATTTAACATTTCATTTGTTTGGAAAAATATCATGTGAATAAGTTATGTAATGTTGATTTAATTTATTTTTTATTTTCCTTTCTTAATTTATTTTTTATTTTATTTAAGATAGCATCTAAGAAAACATATTTAAATTGTTTCCATCTCATCTTATGCTATTGTCCACATGTCTTTGTTTGAGATAACTTGCATCATCAACTTGCTAAAATTCTACTTTGGGAAAATTACCGATCTAAATAATTGAAGAACTCAATTACTAATATAACCATTGAGAATTAAAATATATTAAAAAGGTGCTCACGCAATGTGACGGGACAACATTTTACATTCGACACGAGTTTGTAATTTTTATTATTCTTATAGCAACTTCATACAAATTTATTGTATTTTTTAAGTTAAAATTTAAACACCAAATAAATGAATTTTACATGACAACTTGTATATTTATATTGTACCTTACAAAATATATATCAGTTTAGCAAAAAATTTTTACCATAACGTTTAAAAAATACACATTTATGATTTTGGTATAAAAAAGTTTTTAAATATGATAGATTGATATAACAAAAATCTTAAAACAATTAAGTTTTTTTGGTTTATGGGTAGATAATGTAAAGTTTTATGTAATTTATAGTAATTATAAGGTTATTATGTAACTAATTGTAAGGGTAATTTGTAAATAATGTTAAAAATACTATTTTACTTTTAAAAATGATTGTGCCTTGTGCATTAAATGATGTAAGTGTTTTTTATTTAATGGTATCTTAAAATATTATTCTCATATACTTTATATATAGTATAAATGTAAAAAAAACTCAATGAAACACGGCGCTTCCATTCCTCGACATGTGAGGGATGAAACCTCTTAATTCCTCGCCAAAAAGCTGAATGTGCGAGGAAACCACCTATTTCCTCGCCGACATGACAATTTTGATGAATCCCTCGTTGACGTGGCCCACTCCTTGTTGACCGGGCAAGGAATCATGGGTTTTTCTTGCCCATAATTACAAAAATGCTACTATTCATTGAGAATTTTTATTTTAAAATTAAAACTAAAAAAATATTTACCAAAAATTTTTATAAAAATCCGTATGTTTTATTATTATTATTTCATTTATTATTTTTTACACACTTAAATTGCTAATTTAATGTGTTTTCCTCCTTTGTAATAAAGCTAGCTTTCTCTTATGAAACTTCTACAATCTTATATTTTTTTCTCTTAACACACTTATTTATACTCTTATAATCATCCTCTTAAATACTCTTAAATCTTATATTTTTTCTTTACACACCTATTTCTCTTATTGCAATCATCCTCTTTAATTCGTTCCAATCTTGTATTTTTCTTAACACACGTATTTCTTTTATTGCAACCATTCTCTTAAATCTTTTCAATTTAAGTGTGTTATTTAAAAAATATAAGATTGGAGAGGAATTTTAAGAAGATGTTTTGCAAGAAAAGAAACTAGTGTGCTAAGAAAAATATTAAATTGTATAAGTTTGTTAAGAGAGAACTTGTATTAGAAAACACATTAAATTACCAATTTAGAGCGTGTAAAAACAATAAACGAAAAAAACAATAAAACTTACGGAAATAAAATAATAATTTTGAGCGAATAGTGGTATTTATGTAATAGGGGCGAGGAAAACCTATGATTAATCGCCTAGTCAGCGATGAGAGAGCCATGCTAGCGAGGAATCCATCAAAATTGACATGTTGGCAAATAAATAGATGGTTTCCTCTCCCAGTGAGCTTTTTGGCGATGAATTATGGGGTATTCTCGCCCACATGGCGAGGAACAGACACGCGTATAGTTTTCATTGGATTTTTTTTACGTACATTTTAGTTTTTAATAATTATATTAATAATTTGAGTTGGTCAAATGTATAGATCGGTAATTCCCCCTTTTTATTTTGGCTTCAAATGAACCACTAACCAACGCCTCAAGTTGCTGATTTTATACTTTTGCTTTTCTTTTCTTTGTTTCAATTTACAATAATATAACATAATCAAAATACAAGTTTTCATGATGTTATAGATCACATTACTATCAATCTACCAAAAATCATGTGTATATATGACCCGATCGGAAATGGGCCGTTCTTGATAGGGGCAAAAGGCCCAATTCCCTATTCTCAAATACCCAAATACAGAAAAAAAAATAACTCGACCCGACATCGTTACATCCAATCTATCGTCTACAACCAAAACCCTCACCTCCGTTAGGCTGCAAGCTAATAACAAAATCGATCTCCCCTTCTGCCATCTACTATCAAAATCGCTTTGATTCGTCAATCTGAAGATCTCACCTGTTAACATCACGGTGAATTCGAACGATTTGTGATCCGAATTTGGAAATCATGGGGGATTACAATGACCCGTTCATGCGGGGCAACAACGCCGCCGTACAGGCTCGTACAAAGCAACAGAATCGTGCTAATCTTATGCAAATGAAACTGGTATGTTTGTATGCTCCAATCACTGGTTTTGATTTTGTTTTAGTTGAAGTTTGTTTGTAGGATTTTTTTTCGTGGCCCTAGGTTTGTGTGTGATGTGATTGGATTTAAGATATAGGTATGTAGTTGGTGTTTTCTGCAGAGGATTTGATTAGTAGTAGTATAGTACTATAAGACTGTTTTTAATTTAGACTTTGATTGTACTTAGGGCTCCGATTGAGTGTAGGTGATGTGAGGTTGGATTGTTAAGCATAAGATTGTGTTAACAGCTTTAAGGTTGATTGAATGATCTGATCATGATTTTTTAAGTATAGTACTATAAGACTGTTTTTAATTTAGATTTGGAATTTATGCTCAATTTATGTATGTGAATATTTGATAATGGTTTTTAATGCTTCACATTGCAGATTGGGCAGAGTCATCCGACAGGATTGACTAATAATTTGTTAAAGCTTTTTGAGCCACGACCTCCTCTGGAGTATAAGCCACCACCTGAAAAGAGAAAATGTCCACCATACACGGGTATGAAATATATGTTTATAATTTAACCTTTTATCATACATTCATACGGAGTTGGTGTATTTTTGTTTAGAGGATCTAATCGTTTTCTTCTGTTTTGAAAGGCATGGCGCAGTTTGTAAGCAAATTTGCTGAGCCCACTGACCCTGAATATGCTCCACCTGTTGAAAAGGGCGAAACTCCTGTAAGTTGTTGCATTTATCTAGTCTCTACCTTTACCTTTGCTGAACTTATAATCTCATCTGCTCATCTATGATTGACATAATCTAGTGTGAAGAATTAAAAGTCAGTTTTCATGATTTACATCACAAGGCGGCAGATACTGTGACACAGAAGGAAAAAAGAGAACAAATCTACCATTTATGTGATAATTTATTTTTCGGTTCTGGGAAGCTATAATGGCCTGTATTTAAGTTCCTTGAAGCGTTCTATTGCATCTTCAGAAAGATGTCACTTTTTTTCTGATTGAACACCTATTCTTTTGTGTTTAGATGAGTATATCTAACAAGTGCGTATGATGTTATAAAAGTAACTATGTTTACACTTTTATGTTTTTTTGTTGTTTTCTTTTGTGGGTCAGGGACAAAGGAAGGCTAGAATTCACCAGCTACGGCTTGAAGAAGGTGCAAAAAAGGCTGCTGAGGAACTTGAGAAATGTAAGAAGGCATCTTTTTGTTTTTTATTTTTTAGTTGATAAATTCTAGAAGGTATTGGTGGCTTAAATATGTGTCTTATTCATGTTTGTTTATGCAGATGATCCGAACAGTGACCCAAATATATCTGGAGATCCCTACAAGACATTGTTTGTAGCTAGACTTGTGAGTAATACAGCCTTTTGCATAGATGGTTTTTTAGACTTTTTATTTATTTATTTAACTAAATTGGTGTTCTTTACTTGCAGAACTATGAGACAACTGAGAGCAGAATTAAAAGGGAGTTTGAGGCATATGGTCCCATCAAACGGGTAGGTTTTATAGAGTACCCTGAAAAGGGTCTCAAGGTTATACCCTTTTGTTCGGTAAGAGGTTTGGTTTTGTGATAGTGGACAACATCTTTGTACTGTTATCTACAAATAGCCTTTTTAAAAATGAAACTTGCAGATTTTCAGGAAAAAAATCACATTAGAAGTATTGATGATGAGTGATTTTTTTAGACAAAGTTTTATGCAGTTGTTTGAAAAAGTAGCTGTATTATTTTCAAAACGTGCCATATATAAACCATTGAATTGTTTAATCCGTGATTCTTCATTGGGAATACTATGTGTGAAATATAGAGTTTAGTTTCTGCATTTACAACAAAATAACAATGATAGTGATGCCGTGATGGTAATTTGATCTGCTGACTGCCACCTCTATCGTTTGGACACGATTAATCATGTGGTTTTTGAAAGATGGACTTGGAGTATTATTAAGTGTGACTTTCAATCATCAGTGTTATTTACACTCGGTGCGTTTTTGTGAATTATGATGCTAGCATAACATCAACTAATGGGTATGGTAGGTTTGGAAAAATTATATTCCTTTTGTTGCTTTGAATTTTGGATAGTATTTGTTGGAGTTCAGTAAAAAACGGTAGTTGTTCCTCAGGTATTATTGCCTACCCACTCTACCCACCCTGTTAGTTACTTCCCCCTGATTTATATTTTTGATTAAATTACATTTTCAAGAATCTAAGATTTGGGTATTCTAGAAGCTTAAGGTAATAAAAGGTACTTTATTTTCCACGGGTTGTCCCATATCCTTCTTGAGCAGCTGAAAGATGCACATATGCCATTTGGCCATAAATTTCTGCAACAAATGAAGACTGTCAACTTTTCGGTGAATTATATAGGGAGTGTCTCTTCTCTTCTTTTCTAAGTTCAGTATTTGCATTCTTGCTACTGAAATTTTCCTTTTTGTGAGTTCAGTATTTGCACCTCCTATAAAAAACATTTCAGAAGTTGAGAAGGTTTCATGGTATTTTATATTAGCGTAAGTTATAGTAATTGTTTTTATTATACATAAAGTCCCTGGTAAGGGGAGGGTAGTATGTTCTCAAGACATGGTAAATTGGCCAAAGTTATTGTGCGACTCTATAGCAAGTGATGGCGATGATGCATCTTGCCTGGGAGCCTGTATTAATGAAAGGTGAGCACGGCTATTGAGGCTTTGTGCCTGTTTGCCGTGCATTAGGAATTTTTATCTGCTAACCTTTTTAATGACATTAAACTTGCTAGATTGGAGCAAGCTATTTAGTTTATATTCTTTTGGGTGTTTATACCTTTTGAGTTTTTTTCTAATCCCTATGAGTTTCAGGTTCGCTTGATTGCTGATAAAGAGACCAACAAACCAAGAGGATATGCTTTCATAGAGTACATGCATACACGAGATATGAAAGGTATTCTTTTGTCTATACTATTCTGTTGAACCTTTCTATTTAGGGTAGCAAAATGGGTGGGTTGGGTAACAGGATAAACATTTTATTAACTGCTGTTTTTCTTAAAGTTTTGGTAAAAATCATGCTAGTTGTCATTTCAAAATGGTAACTCAATTAATACTTACCCGCCTTTGCATCGAATAGACTTGCAACCAATAACACATTGACATGTTAAACTCACAAAATTTAGCCACTTTTATGCCAATCAAACATTGGTGCAGAAATCTACTCTTGTGTGCTGTTAAACTCGCAACCAAACACACCTTGACACATAATTGGCGGAATACTTGCTATTATTTAAAAATGCATGTCTATTTGTTCAGTATATCCAGTATTACTATTTATATGATTTTCTCTTATTATTACTATCATCATCATCATTTGTATATTGGATTGTTGAGTTGTATGATGTGGATGTATAGCTGCTTATAAACAAGCGGATGGAAGGAAGATTGATAACAGAAGGGTGCTTGTGGATGTGGAACGTGGCAGAACTGTTCCTAATTGGCGACCGCGGAGACTTGGCGGTGGACTTGGAACATCTAGGGTTGGAGGTGAAGAAGTTAACCAGAAGTACTCTGGGAGGTAAACTGTCTCAATTTCTTCTTTACTAGGGTGGCGTTCTGGAATCACAATGGGTATGAGTTTGAGATCACATGAAACTGGAATGACTTACGAGTTCAATTTATGGCATCAATGTTGGATTTAGCAATAAAGAAAAGAAAATCAATCATCTTTCAGGCATCACCCGAAGTGAAGAAATTAACAATGGAGAAATTCCAAACATGGATTGCCCAAGTCTTTATCCCATTCTTACTGCAGAAATCTCATATAAATAAATTTTGAAAAATGTTAAACCCAAAACATTGCCAAAAAGTTTCCAACTCATTTGTCTTTTTCTTCATCCGAACTTGAGATGTTATGACCAAAATATCATACCCAAATCAATGGTAAATTTAGAATTTCTAGGCTCTTGTGTTTCATATTTCTAGGCTACTATTTGTTCTTTTCTTTCTAATTTGCCAACATGATTATTATGATGGTCAGAGAACAACAGCAATCCGGAGGGGCTACACGATCTGCAGAGCCAAGAGCACATGAAGAACGGGACAGGTAATTGTCTATTAAATTTTTTTAATTTCACACCTCTCTAATTGTAGTGGTTTTATGTTATTTGTTATTTATTGCAATATATCAGGGAGAGGGAGAAGTCACGTGAACGGGTAAAGGAGAGGGAACGTGAGAAGTCTCGTGAGCGGTCTCATGATAGACCAAGGGACAGGGAACACCGAGAAGATAGACACCATCGGGAGCGTGACAGAAAGTCGGACCGAGGTGATCGTGACCGTGACCGTGACCGAGACCGTAGTGGACGTGACCGACACCGCGATCGAGACCGTAGTGGTCGTGACCGTGATCGTAGTGGCCGTGACCGTGACCGAGACCATGATCGCTACCGTGAAAAGGATCGGGAAGGTGATGTTGAACATATGGACCATGACCGTGGGCGGTCACGTGACAAGGACTATGATTATGACCGGGCTGATAGACACGAGAGAGACAAACATGGGGATAGGCAAAAGAGCTATGACCGTGGGGATCCAGAGGAATGGTATGACCAACCTGAACATGGGGGTAATAAGCGGGCTGACCCTGAACAGGATCTTGGAGGTTATGACTACTATGATCAAGAACGATATGATCAAGATCGTGCTCATGACCATGATCGTTATGATCAGATGAATGAAGACAACTATGAACCAGGAAAGCTTGATCCACATGACAAGGACCGTGATCATGAGTATAGGCGACCAGACAGGTCACTTTCACGAGAGTACGAATACTGAAGTAGTTCAAAGTTATAAAATGCACCTATGTGTTCGTTTGTTTTGGATTTTGTTGCACGTTCTCTTGACCTTTGGCCTCTTTTTGGACTTGCATTATTGTTTTTGTTTCTAGATGTTCGATTGTTCTTTATGTTGCATGTTTAAGAAAAATTCAAGTTGTAATATGCAGTGAACTTGTTTGACGTTTTAAAGAGATTGCGTTTCAACTGGTTTATGTTTCCCCTTGATCTTTCCGTTCTTCGCTGGATTCTAACATTCTGAATCTTACATTAAATATGTTAGGTTTCTCTATATATATAATGTTAAGGTATTCTTATGAGAAATTCAGAAAGGATGTTTGTTTAATACAATTTCGATTAAAACCTAATTGCTTAACGTGAATGTTTGTAGCTGCTTATTCTTTATTTGTGGCTTTATGACCATTGATTTATTATAATCTTCAATCCAAATTAATTTTAACTAACATCTTTATTGAATTATTTCCACGCTTGATCTATTCCTCTCTGGAACTAACCTATCCCTCCTTGTACCAGTAAAGAATTTGAAAAACAGACGTTGTAAACTTGAATCACCGAATTGATGAACATGACAACATGGTGATCGTGAGGAAAAACAACTTACCGGATCTAAGGGATGGTGTTTTCATCCGGTAAGTCTTTTTGACGAGTCGGTATGAGAATTCATCAAATACAACTCTCTGTTTGAAAATTTTGTGTTGGAAGAGATTTTAGTTTGAAAATCATTAGGACTCTAATTAAGAGATGTTTGCATTATTTTATTATAGTGAATTTATATTATTAGTTTGAAAATCATTAGGACTCTAATTAAGGAATCTAAGAAAGTATCCTCTTGTTCCTTATATGTTCAAGTTCCTAGTGAATTTATATTATTTATTAGAAAAAATTTAAAATATGTTTTAAACCCCCACCCCTAACAAGATTCGTTCGAACCACAAAACCACAATCCTTAAAACTAACGCAATAGGGAATATCCAATAATAGCTCTAGTAAACCCGTATATAAAACCGGCCTAATGAGTCTCCAAGTGAAGCAACAGCTTGGGGCTCCCACTCTTTGAGGACCCTTAAATTTGAGTACGATTATAAGTAATTTGGGTTTTGATGTCTGGTGAGTACAGCGACCCATGTAATATGTAAGGGAAGAATAATAATTGGCGATAGAAAATTAGGTTAGGAAAGGTAGGAGGTGAAGAACCGATAGTCTACAAGCGATGATGAACATATTTGTTCGAATCGTCCCTCTTTAAACAAGTGAACTTCTTGAACACTGAAAGGGTGCAACTAATTATTCATACAATCAGAATTCGATGATGGAGCTTTGAAGATACGAAATCGAATCATCTAACTCGTTGATTATGTTTTGAAATTCGCTATGGTGTGTTATCTTTAAGTGTTGAATATTTACTATTCAATAATGGTTGTAGTTATCTTATTTGACGTTGTTTTAATGAAAAGATATGGGTATTTGCCACTTTTCTTAGACTAACAAGACCTTAATTGTAGATTTTGATAAAAAAAACCGGACCTTTTAGATTGTTTGTTAATTGCTCGAGCATGCTGTTTGATTGGTTTTGCTAGGAACTATAATGGAATAATCAGTTTTGAAAGTATCACCAACAATTAGTTTACAATTGAAAAATCAAATTTAACTATCAATCTCACCGGTGTTCTGGGTTGAAGTGGTTGATTTGTATGGTTTGAATTCAATGCATAAAAGACTTTCTTTTCAGAAAACGAGTTTTGGATATTGGACACAACAAGCTGTATTTTTAAATCTGTGTCAAAGGAACTTATGATACAAACATTTCCTAACATTTTGCCAAAAGGTTGTTTGTGTTACTCAACTGCAGGTTTGCCAACATCATATTTCTTGTTTGAATAGAATTTTAAAATATTTATGTTCTAACATTTATACGCTTACATGTTTCTTTAAAGATTGCATGTTGTGATTTATTATATGTTTTCAATTTGTCTATTTGTTGTGATTTCACATGCTATTCTACTTATTTTTTAATTAAAACTTTACCATACATGTAATCCCATTAGGTAAAGTCATGAGATGGTTAATTTCATAAGGAAAAAAAAACATATGTTTTTCAAAAAAGTTCCCAAAATTTTGTTTCGTTTCAAGCCCATAAAATTATTGGATCAAGAAGAAAGCTGGTATAACCAAAATCAAACACTTAGACAATTTTTGGTACAACTTATAAAGGACTTTCGAATCTTAGTATGAAACTTCCGAAGGATATGAAGTTCTAACGAAGACAAAATGCAAAATCAACTTTCGAAATAAAAGCTCCAACTTCCGAAGACAAAGTCTTCTCTTCCGAAGTTCAAGACTAAGAATAAATCAAAGACAATGACTTCCGAAGCAGAAGTCCCCAAGCCACGGAAGAAGCAGCCTTTTCCAAAGTATAAAAAGCTTTAGAACTTGTTCTTCCGAAGCCAATTAACCTTCGGAAGATGTTGCTAATGAATCAGTGGACATAAGTATGGTCTCTGACACTCCGCTGCAGACCTCTGATACTACATGACGTTTTCCCAAAAGGCCATGTAGTTAACCATACTTTATTTCACTGTTCACCTTTATATGTTAGTACAAGTTACCAACTTTAGTTAGTGACAAAAGGTAAGTCATAAACATGTCATGACTATCATATTTTAGATAAAGCATTATTTGAGATACCTTAAACTATAGTTTTGTAGTATCTGCTTTAGTTAGAGGATTCTAGCTGGTATCAAAGTATATCCGGCTGTAAATAGTAGTATATATATAGTTTCTCATTGTAACTCTTGTAGAAACCGATCCTGCAAAGTATCAGAGCTTTAGTTAGAGGATTCTAACTGGTATCAAACTCTTGTTAGTGAGTTTGAGAGAAAATACTTGTGTTGAGTATCAATACCGATCCTGCAATTGGTATAAGAGCTTTTCAGGCTTTTGATTATGTGATCTAACCATCCTAATAAAACTCTTGTTTACTCACTCTTTTACTACATTCAAAACATGGCCTTGAACCAGAAATTTGAATATGAAATGGGGACGATGACTAAAGCACCCATAATCACCTCAGAGAACTTCAAACAATGGAGCAGACATATAGAAGGGTTCATCAGATATCAAGACAACCGCATATAGAAAGCCATTGCCCATGGTCCTTACAAGCCAAAGGTGGCTTCACCTTTTGGTGGTGGTGCCATGATAAATAAGGTAGTGGAGGACTACTCTGAAGAAGATCTCAAGCGGATAGACATTGATGAAAAGATAATGACAATCCTGATGACAACAATTCCCAACTCCATTATGGTGGGGTTTGAGATATGCACGACAACAAAGGACTGTTTGATGCCTTAACCCTGATGTACTCAAACTCCAATGATTCAAAGAAAGATTCCCTGAAGCAGCAATTTGAGAATTTCACTCATATTGCTGGAGAGACCTTGCATCAGCAATACTTTAGGTTAAGGCATCTCAAGGTACATGGATCTTATCTCTTCCCTTCAGTCTGTAGGAATAGCTCCTGAATTGAGAGACCTCTCAAGGAAATTCATGAGTGCACTTCCCAACGAGTGGACGTTTTATTGTGTCTCCATCAAGAGGACAGAGAACCTGAACACACTCACAATGATTGAGCTATACAGTATTCTTGATGGATACCATGTAGAGATGGAAAACAAGAGTGGCCGTTAAGAAAGCAGATCTTCAAGCCTTTCCTCAAGCAACGCTCTCATGGTTGCTGAAGGCTTAAGACCCCCTCAACCTCAGTAGTACCTGCCGTACTCATAACAACCATCCAACTCTTCTGGGCCTTACATCATATTCCCTGAGACCCCAAGGTCTCAACAAGCTCACCCTAGTCCCTTTCAGGACAGCTGTGCTTTTGTCTCAGGGAGCGGACACTCTAATGATTTTCAGTTCTGTTTTAAAGATCTAGAGTGTTTTAGCCCGGATGAGGTGGAATACATGGACATAGTCCAACAAATGGCTTTGCTAACCTACAGGACATTTTTTTTTAAGAGAACAGGAAGGCAGTTCCCTCAGAACCCAACAAGCAGCAAGTTTAGGTTTGACAAAGCGAAAGTCAAGTGTTGCAACTGTAACCAGTTCGGTCATTTTTCTAAGGAATGCAAAAATCCCAAATCAAAACCCGGGATCTGCTCATGCCTCCTCACATCCTTCCACACCGAAAGCTGCTGGAAAATCAACTGAAACTGTTGTTGTGGCACAAGAAGTTGATTGGAGCTTTATGGTCCAAGATGTCACCCCTACACATGCACTCATGGCTGGAACAGACAACTCTAAGGTATATGATCATCTCTATACTTTAGAATGTATTGCGAAGGTTAAAATATAGCAGGACTATAACATGAAATTAAATCCGATATTGAGTCCTTAAACATCTTAAAAGCTTATTTTAAAATGGCCGAATCTGACTATCAACGAGGAGCTAGAGAAAACAGTTTTCTCTTTAAAACGTGAACATACTAATTACAGGACTCAAATCAAGGATTTAATATCCAAGTTAACAGAGGCTCAAGCCAAGCTAGTAATAGCCGAGGCTCAAGCAAGGAAGCATGCTATTTCTGAGCAAAACTTCCAAGCCATTATTGCATCATCCTCCCACTCCAAAACTTGTTATCAAAACAAGGAGGGTTGAGGACCAATGAGATTGCTCCATCACACTCTTATGAGTCTATAAGACAACCAAGGTGTGGTACTAAAGAGCAAGAGGTCCCATCTGCTGACCTATCTTCACTTGAGTTGAAGAATGATGCAATAGTAAAGACCACCACAGGGAAGGAACAAGTAAATCAACCCATTTATACTTGTGATGATCAACCCCTATCCACCAAAGCTAGAAAAAACCAGGCAAATGCAACCAAAAAAACTGCCAAGAAAGTTGCTGAATCTAAGCTGAAGATTGACCCAAAGCAAAATGGTGTCTTCATTTCAGTTGGATTCCAGATGGTAGACACTTCTGATTCAGGAAAGAAATGTAGTACCAATATTTTGTCCTGCCAAAGAATCAGAAGTTAAAGGAGAAGGCTATAGAGGAAGACAAGAAGATTAAGAAACCTCAGCCAACAAAATCCCCAAAGATTAACATTACATGGCATAATATATGGTCTACAAAACCACTTGGCTAAAGATTGTTATTACAATCCAGCAAGCACACATTATGCAAATAATGTTAAAAAAGAAACAACCAATGAAGGATTCACATGGTTCAAACTATGTTTTAAAAATAAATTTTACTAAGAAAATTAAAATTCATAGTTTTTCTAAAACATTGAACCTTTTGAAACAAAATATTTTAAATCACTCATTTTCTAAAATAATTATAAAAAATATAGAATTTTCTAAAAGCAGTTTTATTAAAACAACCAAAATAATTTAAAACTTGAGTTTTTAATAAACAAGATATTTATAAACAATAAATTTTTATAAGAAAATCTTAAAACAAATATTTAAAAATAAAACTATTTAGATATGAGAGTTAAAAATAGTATATAATTGTTTTATCTTTTGAACAATACGTATATATAATTTTATGCATATATTATATTAAAATAACGTACTGTAACTTTTCATATTAATTACTAACTATAATCCGTTTAATAAATTGGTTTCTAGACTATCTATTTATCTATATATCTATCTATCTATACCCTATTTATTATTTGTTTTATTTGAAATATTTATTCATATGCAATTATAATTTATCTATACATATAAATAAAATAAGATTTTTTGGCACTTGTCATCTTTTTAAATTACTTTTTTGACACTTGTCATTTTTGTAAATATTCTCAATTTATTTTCCTCAAAAAGGTATTAAAATAATTTAAATACTCAAATAATTTATATCTCTTCATAAACATTAATTTGGTTAATTGATACATCTTTTTCTCTCATTTATATTTTTTAAGATCAAACTATGTTTTAAAAATAAATTTTATTAAGAAAATTAAAATTCATTTTTTTTAACCACTGAACATTTTGAAACAAAATTATTTTAAATCCTTCTTTTTTAAAAATAATTATAAAAAAATATGAAAATTTATAAAAGCAGTTTTATTAAAATAGCCAGAATAATTAAAAACTTGAGTTTTTAATAAACAATAAATTTTTAAAGAAAATCTTAAAACAAATATTAAAAAATGAAACTATTTAGATAAAAGAGTTAAAAAGAATATAATTGTTATCTCTTGAACAAGTACGCATATATAATTATATATATATATATATATATTATATTAAAATATCATACTGTAACTTTTCATGTTTATTACTAACTATAATCCGTTAATAATTGGGTTCTAGACTAAATATTTATCTATATATTTATCTATCTACAACATATCTATTTTTTATTTACTTGAAATAGCTATTCATATATAATTATAATCATATTTTATCTTCAAACGTGATTTTATAATTTATAAATTATTATTACTAATAATTTATTATTTTATTTATTCAACCTGTATAATACATAAGTTACTAATCTAATATACTAATAAATATTAGAAAAATAATTTATAAATATACATGCCAGCTCATAGTAACAAGATTTGTTCCATCACCGCAACAAACTGCCTCTATCCATCCCGAAATCTCAGCCGTCCATTTATCTTTCTCTCTATTATAAATACCGATTTTTGTTCATCTCGATGATCCATCTTCTCCCTTTGTTCATTAATTCTTTGATATCACCGTTTGATCTCTCCGATTATCATCCAATCATAGATGCATTGTGTTATCATTGTCGGGTTTGATGTCGACCCATATGATCAGATATGCTATATTGCCTTCCTCAAGATACACATGGTAAAATTTCCCCTTTTGATTTCATCTTTAGATGCGAGTTCTTGTGGTTAGTATCTGTTTAATTGATCAATCACTCATCTTTGGAATAGTTTCATCGTTTTTTACTCATGGTATCACTTGATTTTGATGGTGTGACGTCAGACTACTGAAGATTGTTGTCATGTTTGTTGCTCACCAGACTCCCATCAACACAGGGATCAAATTCTGTATCGTTTGACAAGGTTTCTTGAATGATTTGAGGGGATTAGTGTCAAAGATTAAACCCTAATGGCAGTGGAAATATGAAGATGATTTGCAGTACGAAGTATGCAATTCTATGTTACTCTTGTTTGTTAATTGGCCTTTGCCATGATGGGTGCGCTCGCATGGCAGGTCACAAGATCGAATAAAAATAAAATCTTTTGTTTTCGGGGGGAGATCGTATGGTGTTTTACCAGGTTCTCCACCCAAATGTGTGTGTGTGTGTGTTGTGTTGTGTTGTGGTTTCTTGTTTCTAAAAGCTGCATACAAAGCAAAAGTGCACACCTGCAAGTGCATCAACAAAAAAACATCCTCTGTGCAGTCATCAGACGAAATGATTAAGTAACCGCATGACAAAAGGTACATTTAGCCACACTTTGCATATCTCAAACAATTTAGCCACGAAAATTGCATTCATTACAGCTTATTAATCATGCTCATTCACAGGCGTGTTAGTGATTATGCATATCATTATCAATCAAGAATTATGGCTCTCAAGTCTCTAACTTGGACCCGTTAACATATTTATACATCATTACTTTCCAACCAGATTAAGAGTATGTTGGAGTCTCAAATCGTGTATTCCTTGTCACAAATATGATGTATAGATAGATACAATATCGCCACGTGACTACCCTGAACTATTATATAGTTGAGCATAATACTCACTCATTGTTGATCATTGCTGTCAAACTCAATTGTGTTGTTTTGGTGCGAATGAGGTTTGATTTGTTTAGTAGTAGTTTTGAACCTTGTTGATCATTGTTCTCAAACTCAATTGTTTTGTGGCTTTTTTAATAGAGATGTAATGTTGTGTTAGTTTTAGGCTTTTGTAACAAGGATACTGTATATCATCTTCTACCTGAATTATAAAGTGATACCAACACTGACACCACTTCTCTTGGAAGTTCAAGATGCATGATGATCACTTTTCGTGAGTATAGCAAACAGAATTATCAATGCAGGTTATAATAGTTTATCTTAAAACTGGAGTCTGTAGTTGATATGTTTAAAGTTATAGACTTGTTGAAGATCCAGATTAAATTTCCACTCATACATTCATAAACAAGTGACAAGTGAGTAACTAAGCCTTCACCTTTTGTTGCAAGTTTATATATGTATTTGAGTTCCTAGTCAATGTTATTGATGTGTGCTTCTGCTATTATTATTATATTTTCTATAGCATTCTATGTGAGTTGCAGCTTGTAGTTCTTGACCTCTTCTTAATCTACATGCACATGCAGTGATTCAAAGGTAATTTAATTTTCGTATTATATTTTAAAGCTACTGTATTTATTTACTTATTACTATGAGTAAACATATGCTTATTCTGGAAACAGTATTATTGGTTAAAATGATAAAGAGTTATGCTTTTTAAATGCTAGGATGTGTAAGTGTGTTTAGTATGGTTGTTTAGGTTTGAAGTTATTTATATTGTTTGATAATTGTGTGAAACTGGCTAGACTGGTATGATGACTTAGATTCTCCAAAATGTTATATTGGTTAATTTTGAAAGAAAAAGGTACCAAATATTTGATTAATTGTAAGATCTGTGAGCTCGGAAGTTGGTAAGAGCAATCTAGGATGGCGGTGTCGACCACTTGCCTTTCGAAGGAGTTGGTGGTTCGAACCCACCCAGATCTGAGTGGCTTAGTCCTCTATGCGCCCTATGTTCGTCTCTAAACTTTGTTTCTTCCCTTTTTGAACAAGTTCATATTCTATTAGCTATTAAGTAATTTGCTTAGTACTAATCAGGTTGTATTTTACTTGCTTTGAGTGTATAAAATGGTCAAAGCCGCCTCTACTCACATCCCTCAAAAACCATCATTTCACAACAAAGAGCACCTATCACTTTGCTTTAATTTCTATTAGCTATAAAATGGTCAAAGCCGCCTCTACTCACATCCCTAAAAACTGCCAAAACCAAATCTAAAAAGTAAAAACTCCCACAAGATGTACCCTCTCACATTGCTTTAATTTGTAAATGGCTTTGGCGGTTCAAGAAGGAGCTGAACAAAGCATCAACGGCCCTCGGAAACATATGGTAAAATCTTTGGTGGTTCTACAATCTTTAGGTTTGGATGCAAGCTTGATCACAGATGGTGTTGGGAGACTTCTACAACACCAAATCCATTAGACCACAAATTGAAGAAATTCACCTCCTCATTTACAACGGAATGTTCAGTTGGTCTAGAGTTTCATTACAACCGTGACTTGAACGTATCAAAAATTCATTTTTCCTTTTCTTTTTTCTTCATATTTGCCTCCTTCCCCAAGAAACCCTAATATATACAGATAAAAAGCGCGAGGGGGTGTTATTACTTATTATCATGGCGATGGAGATTTCGATGTGTGGTTATTTTTCTCTTTACTGATTTATTGCGGTTTCATGTAGAAGTTGATATATTTGATTCAGGCTTTCGATCTACCTTATGATTTACGCTCATGGACTCTGGCTATATGAGGAGCTATATGGCAGCGTTCGATTTCTGAGTTCATCTTTAGATGTGATTTCATGCCGTAAAACCTTGTCCTCATTTAGGGTTATTGGTTGTTTATTTGCGTGATAGTTTCGTATCTTTTGATTGTTTAGTTATTTCTCTTGTGAATCATTTGATCGATTGTCTTCTTCATGCAGGTATGTTGGCTATAGGTGTAACTATAGTACCATACGATTGTATCTGATGTAACATCACGTTGCTGATAATTTCTATCATCTTCTGAGCGTCAACGGGTTCTGTCAACATAGGGCTCGGGATCTGCTCATTTCAGTTTATCATGTTCTTCAAGTGTTGAAGGCATTATCGTTCAAGACGAAATTGATTCATTGTGGAAGCGTTTAGTTGATGTGTTGATTAAAAGTTGCAGTATGAAGTGTTCGCCAGGTTTGTATGTAGTCATGTAGATTTAAGCTTGATTTGATGGAGCTCTCTACAGGGGTGCTCTATGTTATGCTTGTTTGTTATTTGGCCTTTGCCATGATGGGTGAGCTCGCATGGCAGGTCTTGAGATCCTAATAAAAAGAACATATTTTGTTTTTGGGGGAGATCGCACGGCGTTTTCCGGGTTCTCTTCCCAGGTGTGTTTGACGTGTGCGTGCGTGTGTATGCCTTGTTATTTCATTGTCGATTTCCAAATGTGCCTACAATGCTAAGTATTGGAACTTTATCAGCAAATGAACCTTCCGGCGACTAAGTACCACAACTACAGGAGGTACATTTAGCCAAAAAAATTCCAATCTCTCAAACTTGGATATTCATATAATGAAGCTAAACACCATGTGCTGAGGGATCTGTTGTTTTTTAAGCATTGTTCATCACATTCTATCTTGAGCTGTTACTAGCATTCAAGAATTTATATTCTCAATCCAGCATATTCAAGAATTTAGTCAGCTGTTTTCTGAGATATATTTAAATTTCAGCATGATCAAATATACTTGAGGTATCCAGTGTGAAGGGCTAAAACAGAGGTATATTTGGATTATTCTTATTCGTATCAGACATTCCCATCAATATTACATTGAATATGTTCAAGCTATGAAGTGTCTCTTAACACATTTAGCTAAAAAAATGGTATCTTTTTGACATATTTATTATTTTCAGACATCCCTTTGGACCCCATCAATATCTTGATGCTCGGTCTATGGTATTATCTTACTTTCATTCCTGCAAGCTTAACAACATTCTTAGTTTTTGAATTTTAGCAAGCTTGAAACACACCACTTTTAAAGAATCAGCATGATATTTGCAAAATCTTGACGATGGAACCAATATTTTAATTTTGAATGAAATTTGGTTTGAACATAAAGATTCTGTCATGTTTATCCATGTATAAATCTTTGTGTTTTGGTTTTTTGTATTGTTACGTATTGTTTCAAACCTGGTACACAATTTCAACCATTTGTATCCTTTGATATTGGAATTGGTCGTATGAATTGGTATGAAATTCATAAGTTTCTGTATCATTCTTCATGTGCCTTTGTTATAGTCTATGAGTTCCTGCAAATCTGCAATAAGGTTTCTGATCTCAACATGGCTTTGTCTGCTATCTATTTCTTGTTGGAAGCTCATCAAGATGATAATTGTTGGATCTTACATATGATGATGGATGCTGCAGTCCATCTGGCATGGATATCTGCTTGATAGTTCTCATTGTACGGGGACCTGTGATAACCTTTGTTCATAATAAATTCAAGTCGCTCTGGGGTTCTGGTTTGTTTTTTTACTGTTGATTTGCTTGTCGTCTATACTTTAGCTTTACTATTAGATACTTGATCATCTGCCCATTTTCCATGACATGTGATGTGGCTGGCTTGTTTTCTTAAGCATTTACATCCTCATAATCTGTTTTTGAAGAAGGGAAAGGAGAAGGAGCCCTTGACCAGCAACCGATAGAGTTGGATTTATTTAATCACATAGTTTGGGCTTCTAAATTCCTCTTTTGAATCAATTGATTGTTGTTCTCATGTATTGTTTGCCTTGTATATGTGAAGAATTTCATCTGTTGCTCCAAAGATGGTGGTGGTGGGTGGAACAATAACAATAGAGCCCTACAAATGTATTGGCTTTGACATCTGGTTGCTGAACTTTTTGGTCAAGTTTTGATGCTCAACAGGTTCTGTTAACATATAACTTGAGATCCGCTTCATTTCAATTGATTGGGTTCTTGATGTGTTGAAGGTTTTATTGTCTCAGCTGAAATTGATTTATTGCGGAAGCCTTCAATTGAGGTGTTGATGAGAAGTTGCAGTAAGAAGCGTTCATCAGGTTTGTATGTAGATCTTAGCTTGATTTGATGGGCCTCTATATAGGATGCTCTATGTTATTCAAGTTCATTAGCTGGCCTTTGCTATGATGGGTGAGCTCACATGGCAGGTCACGAGATCTTAATAAACAAGGTAATATTTTTGGTTTTGGGGAAAGATCGCATGGTGTTTTGCCAGCTTCTCTCCCCAGGTGTGTTTGTTGTGTGTGTATGGCCTTTGTTATTTCATTATCATTTTTCAGAGTTGCATACATGCCATATACAATAACTTATCAGCAAATAGCCATTCCGCAAACAACTGAAGGTACATTTAGTCAAAAAAAGTCAATATCTGGAACTTGGATATTCATATCCTTATAGACTGAAATACACCATATATCATGCTGAGGACTCCATTGTAATCTTATTGTTGTTCTTCACGTTTATCTCAAGCTGCTATTATTATTGAAAAGTTTATGTTCTCCAATCTAATGACATGACAATACTATTGTTTTTTAAGATATATTCAAATTTCAGTGCCATTTAAGCACACTTGAGATATCTGGTTTGAAGCACCTAAATGTTGGTATTTTTGGCTAATTCTTATTAGTACAGACTCCCATAAGTATTATTTAAACGCTCAATTACAAAGGTCTACATCATAATTAGCTGTTATCCAAAAGATATTAAATTCCAGCATCATCCAATCAGACTCCGGACATATGCAGAGTGAAAGGCTAACCAATGGTAAATTTGGCTTATTTTTATTATTTGCAGACACTCCCATCAATATATTTATATAAATGCCTGCGATATGAAAGTCTGATTTAGTATTATTCAATCAGCAAACATAACGTTATTGTTAGCTTTGAAAACTAGTTCCAGCAAGGTACTCCGCAATTTTTGATGATCGAAGCTATATCTTATTTGAAGATTAAGTTTCTGTCTTGTCGTCCATGCATTCATTTTGGTGCTTGTGTTCATTTATGTTATTACATATTGTTTTGAGTTGGATGCACCTGATTTTTAACTTTTTTGTAGCCATTGATATTGGAGTTGGTATCATTTTTGATGGATTGGATATGTAGTCCCTTTATTTATACCATTCTTCATGTCCCTTTGGTTTGGTGTCTGGGTTCTTGCATTAAGGTTTCTTTGATTTATAGATGTCTTTGTCTGCTCTCCATTTCTTGCTGGAAGCTTAAGGTTTATTTTGTGGCTTGTGTATTTTAAAAGCAGATGATTAGCTCAGTTGGTCCATGAAAAGCATCATCACATCCAAAACAATTTGGTGCTTTCGTATGATGATGGAATCTGCAGTCCATCCGCCGAGGATTCCTGCTTGATAGTTCTTGTTCTGGGACCTGCAGTGATCTTTTTCTGAAATAAATTGAAGTCGCTCTGGCTTTCGGGTTTGTTTCTTATTGTTGATTTTGTTAGGTTTTTATTGAGCTGACTATTTGATACTTGGTCATCTGTCATTCTGCCCTTTTGTCATGACATATGTTCTTGTCTGGTGTGTCTACTAACTTTTAGTAAGATCACATCTTTATTTTTAGGTCGAAGCCCTAATTGACGATTCTTTGTTCTTAGCATCTGCAAAGCATAAACAAAGTGATTTTAGGAACTTGGGTAATTCAACTGAAATAAGGCTAGTTGGTGAATTGTTGCATCAAATTGTTTGCAATCTATGTACAATTTGATCATTATTGCTAAAACAGGAAACTGAAGACATAACCGAGATATTCTTTGCTTCATATATATTGTATCTTGTTCTGATTTTGTTTCTATACACCTGCAAATTTGTTTTGTTAACAAACCTTTTTGACAGTGTTCTCTGGGATGGGGTTGTATTCACTATCATTTTATTTATAGCTTATCTCAAGTCTGTTGAAATCATGGAGTGTTCATAAACTGACTGAACGATCCAAATGAAGCAAGTCAGCCGGTTTGAAATGTATCTGACATGTGTTTGGTTGGGTTGCTGGTTTGGGGGTTTAGCTGTCTGCCCATGAGTAAGCCTTTACAACAAACCCACTGAAGCAAGCCTGCTCATCTCTGCAGAAATTTAGTCCAAACGTGAATTTCACAAGCATTCATTGTTTTCTAACCCATATTACATTTGTAGTGTCTGTAGTGTGTACGTCTTAAATTTCAAGTCACTCTCAACTCTTATGATTTGTGATCTCGTAAATGGTAAGAGCGTCTTGGTCGGCCTTTGCTTTTCTAAGAGTTGGTGGTTTAAGTCCACAGCGTCTTGTTGGCTTTAAGGTTATCATTGTTTTCTTTTCTGGTCTTTACTTATGAACATGTTTTGTAAAACGAAAAAAATGAAGATTAGTATACCAAATATATCATTCTTAAGGAGATTTTTACAACAGTTAATTAATTTGTGGGGAGAGATGAGAAGGGTTTTAAACCAAATAAAGAGGGGACATCTGGGCACTGGGTAACCAGTGCAAGCAAGTCTAGGTGGGACCATTTGACATCTCATACGTTTTTTGTTTCTGCTCTCGTCCTGTAGAAAATGGATGCCAACTAAACTGATTAGAATCTTAGAAGTTCTGGCAATGGCATCCTCTTTGAAGACCATTAGGTGATGTTGGTGCTCACTACTCTGGCTACAATCACATTTCTCCATTAGAAGCTCCAAGGAATTCTTTAAATCCCAACGTGAATCTAGAATGAATTGTTGTCTACCATATCCTAAAGACTTCAAAACGGGATGATCTCTACTTAATGAGGCACAATAAGTTATTTTAATATAATTTTTAGAATAAGTTTTGCCATAGTGGTTAGCCAAGCAAATTGAAAGGCAAATTTCACATTCCAATTTTATTAATTTAAACACGTCAAACACGTCATACTTGTTGCAAATAGGACTAGTATTTTGTAGAATTGCAGCAAGCAAATGTTGCACAGTCAAAGTAAGGATAACCAATGATGAAAGGTATCGCTTGGTGATTGATCTTGCACGAACATAATTTTTAAATTAGTTTTTTTTATTACCTGAAACGTTTCTAGAGTATTACAAAAAGCTCGAAACTAAAATATCCATGCGATCATAATTATCATTTTCATAAAGGTTAATGTATGGTATTAATACAACTCACAAGACGACCAGCTCACTTTATTTTTAAACTCAAATTTTAGCTATTACAACCCGAATCAGCCCACCCTACATGGTAAATGAGATGAATTTAACACATCTAGCAAATGTATACCGCACGCATATGCTAATGCTGCATCATTACAAAATCAAAACACTGTTACAAAAACAGATATGTTTCTCCTAATACAACATGGTTCCTGAAAACACAAGTTGTATAACATCTTCAAGCACTCAAGAAAATAACAAGTTCTGGTTTTTAGCAACAAAACCCGGGTGGAGGTGGGACATTACAGGATACAACAGTTGATATTCATCTACGCAAAAACACAACTTTTTATGTCATAATTGTAGAACATTACTAGGCTTTTGACGGCCAACCTTTCAGAAGGAAACATTTGGTAATGCAGAAAGCAAAACAACACGAAGCTTACTGTACAATTAAGTCGGTAATACTTAGAGTTCACTCGAGTAAATGCACTCGTCAACAAGTTGCTTAAGGTTAGGATTCTCCATGGCAGCTACAATTCTTTCCTTGTCATTTAATTGCTTGTTAACTGCAAACAATTGTTATTGTTATAATATAATAAACAGGTATCAAGTATGATTTATAGTTATGAGTTGTATATGCCTTTACCTGCTTCTTCATCTGCATGGGATCCAGGGGCTACTTTGATGTCCACCTGTAATATTTGAGCATCAAATGATACTAGACCAACAATGGAGGACCGTATAATCATCGACAATATAGGGGAGATGAGAATGACATTCTAAAATCACCCCTAGAAAATTCAATGTTTAACTTGGTGTTTTCTGATGGTCGAAAGCCTAAAACGCGCTTAATAAGACCAGAATAAAGATATTTAGTGTTTGTGAATTGACAGACAAGTAAATCTTGATTAACTGTATTGATCCTAAGACCAAATGTTAAGATGGCTGACCTTAAAATGTGGTGGGAAACAATCCTTGAGTTTGATTCTCAGGCATAGGCCAATGACTGTTGCCATACTGCAGTGCTGAATGGTTGGGGTGAAAGTTATCCTAATATACAAGTGAAGCATCTTAACTAATAATATACTGTGCCGCGTAGATAAGCTTAATTACATGCCATACACATACTACAACATTGTAAAGTAAATCTGAGAGACCATAAATTGGATAACTGCACCTAGAGGTTCACATTTCAACTAGTTAGTGCATTTTATTTACATGCTTCATAGAACATGGTGTTCAGTTCAAGGCTGGGCCCTTTCGATATCTTAAGCCGCTTAAACACAATGCTTAATTGATGCTGGACAAATAACATGTTGCAAAAAGGAGGGTCACAAGAACAATACAATTGACTGAATAATCAATGAGTACAAAATTTGCAGACTTAGGATAATAATATTGGGGAAGACTGTTATAAAATTCCAAAACACCAAGTACACCAAAAGGGCAATAAATTCTTTTTTGACAATCTTAAGGGGGGCCAAGTGTCCAACCCAAGTAGCACGGTCATACACAAAAGGAAACCAACAAACTTTTGGTACTGATTAACTTTTCGTACCCATTTCAAAAGATTTATGTTTTCTACCCAATTTACTTTACATTTTTCTTTCACCACGTCTCGTCCGCAGCTGGTATGACTATGTTTCATGACTTTGTAAATTATAGTTAACAATAACTTAAGGCGATTTAAAGTGGATTCCAGTTTATGAGACTGGGAGTATAAATGGTAATACATACGGCCCGTATAAATGGTGTATGTATAGTAAGCTAAAACGAAAAGAAATATTACTTAAATACCAAAACGGAAGGGCTAATACGACCAACTATCTATAACTGTTCTACCCGACCTCCGTCCCGTGATTAAAGCCCAATAATGTAGTCGGGCACTTTTCACGGTCTATTTTATTAATTCTAATTTAGTATATTATCAAAGCGATTTTAGTCAATGATAAGTATCAATAACTATATCATATTCAAGATAATAATTACGCACTACAAAACAAAACAATGCATTCATTTTCTTAAACAACATATTCATTCGAAGCATACTATTTCTCAGGTTTCAAAGGCGAAATTAAAATGAATTGTTGTTTTTATTTTGTGGTTTGATCACATTGGTTATGGTTATTTTTATCCAAAATGTTTTCTTGTTGCATTTGGTTTCCAATATTTGAAAAAAGTTGTTATTTTATTAAAAAATGTTAGCTTTATTATTTTAAAAAGTTAATATTCCTCATTACAAAGGTACTTATGCAAGTTTTCATATAAAAACGAAATCGTAATATATGTTTAAGGTACTTAAGTAAGTTTTTGAACGAAAACGACAAACTTTTTTACAGGAAAATAACAAATATAATCAAATAAGAGGAAAACGAGAATCACGGGGGAAACTAAAACTAAAACGAAAACGAAAACGAAAACGAAAACGAAAAGCATGAGAGATAAACTGACAGTATTCTGCCGAGCTTTTCATCGACGGTGACAGACTCCTCCGAGAGAACACTCAGCTGCTCCAAGGAATACGGATGCTCCGGATCCCTAATGTCCCTCACTATATGTATCAATCGATCTACAGTCAAAGATCACATCATAATCATCATCATTCTGCAATTCACATCAGATGCTAACAAGGAATCGATCGATTGCAAACAGAGAACGAAAAAGGATATCATAAATGTCAAGAGGATCAACGGCATCATGATCAACATCAGGTCGATTCACTCTCTCCTTCTTCTCACGTACGACTGGATTAGCGTTAATGAGTCCCAGAGTCATGGTTGGGTTGGGTTGGGTGAAATCAATGAGTAATGAGAGAGTTGCTGGTTGTTTAATGTTTATTGGTGTGTGACTTGAGTGGTTTTGGGTTCCAGTTTTGCCCCTGGAGAAACTGGGTACTTGTGCCCACAGATAATAATAATATAATAATAAATAATATAATAATATAATAATAATAATATATAATAATAATAATAATAATAATAATAATAATAATAATAATAATATAATAATAATAATAATAATAATAATAATAATAATATAATAATAATAATAATAATAATAATAATAATAATAATAATAATAATTAATAATAATAATAATAATAATAATATAATAATATAATAATAATAATAATAATAATAATAATAATAATAATAATAATAATAATAATAATAATAATAATAATAATAATATAATATAATAATATAATAATAATAATAATAATAATAATAATAATATATAATAATAATATAATAATAATAATAATAATAATATAATATAATAATAATAACAATAATAATAATAATATTATTATTATTATATTATTATTATTATTTGCAATTGTTAATCGTTTACTAAAAGGGGAATACTTGACTTGACTGCAATGGCTTTTGGAGTTTAGACACATGCCATTGCAAGTAGAGGTGAACAAACTGGTTTGGGGGTTCAAATCGGTTTGGGTCCCAAACCGAAAACGAAACCGGTTTGGCTCCAAACCGGTTCGGGTTCAAACCAGTTTCAACCGCTAAAAACCCAAACCTATCAAATCGGTTTGGGTCGGTTTGGGTCGGTTTGGGTCGGTTTGGGTCGGTTTGGGTCGGTTTGGAACCAGTTCCGGTCCAAACGGTTTTATTTTTATTCTTATTTTTATTTTTTTGTTTGTTATATTCAAACAAAATTTTAAACTTTTAATTAAAACATAAATATTTATAACATTTATATAATTTAAAACATTTAAATAGTTTAAACATTTAAAACTAAACATTTAACATAGTCGTTTCTTCTTTCGTATTATACTTGTACGTTTATTCCTCGCCACCTGAACTGGAACTGTTACGAAGGTAGTCATCATATGCCGCTTCACCATCAGTCATTCCTGATGTCAATCCGCTCTCTACCTAGTCCTCGTATAATTCTGCTTCGTATTCTAGTTCTCCTTCAAGCGATCGTTTGTCTTGTACTCTTTCCGCGACATCCAAATAATCTTTCAAGCAAATTGACATTTCAACTGCTTGTGGAGTGAGACGAGTTCGTCTTATTGATATAATCCTGTCACTAACAGAAAAAGCAGATTCCGAAGCTACCGTAGAAGCTTGGACGGTTAGTAAATCTCGGGCCATGGTGGATAGGATGGGAAATTGATCTTCCTTACCTTTCCACCAAGCCAACAAGTCAAAATTTTTAAATTCATGTGGAGTCATGGTCGATAAAAAGTTTGTAAGACCATACCTCCCGAGTTCACTACTCGGAGTGTTACCACGTTGACGTTTATTACATTCATCCCTTAAAGTATTATATAAATCAAACATTGGATCATTCGAACATTCGGCATTTGCCGCATGCCTTAAAGCATCATGGATTTGTGATGTTTCCCCGTATTTTAATAAAATAAACATCATACATTTGTTGTAATTGTTTGTTGAAAGTAGCTTTTAAAGTTTTACTATACATTGATTTACCAACTTCTAAATCCAAATTAAAAGTAATTTTATCAAGTAAAGTTTCAACTCCCGACAAATTTAAACAAGGGTTTAAAGTAGCGACACATGTAATAACGGGAGGCATTTCTTCAAAATATTTTTTAAAATTTTCTTTCATTGAAGGTATCATATCGGAATAAGGTCTACCCCTACACGACAATTCATTTAATTTTGAAGTCATTAAATAAATTTGGTGTAGTACCAATGGACTCGTTGGGTAATAAACTCCAGAAAGACATGTAGTTGCATTTTTAAAAACTTGAAGCATTTTTGTTACTTCTTCGATGATGGCCCAACCCGATGAATTGTAAGAATTTGCCTTTCCCCGACTTACCAAACTATTATGAAAGGCTATTAAACTTCTTTTTGTTCAATAGCCTTTTCAAACATGTTACATGTGGAATTCCATCGTGTTGGTACGTCCCAATTCGGACCTAAACATTTAGTATTTGCGTCTTTACAAAACTTGCGATATTTAGTATATCTTTGGTGTTACTAAAAATATCACGTAACATTCTTTTAAAACAATCTTTAACTGTTTCAATCGTTTTTAAACCGTCTTGAACGGCTAAGTTTATGATGTGCGCAACACATCGACTATGAAAAAACACACCCTCACATATTGGTTTATATTTTAATTTCAAATGATCTATCGTAAGAGTGTTGTTTGACGCATTATCAAAAGATATAGAAAATATTTTGTTTTCTAATTTATACGTTTGAATAACTTTATCAATAAGATAAAAAATGTTTTGGCCGGTGTGAGGATAATCAAACAATTCAAACGCAATCGTACGTTTCATCATTTGCCACGAATCGGGTTCAACCCAATGGGCGGTGACACAAATGTACGAGTCCGGTGAACGTGAGGTGTCGACCAAACATCACTAGTTAAGTTAACACCGGTTTGTAAATTTTCAAAATAAGATATTAATTCATTTCTAGTTTTTTTCCACATTTTTAAACAATCTCTTCGAATAGTAGCACGACTTACATTGGTGTAACGTGGTTGGAGAGTTCGTTGAATGAGTCGAGTCAAACGTTCGTTGTCGAAATGTTTGAATGGCAAGCTTTCTTGAATTACAAATTGCGCCATTTGCTCCCGAACCGCATCAACATTATAAGCCCAAATATTTCCTTCGTTATCATCGAAGCTTGACTTTGAGAAGGTTCACCTTTTAACGCTTTACAATATTTATTTGCAATATGGTTTTTCACCGTTGTGTTTGCATCTTTTTTGAAAAACTTATGAGAAAACTTGCACCAAGCCTTGTTTGGACCGCTAGCCATTTGACATAAATCGTAATTGCACCATACTTCGGGGTTCCTATTCGTAGGAAGGATTGCTATCACCACGTTGCTTGAAGACGCTTCACAACCAACGGATGATTGAGCACTTGTTGAAGCCATTTCAGAGATTTTTGTGAGAGCGTTTTTGAGAGCGTTTAAAACGAAAGTATTTATGAAGAGCGTTTTTGAGATTTTTGAGAGTAGAGAGTGTTATAAGTTGTTGTGATTCAACCAAAACATCAAATACATATATATACTAACGTAGTGGGGGTATAATGGTAAATAAACATCAAAAAAACGGTCAAAAATCGGTAAAAACGCCTATATAGCCGTTGGGTAACGGTAACCGGTTTGAAAACCGGGTTTAAAACCGGTTTGAAAACCGGTTTGAAGGACCGGTTTGAAAACCGGTTTGGAAGCGGTTTGAAAACTGGTTCGGTTTGAAAACCGGTTTGAAATTTGGAAACAGAAAACTGCTTAAGAACCGGCGGTTCAGGCCGGTTTGAAAACCGGTTTGGGCCTCAAACCGGTTCCGGTTTTTTTGGCCGAACCGGTTCCCAAACCGGTTTTTATGGCCATCTCTACTTGCAAGGGCCTATACAAGTGTTATTCAAAACCACGATGGTTCGATTGTTGGGTCCCGGTTTACAACACCAATAGGAATGAAATCATTAACTATATTTTAGTTTTATTAATAAGGTTTGGTTATATAGACATCCCGTAATTATAAATTAATATCTTAAATTTCTATATGTGAGCTTCATACATGTCGTATAACCCCTTTGAATTTTTCATCGTAGTTTGTGTCGAAATTCGTCATACGCGTCGTATAGCCCTATATGTGTCGTATATGGGGTTGTACAAGTCTATATGTGACGTAGAGTCATCTGACAACCCCTTAAATTTCATCGTTTTCAATGTTTTCAACTATATTCCATACGCGGCGTATAGAAGGTGTCAATTTATTTATGTGAGTGTCTCTATATTAGAACCCTATTAATAATCCCTAATCTAATCTTATGTATTTCACATTTAAAACTACTTTTGTGTGTCACACTTGGGACTCGAACTTAGCATCTTTTAGATGGGTAGTGTATACTGTTGTTACTAGGCGATGTAAGTGGCTAAAATATATTCAGTTTAAAGCATCGGATTAACATATATATATATATATATTTATATATATATATATATATATATATATATATATATTTATATATATATGTAAACTCATGCCAGTTATCTGTCCACCTTTTGACAAAATAGAATACGGACAATCTTATCTAATACATGTTGTACGGGTTTGCAAAATATTAGATCAACCGAATAGATGAAAAGTACATATTAATCAATTCACGAATAGATGAAAAATGAATTAAGCGGCCACCAATAAACAAAAGTTAGAAAGCTGCTTCTTGAATCTTTGAATAATGGTATCTCAACACGTTTTCTGCATCATACTTGAGCTAACATGAATACCAGTCATATTGATATCCCTAGTTATACCACTATCCTTACAAAATTGATCAAACAATTTATTACAAAATTTCAAACATTATCAGATCCAATCTTTTTAACTTTCTTACTGGTCCGGTTCTCCACAAGAATTGTCCATTCTTTGAACGTTTTAAAAGTCATATGTTTATGCTTTAACACATAAACTCATACGGCTTTTGAGAAATCATCTACTATTAAAAGATTACCTTAGATCACTCACTGATACATGTTTTGAGAGTCCTCAAAGATTCGTATGCACGTAATCCAATATTCCTGTGGTAGTTTGTGTATTTCTACCAAAGCTTACCCTGTGTGCCTTCCCCATTACACAGTGCTTACAAAATCTCCTGTCAAGACTTTTCAAGATTTTAAATACTTATTATTTATGCAACTTAACAAGCCATTAAGTATTAAAGTGGGCCATCTTGTTATGCCAAAGCATACTTAAATTGCTTTGCTTTTTATCTACATATCACAAATATCCTTCTACTATATTTTTACTCGATACATATATATTAGTATCTAGTTCTATTCCCAAAAGTAATACTATAAACTCACTTATCACTTTACAATTTTCATTTTTAATACTCAGATGAATACCAGACTTCTCAAATACTTCAAGAGAATTAAATATATCAGCATTTCAAGGATGTACCTTATATTTGAATCATACAAATAACAAGCTCCTAATGGCTCTTCGAATGTGTATATGCATCAATGGAGATGCTTATATCCATACATGTATGTTTATTTATCAAATACAACTAAGGATAACGTAAACAAAGAAAGTCGTTAGCACTATTCCTTCAGCTACGTGTTATGACATCATCTATCAATGTACCAACCAATATCCATGATCAAAACCAAGAAAACAACATGTCTATTGGAGAGAAAAAATTTCTTGGCCAATTTGCCTCTCAAAATTATCCCCATTAATGCATGTCTTTCATGCGTTTTTCACACTCTCACCAAACTGTGGAAGAATACACTGATCTGGTTATTTACCCTTCTATTATTCTCCTCACTTGAAAATAAACTCGTCTTTTTGGAGCTAGAGAACCCAAAAAACTATTGATTATACATAAATGTAAATTAAGTCTAGTGATACTAAAGTTGTTTTACATATATGTATATCAAACATGAAAAATAACTGATGTAAAACAACTAAATTTCACTAGTCTTAATATACATTCATGTTAATAGTTTGTAATTTGTATTTACGTAAATCAATTGTCATTTTATTTTTGTAATTAAAAATGGTTTTGAAATTTTTTTAAACCATGTTGTTTAAGTTCTTCACATCCATAAATCTCTTCATCACCACTTTTCGTCTCATATACTTTTTATTTTGTTTTTAATATTAAAACAACTAAACGTATTAAGTAAAATCCTTAGTAGAGTTAGTGGTATGGTCTGGAAGGGGAGAATAACAAACATTTAGGGGGTGTTTGAAAGTCTTTTAATGATTCAGATGTCTGAATGGTTCAGTAATTAATGATTCAGACTGTTTGTTTCGCGTGCACATGTCTGAATAGTTAAGATATTTACATCTGAATGGTTAAGATATTTACATCTGAATGATTAATTATTATACTAATGCTAAATGGTTAAGAGGTCCAATGCTGAATGTTTAATACGTATTATCTGAATTGATCAGACATTTGTATTTAAATAGTTAAATAATATACTAACTCTTAATGGTTCAGACCTCTTGATTCAACACTTAATGGTTCTGGCTCTTATTGATTCATTACTTAATTATTTAAAAATTATCAAATACTCTTACTTTATCATAGAGGTTAGATACACTACTCTCATTTTAAATGTTGTCCATCTCTAAATAGCATACACTATGAGAACAAGATTGACGTCATTAGCTGCCCTGTTTAATCTATTCATCACTGTGTCTTCTTGTCTTCATTGTTTTGCACTATGCTATTGTCTGTAGTATACATTTTCATATTCTAATTTTAAGGGTTTCTTGAATTAAATATTATTAAATTAAAATGTATGAAGGGATAATATTGATTCCCTGACTATTGAGTATCCTAAATATTTTTTGTGTGCGCAAATCGCAATACGTTCGTTTCAAAACTAGTATAATATATTAATAATTATAAAATACATTTGTAGTTACAGCACACTCACAAATCTGTTATCCATCAGCTTTTGTTTTTCTTCCACTGTCTCAATAATTTTTATGTATTATGTATGAGTGTATATTATTTTTTTAAAACGGTTGATTAGTTGTTAGAAATTAGTAACACCTGGTTAGTAATAATTCGTCAATGCCAAAGTTTGAACCTTATACCCCAAGAGATGCAAAGGCTCCCACCTTCACACTACATCTTGCTATGTCTACTTATTAATCACACTACATCTTGTTAGTTGTGTATTTTGTATGAGTGTATTATATGCCTGTATGGTTCTCATTTTCTTTTAGTTTCTAAGCATAATATGTATATACATCAACACATATTATGTATATATATATACACACCAACACTAAGGAGGGATATCAACAGCAACATGGGTAGAGACCGCTGAACATCATTCTGATGTGATGGGCTGTCAACTATAACTGATTTATAACCTTCACACTACATCTTGCCATGTCACTTATTTGATAAAAGCATCAAGCTAAGAATTTATCATGTTGTGATTAAAACAAACGAAATATATTTTTATAAGTTATATTATAAGTTACACTTTATGGTATTTTTATAATTGTGAACTTCACACCTGTCATTTTATTGTTTTAAAAAAAGAGCATTTGGTCATTGTATCAAATATATCAACTCATTGTGTTATATAAATTCATTTTATCATATATTTTATATCATTTGTAATATGTATTGCTCATTGTTTTTATATGTTTTACATCATTTTGTATTATTATTGTTATTATTTTGATAGATTGTATAAACTTGTTATTGTTATCTATCATTATGTTTTACAATAAAAAATACATAATAACATATTTTCACCATTGTATTTATCAAAACTTAATGTTAAAAATAAAATAATGTGTTATTTTTGTCATTATTTTTTATACATTATATAAACTTGCTATTATATATTGTTGTGTTTTACAATTAAAAGTGCATAATGATATTATTGCACCAATATATTTTTCAAAACTCAATGTTCAAGATTACACAACTATAATAAAAAAACACAATGATAAATTGTGTTAATTTATCATTATGTATTAGATTAATTAGTTGTTAATTTGTAATTATGTAGAGACACGCAGCAATCTTATTCCATTATTATACTTTTTTAAAATTTATCTTTTATAAAAACACAATAGTATTTTAAAAAAACCCAATAACTAACAAAAACACACAATAAACTACACTAAAAGACACAATGACGAGATATGATCTTAAAAACGTAAATAAATTATTAAAATTTTTATATTACAATACTATAATTGTTTTAAGGATAAAACAACGCTCTTTTTTATGGTGTAAATTTTATACATAAAAGCTATAAACATTTAAGAAAAGAACTTGTAAAAAGTCAACATAAGTTGTTATTTCTAAAATTGCACTCCCACATATACTTTTTTTATTTTATATTTTATAAATTGATCTAAATATTAACTAAGAGGATGAATAGTTAAAACTTCTTCTTATACTTTTTAGTTTTAAAACATTTTTATTTAAACATTTCTCATATTAAAATTATTCGTGAAATCCTCCCAGGCTCCTTTCATTGTCCATAAAATCTCACTTTTCTGATTACAGGTAAATGGGCTAAATCAAGCCCATTATTATACAAGGCATTTGTGTTTACATTGTATTGTATCAATTTATTTTCTTCATATCACAATCGAACTGCTTTAGTGATTCAATCTTGACAATGATCACAAACGATACAGAAGTAATTAATTCATGAAATATCTTTATTTAATAACGTTTTTTTTAAAGTTTTGACGTATTAAACTTCTAACAGATGAATACAGAAACAAGACCCAAGATTAATTAGAATTGCAAGGGATCTTATTACATTCAATTAGTTCCATCCTAATGAATACGTCACATACGTTTCTAAGTGAGCTCGAAAGTACTAAATTAGTAAATAATATAATTAAAAGAAAATTAGTTGAATGGATTTTTACAGTTAAAATGTGATTTGTTTCAACAATATAAATTGGGAGTTCTACGTTACCAAATCAACATATATTACATACTTTTTTAATTTAATTATAAAAGCAATGTGAAATATATGATTGTGAATGAAAAATAAATTAGTGGAACAAACCATAATGTTCAAGTTTTCCTATGTGTAATTAAAAAAACTAGTATTAAGCCCCCCATATTGCACGAGGGTGTAAAACCATACCAATTAGCACCAATGTCACACTAACGTTAATGACCATCAACACTAGAAAAACTCGTATTAAAAAAACAAAAACAAATAATATAAACCCAACCGAAAATAGACATAAAAAGTTAAACCATGCACGTGAAACGTAATATATTAAAAATAATAACTAAGTCGATTTAGGACCCGCATCTTACGACAAGGCGGTTAGACAAAAGAATATATACGTATAAACATTGAAACCACACGCGGCACGTTGCGGAGTGTTAAGTTGTAAAATTTAGAACGGAACGTAAAATGAAAATTTTATACAAAATAAAAAGTATAGGGGACCAATTTTGAAAGTAAAAAAATATAGGGTTAGATTGTAAAAGTATTAAGATTAAAAATAAAGAAAATTTAAAAATGGGTACAACCCACTAAAGTTAAAATACAAACCTTGAAGCATAAAAGGATGATAATCTATAACTTATGATAAAAAATTAACTATTGTTACACATGACCTATTTAATTTCTAGCCCGTCCACTTAAGTGTCACGTCTGCATTATCACGTTTCGCTACATATTTTAATCTTGAGTTTCAATAAATTTAAAATTATTAACTCATATAAGTTACAACGAATATTCTATTTATGATAATTTATTACTTTTAAATTATTTGACATCCCTCCAAAAGTTATAAGTAATTACTAATTATGTAGACAAATAATGATTAAGTTATTAGTTTTAATATTACCAAAATTTAGTTGCTCATTGTCTTAAGTGTAATTGTTATATTTTTGTAAAATTTATTAAATTTGTTCATTAGTTGATATTTTTCTTTATTTTTTTGTTTAACCATTCTATCTTCGTTTGTTTCTATTGTGTAACGACATAATTTTTTGAATCTATTATTTATGATAACCTTCTTATTTTAATTTATCTCATCAACACCATATATATCATATATATTACTATGAATTTATTTGCCTATGTGTAATTTAGTATCTGACAATTCATATAACACACAAGTTACTAACTTAGTTAGTAATATATATATATATATATATATATATATATATATATATATATAATATATATATATATATATATATATATATATATATAAAGGGCTTTTGTATTGAGTTATATATTGTATTGATTTGAACCAAATCAACCAAAATATCAACTGAATTAAAATCGTTTTAGTTTCAAATTAAAACCAACTTCAAATCTTGAATTCATATAAATTTAATTCAGATTTAAATTAGTTACTACCTCTATAATCTGAATCAGTTGGCTTGAATAACTTGAAATTGGATTTGTTAACTACATTATAATAACATCATAAAACTAATTAAATTTTATTTTGATGATGATTTGAAGTCGGTTATTCTTAATTAACAAAATATATAACCTAAATACATCATTATTATTTTACGTAAATTTGATACTTTTAGAAGTTTGTGTGGTAGAGTTTAACCCATTTATTATTTTCTATATATATTTAATATATAAATTATGTTATTAAAATAAACAAAGAAAGAAAAGAAAAAAAAGATGGCAAAATTAGAACCCCATAGAGTAGACAATAAGAAGTAGGAGTTGTCTTGGTTCAAAATCTTTAACTTTTTCCAAAGTACACAAGACTCTTATTAGGGGTTTCTCCCATAAAACCTCATATTCCACTTTTCTATCTCTCTCTTGTCTTCTTCATCAAACTTCCCTTTTTCTTTAAACTCATTTGCTACACTTCTTTAACATCACATTGGCTCCAAAAGCAACCCCCTCTCTCTCATTCACACACATATTAATTAGAATGGTTTCTAGAGAGAGAGAAATAGGAAAGAATTGATTCATTAATTCATGTTCTTGTTTCTCCTTTTGAGAATTGTGTTTTTTAGCACTTCAAAACTCTCATTTATACGAGGATGCTTCTATCTACATTCACATTGGAAGATCTTTTTGTAGTAATCCGAACATTTACTTTGGTAGTTATTGAAGATGACAAAGGAGAAAATTTAGTTAGGTTAGATAGTATATAAAAACAAGTAATACAAGTGTTTTCTTTCAATAAAAGCCAATTAGATCGAGTCATGAGTTGTTAGCTACGGTTAGTCCCTTGTGAGTTAACATGTCCATTATACATGATAATGTCCTAAAGATAGAAAATAGTATGATAATCTTTATATTTGTTAGACACTTGAAATATATTAAATTACTAAAAGTATAATAAAAATAATTAGAAGGTGTAATTGAGTATTTGGTGTATTTTGTGTTCACAATGTGAGTTAAAGATTGATTGAGTTTTGGGCAATAACTTCCTAATGACATATTTTTATACTTATATCTTCCAACCTGATCATAATGAGTAAAGAATTCCTTAGAAGTATGTGACACTATTGTATAATCAAATATAAAAATATGACTTCCAAAACCGTCGCATGCACACCCAATTCGTTAACATTGTGCAAATATAATTTTCTTAAAACTATATATTTTTATCACTACATCTAAAATTCTAAAAGATAAAATCATCAAATCCTACATTGTACAGAACTAGAACTCACAACATCTTAATTAGTTAAAAATACACCGCTTACGCTGTTACATGATCTAAAAGTTTCTTAAAAAATTAAAACTAAATAAAAACAATCTGTGAGACTATACACTCCATTTAAGAAATAAAAAGAAATTTAGTGATGAAGGAAGGTGAGTTGGATATTGTAGGTCCCCCATTGCGGCTGGGAACGAATTACGAAAGAATGCATGCGCTAATCATCATCATATATCATTTACTATACTAAACTATACGTGCATTTCTTCAATTTCCACATATAATTAACGTTGATTATTCAAGTTAATTTTACAATGCATGCATGCAAACCACTTTCCAACTCAGACTAAATCTTTCTTGATCAATTCGATCATTATATTCATTTCTTATTAGTTAAGCATAAAATAACCAACAGAAAAAAAAACCAATATCGCATAATACGTTCATAAATCACAAAATTATGCGCTTAATTATTTCTTTTAGAATATAGCAACTTTAATAAAAAAAAGTTGTTGACAATCAACTCCATTGTTGAAGTGAATTATTAGTTCATATATAAAGCTAACAAGTTATTTGACAATCTCCCGTATGATAATGATTTATATTAGAAAAAAGAAAAGGGAAAATGAAGGTAGATTATTCACGGATCTCAAGACGATCTGATTCTCTCGTTCTCCAAGTTTTGTGATGTTATGTTTGAATCTTTTTGTCGATTCGATCATATTCCAAAGGACTTGTGTTTGTTTGTTCTTTGGGGATGAGGACTATGACAGTGGCTGTCAATGTGGACCCATTTCACTTTTGTTTGTTTTATTAAGGTGTTTTTGCCCAATATTTGTCCCTAGATTACACCCCAAGTAACACCACATGGCCTTTTTGACCAATATATGTTTGACTCACATTTCTATCTTATTCTATTTGGTTCAAATTATCTGCATCAAAATAAGTTTTTCATTACCACAGTTGTTACTTTAACAAGCTTTGTTCTTTGCAAACAATAATGAATTTAAATTCTCAAAGTGTGTATCTACTATCTACAACTACATTTCGATGCGAAATTTGTATTAAAATTTAAATGACTCAGTCTTATATGTAGGTGATTTGGGCACATTTACTTAATAAGCAATTATCATCCAATATAGTTAAACTTAATTGTGCGTATGTTAATGTTATCATATATGTTGTTATGTGTCAAATCTTATTATCATTTAGTCCATCAACATAAATTCAACCGATTATATTGTCTCGCTAACTTTTTCTATACGATCCTTCCTTTTGCATGATAACCATCAATTGATTGATTAGAGGTTTTCGTGAGGTCGTGAGGATGTCCAAAACATCTAAGATTTTATAATTTATATTATTATTAATGAGTTTTTAGTTTATAGAATTGTAGCATTTCTAGTTTATAACATTTTAACTATTATGTTCTAAAATTTTGAAAGGCAACAAGACAATAAAATATTTATTTTTCCAAAATGATAGTAGGAAAATAGTTTTATATTTCTTAGACCAGGAGTGCATTATTATGTCTTTTTCCATATATGTTTTTTATAAAAATAATATTGGTCAAAGATTTAGTCGAAAACCCAGAGGAAAATAGGTTACTTTGATGATTGCAGTAGTATCTACCGTTACCATCATCCCCTTTCTCTCTTTTATAATCATAATAACAAAATCTCTGGATTCTCTCTCTTATTTTTTTCTTTATCACTGTTTAACAAGACTAGTGACCAACTGACCACCTGGTCCTGATCCCCACCCCACCCCCAGACCTAGCCACTAGCCACTTTGTTCCCCATCAAATGACTACAGTGCACCTGTACACTAGCCACCGGTTCCCCCTCTGAACCATTTTAAAACCAAACGAAAACAAACATGAAAAATATTTTCCAATAAATAAAAGTTGATCCAAATCAGGAGTTTAAGTCTTAATGTTTCTAGTTTTCTGCTCAATTATGTTTATAAAAGCTATAAGTGATGGGATATTGTTCATACAGTTCTTTGTTTCATAATAATAGTTATAAAACAAGTTAAGAACATAAGTATGTAGGGACAGTGAGATGGGTTTGGAACAAACATTGATAATCTACTTTCATAGCTTGTAAAATCATATCTCATACTTGATCTTATACGTATTGTTCGTATGCCCACACACCTAGTTTGTTAATAATTACTAACTTTATTACCCAAGAAGCTTAAAAATATAGAAATCTAAAAAGTTCATGGATTAGTAAATTATTATATTAACAAATGACAAATATAAGTAAGATGTCTTTGGGGTTGATATACAAATTTATGGATCAGTAAATTATTATATATATTAACAGGAATGACTCAGGTAAATGAGTTTGTATGTTTCGATAAATCATGCCGTATAAACCTCACACCATACCTTTTTTATATTCACAAAAACTCTTAAAGCCAATTCATGCGACCAGGGTTCATACCCACATATGTCTTAGATATTAAGCTTTGACCGTACCGGTTTGACTTGGGTTTTAAAGGACTTGGGGGGCCGAATTCTATTTTTCACTTAGAATTGAAATTCATGCGTATTTCATCACTTGATTTGGGATCTATGACTTTTAATCCCTATAGATTTATTCAAGCTACGTCAATGTTCGTTTTCTATCCTCTCTGTTCCGTCATGAAATCATTTACAAAGGAATATTCTTTACTTGAAATGATTATAATTTTAAAGCTTAATTAAAGAAAAAGATTATACACCTCGTGATCGGAGAAGTATATAGATTCATGGATGACTGTTCTCCCGGTCACGTGGCCTCTTTGACCATCCCCTCAATAAACAACCCCCCAAAATCCCTCTTTTTATTATTTCTATATATAACTTGAATCATTTGAGTATTTTTCTTAGTTTTCCAAAACATTTTTTTATTTATAAAAAACTGATGTTTGATGAGTCTTGAATTTGGTTGATTAAAGTTATATTGATAATCCTTCTATACTAAAGTGACATTAAATTGGTAACTAAAACTTAAAATGTGACTAGACGAGCTTTTAAAGTTGCGTGATCATGTTTTCTTGTTATATAGAAATTACACGGTTTGGTGATTAATCATAATGTTTGAGAGAACACAACAGAAAAAATAGAAACGTGAAATCTAATTATTTTATTTTTTGTTTTGGTTTTGGATTGTATAAGTGATTACCACACCCTAGATAAGCTTTAAACAGTTATAAAAGCTAATTAGATAATGAAACTTATAGACGACAAAAATAATACAAAGCTAGAAGAGCAATCTATATCATACCCATCATTGCATCCTATATATACTCCTATCCTTTTCCCCTTTCTTAAGCATTTTTTAGTGAAATAATTAAAAAATGTTAAGTGTATTTTGGTAACTTCATACTCACATATCTGCATTTTTCGTATATTACACAATTACGCTATAAAATCATATCAATTTCAATTTATAATGAGCAAATTCATGAAATAAAAAAACATATTTTGTTTATAAAAATTAGGTTTAAAATGTTAGAGCAATTAATGTAGGGAAAGTTTTCGTTAGAAGTCGAACTAGTCACCTTATTGGTCGACTAGTCGAGTTTGATTTAATAATAACAATTATATATATGATACTATATATATATGTATACTATAAATAATTTAATATAAGTATTCTATATGTGTGTGTTATAATTATATAAAAATTCAACAATATACTTATGTACAATACTCTTATTTATCGTTTAACACACCCGTTAAATATATTAAGATCCAAAACAAGAGAGAGATAAAAATTATTTCAAATTTGGTCCGACACGGATCCCAGTCTGGCCATCAAACCTAAACCGTCCGGTCTCATTACTACAAAACAATTTGATGCAGCTTGTTTCATCCTACGCCTGATTTCCGGTCAAACTGGCCGTTCGATCCAACCTCAAAACACTGAGTGTAGGTTCCTTATATATATGTAAATGTGTTTTTTTATTGTATAGAATGATTGTGGGTGTAGGTTGAAAAAACATATTACTGTTTATCTGTATTTATATTTGATAAAACATAATTCATTTTTATAAATTTAATATTGTTTTAAAGTGAACAAGAAAAAAATAATTTAATAAAAGTATAAAAATATATTATATAATTAGAAAAGAGAGTAAATAATTTTTCAATGTAATAATAAGATTAAAAATAAGTGTTAGATATCTATGCCATGAACAAGCCTTCCCAAAAAATAAAAATAAAAAATCAATGCAATGAACAAGACAAAACGACAAAAAAACACATGTGGAATATTCAGTCTTACAACTCCACTTCCACTGGACCCACTCAGGTACACCTATATAAACACCCCCAACCCCCACCCTCTCATTGCACTAACCTTCTCTACTACTTCTTCATTGGCCCACAAATCTGCACTTATACAAACTTACACACGTTAACATCATCTCATCACCAACATCAACACATCACACATCACACATTAACTAACCATGAGTAGGTGCACCGGTTCAACCATGATGGGTCCATGTTCCTGTGGCCATTACCATTACCAACCAAACTCATTTTCCAACATATACCCAATGCCTTATGAGCAAGAGCTCATGTGTCCTTATGGTTCTTCACCTTCTTCCGTTGATTGTACTTTGTCATTGGGCACACCCTCCACTCGCTTGTCGGACGAGTGTGAGAAAACGCACCATGAAAAGCGTCGTGGGTCTAGTTGGTGGAACATTTTGCAACCTTCCACCCACTCGGCTGCACCGTCGGCTCATAAAGCAGCCAATCATGGCGATGGAAATAACTCCACCGCCTCTGATAGCCTCTTTTCTAGACGGTGCGCTAATTGCGACACCACATCTACTCCGCTTTGGAGGAACGGACCTCGCGGCCCTAAGGTACCTTTAATCCACATATAAGTTTTTTTTCCAATAACCGCTAACTAAACACTTTTCTAAATATATACGTTTAAATCTATACTGATGTTCACCATCAGTTTAGACTACTCAATCATTTAAAAAGTAACACTATTACTATATGCTCAAATACACTTCTATTGCTAACATTGTTTTTAGAATCAGACTGGTTGGACCGGAAAATCAGTCGTAAAACCAGTATGATTTTACTTATTTGGTCCGTGTTAAGCTAGATTTTAAACAAATCTATTTCTTTTTATAGTTAGTTTAGTATTCTAAAATTCATGTTTTATACATATAAGTCATTATGTTTTTAAAAATGCAAATCTACATTAAAACATATATTATTTTTACATTTGACATACATCAGAAATATATAAATGGTTTTACTTTTTATTATTTATGATGTCATTTTGTTGATCCAATTCCATATATTATTTTTACATTTGATATACATCATAAATATATAAATGACTATACGTTTTATCATTTATGTATCATTTTATTTGATCCGATTCTAAAACATTCTTTGTTACACCACGTTTCATATAACTAATCCAAAAGTATTAACGTTCTTCGATTAACCTAGTTAACGTAATTTTCTAATTATAAGTTTATAACTTGTTACGTATTTGCAGTCATTGTGCAATGCATGTGGAATTCGATACAAGAAAGAGGAGAGACGAGCAAACGCCGCCGCGGCAGCGGCGGCGACAACCGGCAGCGATGCGACGGAGGGATATTATCACCACCATCAGTATACGATGAACAGTAACCAATGGGTTAATGATTACTCACAATCAACCCATAAAATGTCATCATGTTACTCACCGGCGGCGTCTAATGAGTACAGATTCATAAATGACGTGGAAGACAGAGATTCGATGTTTCTTTCATGGCGGCTCAACGTCACTGACAGACCAGGGCTTGTGCATGACTTTACCAGATGAAAAATTGAAAACAATTATATAAAATTAAGTGGAATATGACGTGGCATGTAGTGGAGTCCCACCCGTGATGACGTGGAGATATGGGGTCGACTTTTTGTTGTTCAAATTGAATTCTTTACGTTAGGGAGACGATGTATTAGAACTTGTTTTCTTTTTGTTTCGTAAGCTTTAGTTTTATAAGTAGCAGCCTTTTTTTTGGTTTACTTTTGCTGGTCAAATTGTTTTTGTTTTTTTTTTCTGCTTTAATTAGTTGAATATCTTTAATCTTCTTTATTCTTTTTGTCCGCTTATAATTGCATTTGAATTATGTTTACTAACGTATGTCATATTTTTTATTCCAACACGAGTAAACTTGCTTATGTAAACTGTTGGTTGGTAGTATTTTTGAACAGCTAATACCCGGTGTTTGTTTGGAATAAATAGAACTAACACCTCAAAATATTTTAGAGTAAACTCTTAAAACTGTGTTTAAAACCTTTGTCCGGGATAAAACCTATGACCTCCCTCAAAATAAGTACCATTCAAGTTATTACACTTGAAGTAGCACGGAAATACTTTAACTCATAAAACTGAGAGAAAACTTACAAAAGTTTCACTAATTCACTCTCTGCTATGTTCCTTTGAATTCATGCTATAAGTTGTAGCTGATTACATAGTACCACCCATGTTTCAACATCATAGAGAAGTGGATGAACTACTTTTTGGAAATCTATACTAATAACACAAAATAAATTTTTGTCACATGTTATCTTCTCATATTATCATTGTCATATGTTATCTTCTGACACCATTCATGTCATATGTTACTAGCATGAAAGGGTAATTATTTAATTTAATGATCATATTAAATGTTAAAAATCTTATTTATATTATTTTCAAATTGTAAAAAAAATACTTTTATTAGACAATGTTATTTCTTTATAAATAAATAATATAATTTTTCTAATACATAAAACTTTTCTTAAATTAAAGTTTAAAAAATGGAATTTTAAAAATCATATTTTAATAAAAGTTGTTAAAAACGAATGTTTAAAAGATATTATTATTACAATATTACTTAAAGTGGTTGATTATACGTAATCCAGAAAATATTTATTAAAAAAAGTAATATAATTTTTGATTATTAAGTTAATACTTGTATTCAACCCGTGTAAAATACAAAATTTTAAAATAGTTTGTATCATAAAACATAACAACATTGAAAGAATTCGTATGGAATTAAATCATCACAAAATGCATGCATGCTGTTAAAATAACATTAGATGTTGCATGTTGGGTCGTGGATAACATGGCTGGGTCGTCATGTTTGAGTTTTATCCCGATCCAAACGCACGCTTAACTAACCATGATTAACACCGTATGTCGATATTGCTTGCGAATCTATTAATTATCCGGGTTAGTTTTGTAATGGCTAGTAAATAAATAGTATAGGTAATTGAAAATAAACATACGTCTATTTAAAAACCGTTGTTCAATTTCTGAAATAAGTTTTAAACCTGTTTTCTAACAGCCCAAATTAACTACTGCTATTTATCCGTACATATTTTAATTACACCATTACTTGGTATGAACCCAAGATCTTCGAATGTAAGAGTAATAAACTTTTAGCATGTGAGCTGGCCTCACAATGAAAATTTTTGAAGTTTTAACTTGACGCATACAATGAGGTATACCATCAATGATATGATTAGACTCTTGAGAAATACAATCCTTGCAAATAGTTTGAAGCTTTATTTTTAACCTGAGGTTAAATTTCAACTCTTAGAGTGTAACCTTCCATTACGTTACGTTGTAAATTCACTAATCACAAGTTATATTTTCAAATTATGTCATATTATACCACACCATAAAATTTGATGGGACACTAACGCTACACCATAAGTTATTGTCGTTACTTTATTAAATTGTTACTTTATTAAATTGTTGTATGGCTTGTGTTAAGTATTTATTTAAAGTTTCTTTAATTTTATATTGAAATATACAGAAAGATAATACTAGTTTATCATGTATGTCTATATCTCATGAGAATCATGTGTCATTTTGTGATAATTTTGGAAATTGATTTGTTGGGTTTAATTTAAGATACGAATTTGATTCAGATTAAATTAATTTTTTCAATAAATGCGCGTATTATTTTCCAAAACTTCATATCTTTTATATTATGACAGTCTATGGCTTTGTGGTTTAGCGGTATAGACAATTATCCTCGATAAGAGGTGCAAGTTTGAAACCTAAATATTTTTTAAAGTTAAATTTAATAGTCACATGCTTATGTATATATATCTAATTCAATTCCCACAAGATTTAACCATGAAAGATGCATCATGTAACACACACGTCCATAATACGTTTGATGTCCTCTCCCTGGTGAACCCGTTTCCTGACCTCCTCCCTCTATCATCATGTTACACACCCGTATGCGACATTTGCCTTGTCTCCTTCGCTTAGGCTTTGGTTTTTTTCCTTTTGACCGCTACATGTTTATGGCTTGCTTGGAATATTGATGGTAAGAAGTTAAAGAATATAATGAAAATGATAGAAGTTGATTTAAGCTGGTCTGTGGCTTTGAGTTATAAAATCAAGAATCATATTCTTTAAACTGATATTTGGGATTCTCGCTAGTGACAGTGGGGATTCTTATTCTCAATATTGCACCTCGTTTTCAAACTTATATATATTGTAATTCTTTTTATAATAAATTAAATACATTAGTTTTATATTTTGACCATCAAACAAACTGTAGTTTGATGACATTTTTTAGCCTAAATGATTTATTTAAATATTTGTTCTAATTAATGTTAAAATATTAATTAATTCTAATTCTTCAAGTTCACTATCATAAGCGCACCTCTAGTGACCTATGACCCAGTGGGTCTAGTGATATGATATTCATTCGTCACAAAAATGATGTGAGTTTAAATTTTTACAAATACGATGAGACGGTTTTAGTAAGAGGGCAAGCAATTGCATTTGGCACTTTGGCTACTATAAGGCGGTTATTTCATATTTGATTTTTATGCTATTTTCCCGCCATATCTGCGAGCATGCATGAATCATGATCCAATTCGATCAAACAAAATATAAATTTAGCTTCTTACATGAAATTAATCGATACAGGCTATAAGGCTATAACCGTTATTTATAACAAGTCTGACATTGAATTTTAGTTTATATAGACCAAGTCCAATAAATATTACAATGCATAGTTGCATACAGTACATGAAATCAACAGACATTACTATATGACCGATCTGCACGTGAAAGTAAAAGTTTCATGTAGTGATCGACTAAATCACATTATTAATTTACCTCAGTCACGTCGCCATTTGATCGATCTAGACTAACGTCTGTAGTTAGGAAAAGGAACATTGCCCGACTCTATGTGCCTAAGGTCTTCAATCAACACCTCATAGTGTCTCTTCACTTCTTCTGCAGTTTTACCACCCACGGCCCTTGCGATCTTCTGCCACCGATCAGGGGTGTCTCTGTCGTACACTGCAAGGGCTCTCTCAAACAGTTTGTTCTGTTGGGGGGTCCACGAGGAGCTCGAGCTACTCGAGTACATTGAGCTTGATGCCATTGAGTTGAAAGAGGCCAAAGTGTTGCAGTCAAAGAAGAGGTTTGAAGTCAATGGGTGGTTTGAAGAGTGTGTTCAGTTGAAGCTCCATATAAATAGGAGGAAAAGTTGGTGGGGTGTGTCCAGTTGGGTGAATATTTCCAGTTTGCAAGAGGGCAAAATAATATACACGTCATCTTGTTTTGTGAACCACATAAGGAGCATAAGAGTATATATCTCTAAGTTTGTTTATTAGATTTCAGATGTCACTAAGTTCTATAGACAAACTTGCATTTAATGTTATTTGCAAACTTGTATTTATTGTTAAGATTGCAAATGAGTGTAAATTGTAGCGGTAATGGAGCTTGAACAACATTATAATGGGACTGAAAGTAAATTATTTTAGAAAGAACAAACTTTATATATATTAAAAAAATTCACAGCAACATATTGTAAATTAACATTACTGATAAAAAAAAAGAAGAGGCAGGCGTCCCCACCCCTCACTAAGCTTTGCCCCTAAAGTGTAGGGCTCGTCAAGGTTTGTCAATAGACGTATTTAGGTAAGGTTAAGACTTTTATTGATTTCTATCGGCTCACCGAAACGAGGGTATAAAAGTAGAATTTGTATATACTAACATCTTCAAAGTAGTAAATATACTAATAGCCTATGTTGTAAAGTATAGTATTTGACAAATTGAATGTCGTTGATGGGACATTGTTAGATGTATACTGTTCTGAGTTTTTCCTTGGTATTTATTGGCGTTGGGTCTTTCTTTGTAAGTCAAAGGGCTTTGACTATTTTCATATTAGGTATTAAGGTAATGATCATCACACTTACGAGTAGTTTGGCAACATCTGAATTAGTCTCTTAATGGTTCAGATGTCTGAATGGTTCAGCATTTAATGGTTCGAACTGTTTGTTTCCCAAAAAAATATCCGAATGGTTCAGACATTTACCTCTGAATAGTTAACAATTATACTAATACTGAATAGTTAAGACATCTAATGCTGAATGGTTAAAACCTTTTATCTGAACTAGTTAGACATTTGTCTTTGAATAGTTAAGTGATATGATAACTTTTAATGGTTCAGATCTCTTAATGGTTCAACACTTAATCATTTAAATCTCTTATTGGTTCAATACTTAATCATTCAAAAATGATCAAATAGCCTGTTAGACTCTTATATATGTCTAATCCTTGTGTTGGATTTGGGGTGCATGCTGACCATTTTCCCCTAACCTTTTTGGGTTTGGGCTTGAGCCCATGGTTATTCTGCTATCTATTTTCATTTTAGTTTTAAATAATAAATTGTTATGGTTTAATTAATGTAAGTGAACGAACAGTTATGAAGAAATAGCGCAAAAGTTATTGAGCTCTTAGGCTTGTAGCGGCGATCAAGAACATTAGACCAAAGTTATTGAGCTCATGCAAACATGATTGTGATCCAACTCGCAACCTGTTTTGAACAAGCTTATCAATAGTTGGACGGGTGCAACCGTCACTAACATTAAACCATTTTGATTATTCCTTAATTTCTTATTAAAATGATCACAATGGCTTACCCATTAATTCATATTGAGGTCAAATGACTATGAGTTTTTATTTGTAATCTATGACCTTTAAGGTTTATTGACCTCGTATGTTTTCGAATATTAACCCATACAAAAAATTCTCAAAATAAAAAATATATTGTTGAATTGAAAATTATGTTGCCTATTCATTGT